>LR738714.1:229800496-229857535 GCA_902687465.1 Secale cereale
CCCCCCGGCAACGGCGCCAGAAAATGGCCTTGATGACCCACAAGTATAGGGGATCAATTGTAGCTCTTTTCAATAAGTAAGAGTGCCGAACCCAACGAAGAGCACAAGGAAATGACAAGTGGTTTTCAGTAAGGTGATGTCTGCAAGTGCTGAAATTGTAAGTAACAGCTAGTTTAATAGCAAGATAATTTGTAACGGGCAAGTAACGATAGTAGTAGCAAAAGTTCAGCAAGGTAGCCCAATCCTTTTGAGGCAAAGGATAGAGCAAGACAGCCCCTTATAATAAGCAAAGCGTTCTTAAGGGTACACGGGAATTTCATCTAGTCACTATCATCATGTTGGTTCGATTTGTGTTCGCTACTTTGATAATTTGGTATGTGGGTGTATCGGTGCTTAGGTCTTGTTCTTACTTGAACAAACCTCCTACTTATGATTAACCCTCCGCGGGCATCCGCAACTATGGGAAAAGCATTAAGAATAAATTCTAACCATGGCATTAAACTTTTGGATCCAATCGGTCCCTTACGGAATAGCGCATAAACTAGGGTTTAAGCTTCTGTCACTCTCGCGACCCATCATCTAATTACTACTCCACAATGCATTCCCTTAGGCCCAAATATGGTGAAGTGTCATGTAGTCGACGTTCACATGACACCACTAAGGGAATCACAACATACATACTATCAAAATATCGAACATATATCAAATTCACATGATTACTTGCAACATGATTTCTCCCGTAACCTCAAGAACAAAGGTAAATACTCACAAGTGATAAGCATGCTCAAGATCAGAGGGGTATTAAATAGCATATTGGATCTGAACATATAATCTTCCACCAAATAAACCATATAGTCATCAACTACAAGATGTAATCAACACTACTAGTCACCCATAAGTTTCGGTAACAAGATTGAACACAAGAGATGAACTAGAGTTTGAGATGAGATGGTGCTATTGAAGATGTTGATGGAGATAGCCCACCCGGAGATGGAGAGTTGTTGGTGATGATGATGAAGATGGGAGGTGGGCCTGGGTTAGCACAACCCACCAGGGCGTGCCTGGGCTCCCTGGCGTGCCCACGTGGGTTGTGCCCACTTGGTGGGTCCCCTCTAGTACTTAATTGCTCCAGTATTCTTCAAATATTCCATAAAAATTCCCTGTGAAGTTTCAGCTTGTTCGGAGTTGTGCAGAATAGGTGGCCTAACGTAGCTTTTTCAGGTCCAGATTTCCAGCTGGCGGAATTCTCCCTCTTGGTGCATACCTTGCAAATTATGAGAGAAAAGGTATTAGAATTACTCCAAAAAGCATCATTATACATAAAAACAACATAAATAACAACAAGAAAACATGATGCAAAATGAATGTATCACGTCCCCGGTGCACTACCTAATGAGCCCACGGGCAATACCTCGCTCAAAAACGAACAGGACGATCCGGTCATCGGGGGCTCCGCACTCGAGGAGACACCCTCCGCACATGAGGTAATGGCCGCAATCCCACCCTGGACAGAACCTTTGTGATGCGGGATCAACCCGTTCTAGGACGATGTTTCACGAAGAGGAGGGAAACCCACGAAGAACACAAAGGGAAATCACGAGGGAAAACACTCAAGAACAAGTCCAATCACACATCCACTAGACAATCAAACACACAAGATCACAAGGTACATGAACAACAAAGGGAAAGATACAAGGTAGAGTTCATCTCCAAGAGGAGGTCTTGAATCCGCGAAGGATCTTCCCGTGAGGGGTCTTGAATCCAAGGTGGATCTTCTCCGTAGAGGGGTCGCGGTCTCTCTCGTGGAGTAGATCTGTAATGGATGAGCAAAGCTCTAGTCTAAAATGAGCTATCACATTTGCTAACCCTAAAATGGTGGAGGTGGAGGAGTATATATAGTCTAGGGCCACGAAGGGGTAAGTGAGGGGCGAAACAGGTACATGGGCCTCCGCCCGCATACATGCGCGCAGGCAAGGCCGGATGATCCCGATGGGGTCCCGGATGATCCGGACGGAGTCCCGGATGATCCGGCTTCGGTGGAAGCCTTCGGGTGTCTTCGGCGCACTTACTCGGATGATCCAGGGGAAGGTCCGGATGATCCGGCTGGGTCTGGATGATCCGGATGGACGTCCGGACGTCCAGCCTGACTCCAGCAGCCACTCCGTCTTCTTCTCCTTTCTTCCGTCTTCTCTTCCACGCTTCCCTCGCGGATGGTGTAGTCGGTCCTTGGCGCTTGCACTCCTCCTTGACATTCGTGAAGCTCCGACAATACCTATGCATGCACATGAGTGGAGTGTCAAGTAGTATACCATCCTCAAAGGGGTCAAGTGAACACGTGTAAAGGAGAAGATTCACCTTTATGTATAAGAAGTAGAGGTCGCACGTGTCACTTGCCGAACGGACTCTTGACATGGTGATGTCCATAGGATGCTCCGCATCATCCCCTCCCCCTTGGAAAAGATCCGACCTCGGATCGAAAACCAAATCACCATGGGAAAGAGATGGCGTCGTCGTGTAGATGTGGACGATCACGAAGTACTCATCATCTTGAAGCTCTACATGCGCACTCTCCGGTGTCGCACCGTCTAGTGATTCCTTCAAAAGGGGCAAGGAAAACAAACACTTGGAAAAACAAATGTGGTTAGCGTTAGTGCAAAACCAAGCATTCAAGAGGTGATTCACCCAACAGCTGTTGTCATCAAGCATAGCATGGGGTGTGACAAAGGGTTGTGGCATGGCAGGTAAGCACATCAATTGAGCACAATCAAGGTCATCATGGAAACAAGCATGTAAATGTGAGGTAGATATGCACATATGTGTGACAAGATAATCAGCATCTACCTCGAAGTCATAGCAAGCATGCATAAAGCGCTCAATGAAAGGTCTATGGTAGGCATAAGAATCATTCACAACACCAAGTAAAATGAAGTGTCTAAACACATGGGTCAAGTGCAAGACAATCCAAGCATAACGTGCATAAGGTGTAGTGAAAATGGTGTGGCACTCAACACAATAGAAAAGGCAATTGTTCAACATGTGTGAGGCAATCAAGTCAATCATGTGAAAAGCAATGGGACATGGCATATGTGAAGAGATGACATTGTTGCAACCAAGCATATGATAGGGACAATTAATCCAAGAATTGGATGCAACACACAAGGCATATATAACATGGGGCATGGCAATGTGGTTATCATGAATGAAAGCAATATCACTAACATGTGCGCGATCAAGGGGTCCAAGATGACAAATAAGTCTCATGGTGCAAGCAACACATGTAGTATGATCCACAATAGTCATGCTCATGGTTTTTGGGTTCTCGAAATAGAAGGATATCACCTTGAAGGCATGTCCTTGTGCATTCTTCACAATGCCAAAGCACAAGCAAGTGCGATGTAGAAGCGTCGTGGTAGAGGGTGGTTCACTCTCAAGAGCTCGAATGTTCAACTCATGCGAAGCAGAAGTCGACACGAAGTCCAAGTATCTTACACATGCACACAACAAAAGGAAGAATGTATGCGCTTGGTAGATAAACACATCATCCATCATGATGGTTCTCTTCTCTTGCACATAACCATTAGAAGCACAAGTGCATGAATAATAGGATGCAACAATGGCTATGTTCATGGCACTAGGCATATGATGCAAAGAGGTAAGACAAGCATGCTTCACAAGTAATATGTCAAATCTCCACATATATGCGAGAATGCTACGGGGGCAATCTCATTATCAAGATTAAGATCATTGTTGTACTCAATACATGGCAAATCTAGCATGAGAGGTACAACATATGGAGATATATGACAAGAAGCAATGGGAATCATGTGCAAAGCATGGCAATGGTTGGCATCAACCGCATGAAAGGAGCAAGTATGAATCATCGGTGATGCAACATAAGCAAGCGTATGAATCATGTCATGCAAACTAGTGGATCGATGATGAAACACACTAGATGAGTTCATAGCAATCATGTCATGTGAGCAAATAGTAGGCATAAGCAATTCACACGACATATCACAAGAACGAGCATATAGCATGAACAAGGTATCATCATAGGCATTTGGGACAAAGCAAACATGGCAATAACAAGAGAAATCTCCACCAAGCTTGTAAATACACATACAAGTAGTCGAATCATGGATCATGTGAATTGCAAAGCATGGGTCACAAATGCATGGCAAAGGCATATAAATGAGCATATCATGCAAAGTGAACATGGCAAGAGGGGCATAAGAGATATAATGGACAATAACCCATAACCATGTGAGGGCCATGTAGAAGAAATGCACGAAGTCTTTGCGCGAAGGGAGCGGTTGGAAGGATAACCCACGGAATCCCAAGTCATCGTTGCTCTCTAGAGCTCGTTTCGTCAACTCGTGCTCTTGCGAGGTTGACGAGTATGTATGGAGACCTACACAAAAGACACACAAACCAAAGAAATTGTGCGCGTGGTAAATGTACACATCATCCATCATGATGTGTATGTGCATGTTAAAGTTAACACAAGATAGGCATCGCTCAAATAAATTTGAGGCACGATAGAGAAATATGTCATCCATCATGAAAGAATAGTTGTCATGTATAGCACGATGGGGACACAAATTAGTGCAAGTATGTGGCACAACAATAGCATTTACATTCATGGGGAGCATATTGTGCACACAAGTATGTGGATCATGCAATGGATGGGATGGATCAAAATCTCCTAAAATATATGAGGAAACTATGGGGGACTCCTCATGAGCAATATTGGAAACATCATATGGAGAAAATGGACAACATCAAAAACAATGCATATCCGAAGATAGGTGGTCTTCGCATGGCATATGAGATAAATGATGCAAAGGTAGCATATGAATATCATCACAAGAAAAACAAATGCCAATAACCATAGGCTTGTCATCTATGCCATAAGTGCAAATTGGGTTTATTTTAGTGGCGTATGCATAGTTACTACGAAGAGATTGCAAATATGACATATTGTTGATCTCATGCATAGCATACGACAAGTCAAGCGGGATGTCAAACATGATGTGACCGAGAGAATTAGCACAAGAAATCCTACGCAACATGGAATCACAACTAATAGACTCCACATGGAAATCATCAAACTCATCATAAATGGGTAAATCGTCGCATGGGGAAATCATACTAGAATGAAACATGGCAATAGGTGGATCAACATCATGCAAGCAAGCAATGTCAACATAGTCCACTAGTGGGACGAGATCATCACCTTCACCTTTATTACCTTTCTCATTCCACTCATGTGGTGTAGGTGAGGTGGGAAAGACCAAATGGTGGTCATCATCTTCATCTTAATGGAACCATGTGGGGGGTGCATCATATTTCTCCATGGCCATCGTCTTATTCATAGGAAGGACGAAGTCGTCGAGGATCGGCGCGTCATCATATATGGGACCTAGCACCAAATGAGAAGACACAATAGAGGTAGAGGTCAAGTCGTTAGTGTGGAAAGTGGCCTCACATGACCTATCAACTATCTCACTCTCTCTATGTGGTGGCTCACTCACTCCCTCAAAATAGGTGCACTCAAACTCACAAATAGTGGAGTCACTCATCTCACTCAAGTGGTGGGGGTTGTGGCTCTCCTCACATGGGAATTGGGGCAACTCGTCATGTATGGGGCTAGTGGTGAACTCGCTCTCACTCTCAATATGGTGGCACAAGTCACTCAAGTCATCATACACCGCCGTGGTCGAAGGGAAAATCCCATGCTCAGCCATCTCGTCATCGTCGTCGTGGATGAAGGCCGAAGATGGCACATCATCACTATCGCCTTCATAGAAGGAAGCATCATCCTTGCTCGTCACCATGTCGGTCGCCTTCAAAGCTTGGTCCTCGAATGGCTCCGTAGTCGTAGTTGTCGCTGCACCATCTTGAAAAAGAGTCGAAGTAGACTGGGCTTCATCAATGCCACAAAGAGGGATGGCGGTGAAGTCGAACGTGGGAGCGTCGTCTTGGAGCTCGTTGGGCTTGGACATGATGGTGGTACTAGCCTCATGCTCACCGTCTTGGAGCTTGGTCTTTGAGAAGTGTGCTTGCCGTGGAGAAGCCTTGGCCTTCATGAGGTCTTGTTCCGCCTTGAGAGCACCAATGTAGTTGTCGTCGAGGGACTTATAGTTCTCGAGGAAGATAGTGTTGTAGATGTCGTTGTGCAATCCCATCATGAAGTGGAGCTTCATCGAAATGGGGTCGTCCACGCCGGCTCATTGCAAGATATTCTTCATCTCCTTGAAGTACTTGTCGATGGACTTGGATCCTTGGGTGGTGTTCTCCTATTGGTGTAGAAGTTGCTTCGTGTAGGTGGGAGGCACGAACTCTCGCCGCATAGCTTTCTTCGTCTTGGGCCAATTCACGTTGAAGCTCATTGAAGGTGTGTGAAGCCACCATGTTGACGCGTTGTCATGGAAGTTTCTTGTGGCACACTTCACTTGATCTTCGTAGGGAACTTGATGTAGCTTGAGGTAGTCGTCCATCTTGCTCTCCCACTCGAGATACTCCTCGGGGTCTTGAGTCCCATAGAAAGGAATCTTGTGGTCGGTGTCGAGGTTGTAGTAGCTCATGGAAGTCGCGGACTTGAGCTTGGGTAGCTTCTCTTGAGCATAAGCTTGGGGTGCTTGTTGGCGAAGATGCCGTATGTCCAAAGGCGAAGATGCCTTGAAGTCGCTTGGCGAAGATGCCAAGGTACATGGTGAAGTCGTTGAGCGGTTGTTGGAGTTGAGCTCTTGACCTTCACGTTCTTGTCGTTGATGGTGTCGATACCAATGATATCTTGCCGGAGATAGTAGCTCGGAAGGATGTGCACTTGAGGGTCTTCTCGAAGATGAGGAAGACCTCTTGCGGTTCTTGATGAGGGCTTTGAGCTCCTTCATTTGAGCATCCATATTGGCGCACAAGTGGTTCGTCATGGCATCGAACTTGTCGTTGTTGGTGTAGACCGAAGTAGAAGAAATGCTTTGCCTATCTATCACAAGACTTGTCGGCGTACTGGGAACCAGGGTACCCAGACTTGCCTGTCTACGGGCCGCGACGCGCTCCTTCAAGTGGCCTGGTACGGCCCAGCTGATCGACCAGCTGCTCAAGACCCTCGCGAGGGGCCAGGCCTCGTGAGGAGAGCGACGCCAAGACCCCCTCGGGAGCGGCCTCGGCCAGACATTCCGGAGGGGCAGAGAATCCAAGGCCAAGCCCGCTTTAGGAGGAGGCAATGATGTCAGCAGTGACGCACCGCGCCAGCGGGTGCTAGCGTCCACCAGCGGCACAGTTGCCATTTCGGTGCAAACTGCAAAGGAGATAGCGCAGCCGCTGGTTCCCAAGGAGAGTGGCAAAGGTTTCCTCATTGGTGCAATGAGACCGAAGACAGCGAGGATGACAAGGAGGATGTCATCGTCGAGCCCACCACCGCATCATCGCCTCATCCTTTTGCAGCCGAAGACTGCTTTTGTCACGGTAGGAACGTCCTTGTGTTCCCGCTCAAAAACGGCCGTTGTGGGATCCTTCCCGCCTAAACATTTCGGGGGAAGAGGATCGTGGCCGCCTATATAAGTAGCTAGGATTCCCATTGAGAAGGGGGATCGTCTCACACACTTGACCAGCGCACAAGGAGCAATAACACTAGCCTCCTGACCCTCCTGAGATCGCCTCCTCAGCTCAGGAACCCTTGTAATAGTTCATACTCTAGCTCACCCGGAGCCAATCCACCAAAGCAGGAAGTAGGGTCTTACACCTCGCGGTGGCCCGAACCTGGATAAACTCTTGTGTGTTTGTTTGTTGTTTGCTTGAATCCTTCCACCGAGACGAGAGCGAGGCGCTAGGTAGACGTGAGTGGGAGAGATCTTCGTTCACGCCCCTGTGTTCGAACTTAACGGGTTTTGCGGAGCCCTGAATCCGACATTTGGCGCGCTAGGTAGGGGGCGTGTTGAGATCTCGTCTCTCTGACAACCTAGCCCGGACTCTTCCACCAACCCCGCGTCTCCTAGCTCCAACAAACCGCGAGCGCGATGGCGGAGGCGCACTAGACGCGTGCGGAAGCCCGTGGCGTCTGTGCCGCTCAGGCATCGCCCTTCGGCCGCGGGACCCGCCGTCACCCGTCCTTAATCGGGGCCGACGGCACGATGAGCACCACAACCTACCGCCGGAGGACCGACAGCATCCTCCACCCAGTCGATGCCAAGGCCGTGTGGCAACACGGGCAGCCGAACACGTGGCGGCAAGCTCGCGGGACCGGCGCGAGACGGCGAACATGAGGGCTGCTATACTGGTGGCCAGGGAGCTGCTAAGGTGTCGGCTGCTCGACAGCAGCCACGTCACACTGCTCCTCAGGGTGCCCGAGCTCCTCGACGCCGCCAGCACCGGAGTCGAGTCGCTCTGCGTCCACACGACGACGTCGGGGACCGGGTGCCGCCTCAGCCACACCCGATCACACTTATGGTCAAGACCCGCGGCGACCTACGAAGGCGACATGGGGTATGATCCGCTGAACCCTGCATATGACGCCACCCTTCTGCCTCGAAGCCCTTTGTATTCAGAAACCGCCCCCGTCGAGGAGCCACCGGAGAACGACCTCAGGGATGCGCCGAACGCCAGATGCAACCAGGCGTCGGCACAAGGGGGCTCAGGAGCGGGAGGTCAGGAGGCGGATCCCTCGCTCATGACCCTCGATCCACCACCATCATCGCCCACGGCCATGGAGCATGGGTGAGACGCGCACCGGTGCCTGCGGGGGCTGGCCCCGCAGCACCGGCTGTAGGCCTCGGGCCAACAATGTCTCTGGCCCAGGCCTCGGTAGGCCAGGGGGCTACTCTTGATGCCACATCAAGACAGAAAGGGGAGGGAACGCCCGGGTCAGGCCTTCGTCGCCCCGCGCGTGACCCGTCGCGCATGGCCCGCCCATGGATTTCACCAAGGGCTCACTGGCGGCAGGTACGATGCACGCGGGGAGGGGCCTTCTCCCCCCTCCATTCAACCTCAAGACGCCGCGCCTCCTGGCGCACCATCCCCCGGGCTGCAGAGGGTGCGTCTGGAGGCGGTACGGCAGCCTGTCCTACGCGCATTAGGAGGGCCCAAGACCGCGGCTCCGTCCCCTTGCTCACGAAATCCCGTACCCGCTGAGCCCGGCCCTGATCAGGAAGGGCTCAAGGGCCATTAGGAGCGTGGGTAGGGCGGGGTCCCCCTCGCACCTCAGGACGCCGCGTCTCTGAGCGACGTTAGCCCTCAGGGGTGAAACACGTTCGGAGATCGCGTAAGCGGCGCACCTAGTGCTCGGAGGGGGGCCTATGGCCAAGGTCCCATCCACCCATCATGCGCAGTGTCCCACTTCATGGATGCCGCCTTCAAGTGAGTTCATGAGGGAGCGGACTAGCGCGGGGTGGGCACGTCAGAAGATCTCCGCTCGTGACACTCTCACGTAATAATGAGTGGGGTTGTACACGCCCCGGAGTCTCCGGAGCGTCGCCCTAGGACCTCGGGGGCTCCCTCCCACGCCGAGTGGAAGCACCATGCTCAGCGCTGGCCGTCGACACTGCCCCCCAATGGCTATGCCCACATCCACCAGTGGTAGCCCTACGCTCCGCGCTGGGGAGAAGACTGAAGACCTGCTAAGGAGCCGGACACGGCCCCTCCTTTTGCTATTCGCATTTGCTCCTTCTGTATCTGCCTTCTCAGGCCAATCTCGCCGTCGTGCGACTCGTTTCTTGAATAAAGGGAGAGTTTTGTCTGTGTTTCGCGATTTCCGCCGTGTTTTCTTTTAGCCAGTTCGTCTTTTCGTCTCGCTTAGCCAAGCCAGGCTACGTCCGCAACCCCGCCCTGTCACTCCTCGCGAGCAGGGGCCCGGGCGTGGGCACACGTTCTGTCTGTCCGCTACCGGACCGCCAACCACTCTTGCGCTCACAGCAGGTACTCGCGAGGCGCGCCCAGACGAGGCCGGCGGGCGCTCCATCCCGACGCGCGACAAGGACTTGAGGCCACGACCTCAGGAGCAAACAAGGGAGTACTTAAAAGCCCATTCATATAGTGTTCAATTACATCATCAAAAGTATAAACCTTGTGACACCCGCCTCACCTGGCTTTGGAGCCACAACCAAAAAGCAAATTTATGGCAGGAACTGGATTAAGCATCGATGTCTTCGCCGGAACTGGCGGTGTCTCCCCCCCCCCCAAGCACCGGCGCGTCCTCGATAGCTGGAACGAGCTCCGTCATCAACAAGTCTACATGACCACTCACCCAATTCTCCGAGGGGCCGGCGACCGCCTCAGGTGCAGGCTCTAGCAGGGCCTCGAAGTCTGCACGGGAGTCAAGATGGTGCAAGTTGCCGAAGATGCGGGGAACCGCGCTCCTCAGGACGTTGCGGCTTTGCTCCTCGACGCGTTGCCGAGCCTTCCTGACCCCACCTTCAAGACACTCCACCACCCTGGTAAAGAACCGGAGGTACCCGGCGTCATCATTAACCAGGGGGCCAGCGACCCCCCGAGCCAAGGAATTCGTCTAGGGCTTGGTCGGCCCGGTGTCGCAGGGCCTCAAACATCTCCGAGCGGGTGTGCTGCATTCCACGGACTCGTGCAGTTTCCTCGGAGGTTCGAGCCGCGAGGGTGGAAACGTCATCCAATTGCTGGTAGAGGCAGGACAATTCCGCCCTGGCGGCGGCGCGAGCCTTCTCCGACGCTCGCTCGTGGCGCTCCACCTCGGCACAAGCCTTCTTCGACAACCGTTCGCGATGCTCGGCTGCAATGCGAGCCTTCTCCGACACCTGCAGGCGACGCTCGGCATCCGCCAGGCTACTCTATAGTACTGTGATCTCCTTTTGGAGCTCCTTGCGCTTGTCAGCAAAGCGAGTCTCGTGAAGCCCCAGCTTCTGGCGGTAATCCTTCCGGAGGCGCTCCGCCTCCCCAGCAGCCTTCTTCGACGTGACCTCGCGGTCATCAAGATTGCCCTCGGCCTCAGCTAGTTGGTGCTCCATCGTCTCTAGGCGCTCGCACTCCATGCTTAGCTCCATCGCCTCAAGTGCCAGTGCCTCCTCCCGCGCCGAGAGGCCAGCGGGACTATCATCGTCAGCCACAGGTGCAACAAGGGCAACCCTTCCGGCACGAACCTGGCACTCAAGCGCGGCGTTTGAACCTTCGAGCTCGCGCCCACGCTCCTCCGCGGATGCGCAGCGGCACTCGGAGTCTCGGGCCTCCTTCAGGGCACGTTCGCAAGCCTCCTGAGCCGCGGCGACCGACGTCTCCGCCTTCCTCAGGGCAATGTCGTGCTGCATCTGGCTTAGGTTGACAGCGGCCCTCAGCTGGCGCCAACCCCTCGCCAGGTGCAGACCCTCGGCCTCGACGCGCTCATCAACCTCAGCAACCTCGACCTCGAGATGCTTCAGGTCATTTAACACCTCCCACACAAGGCCACGGCGGACCACACTCCGGCGCACCGCAAGTTCCAGAAGATGATCGGGCTCGTCCTCGGCTCCCATGTCGCCCAAAGGGGGCTCCCCCTCTTCCGCGGGTTCAGCGTGTACCTCGGAGCTAGTTCCGGAGGCGCGTGGCACCTCCAGCGCTGGGAGCAGGTATGGCCTTGACGGACGGACAACTGCTTGAGCCGCCTCAAGGGCTGGCTGACCCATGGTGGAGACAAGACCCAGAGCATGGAGCGGGCTCCCGATGTACCAAGAGCTGCCTAGCCCCAAGGACGCTTGGGGGCTGGGGACACGTCCTGCGCGATAAGACCCGGGCGCGACTTTGAGGGCCCGCGCATGGCCTCCTGAAGGCCCGGCTTGGTACGGAGAAGGAATGCAGGCAGAAGCTCCTGCGGGCCTCGCCGGGTGACTCGCGGATGAAGCAGAAGAGACCCTGCAGATCAAGAGGTCAACGGAACCGCACTAAGAGAGACAGGGAGAGTCGAAGCACACGCACCTGCTTGGTACAGTCAGCTTCATCCTCTTCAAGGCCCTCGGAGCAGGACCAAAGACGCTCAGCAGCCTCCGCCTCTTGCCTAGCGTCGCGAAGGACGACGGGAGGCTGCCCGAGGTAGATATGCCTAGTCCCGGAGCAAGGCCGGAGCAGGCGCCCGCGGCCGGCGCCTCACTCCCTGAGGTGGCGCTTCCTGGACTCGCCTCGGCTAGAGGCCGCTGCACCTCCGCCTCGGCTGTTTCAGGAGCCAGCGGCGCCTCAGCGCTCCTCGCCACCTCCACCAACACCGGTGTCGGGGCTTCGTCCACTCGCTCCAAGGATGGGGCCGAACCCAGGCCAGGGGCTCCGCCAGATGCGTCTGCCCCAGAAAGGAAGGACAGGCTTGCAGGCCCGGATACCACTAAGGAATCCTCACGAGGATCGGGGGTGCCTCCTGGGACTAGCTCTCACGCATCGAAGCGGGGCATCCTGTCAGCAAGAGCCCTCCCAGCTTTTGGTGCCAAGTACAAGGGAACCGCGGAACCAGGGCGAGCCTCAGGCACTCCACCAACAAGCAGCCACATCAGCCCCTGGATTGTGTCAGGAGGGAGCTGCTTCCATTGAAGACACGCGCGATCATCGAGAACCCACATCGGGTTGGAATGGCGCTGGAGTGGGGCGACACGGAGGACAAGGAAGTCCCTCACCACCATCGCCAGGGTCAACCCGCTCTTCTTCAAGTTGGCCAGGCGGCGCATCACAGGCCCCGCCCGAGGATCTGAAAGAGCTTCATGCCTCCAACCAGAGTTCGGCACCGCCAGGGCATTGGGAAGATGAAATTGAGGGATGTACGCGACGGCGTCGATGAACACCCATTGCCGGCGAAACCCGTCTGCGTTAGGGTGAAGCGAGAAATCAATTCTGGAGGCAGCAGTCGCCTCCACTGCGCGCAATGACACGCACCCCGAGCGCTGCCCCCCGTCAACCAAGGAGAGGGCGAAGAAGTGGCGGAGCAAGGCCATGGAAGGGGAAACGCCAACGAAAGCCTCACACAGGAACGCGAAGCTAGAAAGAAGGACGATGGACCCAGGGTCCAGGTGTAACGCCCGAATCTGGTAATGCGTGAGCACTGCGTAGAGAAGGCGGAGAAAGGAGGAACGAGACCCCCGAAGATGGCATGGAGATGGAGCTGGATGTCGTTGGCGCCAAGCTCCCTCACCGGCCGGGAGGCGAGCCAGACACGGGTCAGCCCCCGCTCGTTGGTTGCGTCGGCCAAGGCGCGGCGCACCCTGTCCAGACCCTCCTGGTTTAGTATGGTGGAGCGACCAAGCGCCGGTTCAAGTATCGGCGGCGATGCTATAGCCTCGCCGTCTCCTCTCTTCTTCGCCCCGCGCGGCATGGCGGCAAGCAGGAGGGAGCAGAGAAGGCAAGAAGAGAAGGGGGCGATTGGGAAGAAGGAAGCAGAAGCGGCAGCAAGAAGCCCTACCAGTCGTGCGACTAGCAAGGCGCACAATTACCAAGACTGCGTGGGAGGCGGGGCCACCCACGTCCCATCCAACCGTCGCACACCGGCCTGGCCCGCAGCCTTTGGGGCCCGCGGCGCTTCGTCCTCGACAAAGGCTTCGCCCCGAAGCCAACTCCGCGCGCGCCGTGGGCCCGGGGGCTGCTGTCGGCGTACTGGGAACCAGGGTACCCAGACTTGCCTGTCTGCGGGCCACGACGCACTCCTTCAAGCGGCCTGGTACGGCCCAGCTGATCGACCAACTGCTCAAGACCCTCGCGAGGGGCCAGGCCTCGCAAGGAGAATGACGCCAAGACCCCCTTGGGAGCGGCCTCGGCCAGACGTTCTGGAGGGGCGAAGAATCCAAGGCCAAGCCTGCCTCAGGAGGAGGCAGTGATGTCAGCAGTGATGCACCTCGCCAGCGGGTGCCAGCGTCCACCAGCGGCACAGTTGCCATTTCGGTGCAAAGGAGACAGCGCAGCCGCTGGTTCCCAAGGAGCGTGGCAAAGGTTTCCTCATTGGTGCAACAAGACCGAAGACCGCTAGGACGACAAGGAGGATGTCATCATCGAGCCCACCACCGCGCCATCGCATGATCCTTTTGTAGGCGAAGACTCCTTTTGTCAGGGTAGGAACGTCCTTGTGTTCCCGCTCAAAAACGGCCGTTGTGGCATCCCTTCCCGCCTAAACATTTCGAGGGAAGAGGACCGTGGCTGCCTATATAAGTAGCTAGGATTCCCATTGAGAAGGGGGTCGTCTCACGCACTTGACCACCGCACAAGAAGCAAGAACACTAGCCTCCTGACCCTCCTGAGCTCGCCTCCTGAGCTCAGGAACCCTTGTAATAGTTCATACTCTAGCTCACCCGGAGCCAATCCACCAAAGCAGGAAGTAGGGTCTTACACCTCACGGTGGCCCGAACCTGGATAAACTCTTGTGTGTTTGTTCGCTGTTTGCTTGAATCCTTCCACCGAGACGAGAGCGAGGCGCTAGGTAGATGTGAGTGGCAGAGATCTTCGTTCACGTCCCTGTGTTCGAACTTAACGGGTTTTGCGGAGCCCTGAATCCGACAAGACTCGAGCAAAGGTGAGTAGGAGATGAGATAAACAATACCTAGTTACCGTTTCCCAACGTTGAGGATGTATCCCATTTCACTCAATGTGAAATGAAAGAATAGTGGAATTGGTACCGGACTTGTTCACTCACACCTAGCAAGTAAAGCTTATCGAGTAGCTTGGTTAGGATAAGTGGCACAAAAAATTGATGCAAAATGTTAGCAAGAGTCAATAAAGTTGAAAGAGATTCACAAATTCGCAAATGTAACAAGTAGACCAAGAGCAATATGTGGCACTGCAACCAAGGAATGAGCACAAAATGTGGAATCCATAGAAAACGCTCGTGTTGCACAACTCAAGAGAGACGCTAGCACGATTGCTCAATAGGCAGATACGACACTTGTGCACAACCTATAAGATGCAAAATGTATCAACTTTCTATTCCAAGTATGCTATGTATGTATGGTTCCCGTTGTTGATCCAAGATGATCGGATATGATATCATATGATGCGATACTACGGCTCTTGCTTACAAGCTTCTTTGTCTTTCTCTTTTTGCTTACAAGCTTATTCTCTCTCTTTTTTTGTATGGCCACAATGCGAAATGCACAAACCAAGATAGCAATTGTGTATATGTGGGAACAATATTGTGACACAAGGGATGATATGATGATACCAAGATGATATGGTATGTATGCAATGGATGCGTGGGTCGATGATCACTAATGTGCACAAGTAACGTTGCCGGCAATACTCAAATGGCTAATCTTGATAGGCAAGTGACGCAAAATGGGCTAGGGGTTAACAATGCAATTGCAAGGGGAATATACAATGATGTTGTCGAGGTTACCGTCTGAGTCGATGATGAGAGGCGGTGTTCTTGATGTAGACCCGTTCCTAATTAGCAGAAACACCTTAGGAAATGGAAAAACCACAACTCAAAATCTCAAGGACAAATGTCAAATGGTGGTAGTGGGAAAGTGGTGGTGGTTATGCACTTGGCAAAGCGGAAGTGGAATGATGGGTTATGCGTGTCGGAGTTATCGTGACCGTCCCTAAGTAGCCGAAACACCTTAGGAGACACAAGCCACAACTCAAACAAGCTCAAACAAAATTGGGTTAGGTTTGGGTGGCGAAAATGTATGGTGGGCAATGTTATGTGGAAGTGGTGGTGGTTGATGAAGAAGCAATCGTCCCTAAGTAGCCTAAACACCTTAGGAGACTCAAATCACTACTCAAGCAACCACAAATGCTATGGTGGACAAAATGGGTTAGGTTGCGGAAGGCTATGGTGGCTATGCGGATGATATGGTGGAAGGCCTAGGCAAACTTGCCAAATTTGACAAATTTTGAATGATGATGGTAGTATTTTTGTGGGATGGGGAATGTCAACAGCTTCAAAACGAGCTAAAGAACGTCAAATACGGACTCCGGATGAATTAGTTATGGCCAAAACAAAATTTCAGCCGCGTCAGTTTGAGGGTTACCCGGACATCCGAGAGAAAGTCCAGCTCATCCGGGCTTTGTCCGGATGATCCGGGAGGACATCCGGATGATCCGGGTTCGTCAGCTCCGGTTCTGTTTTTCGGGTGCGCGGACTACACGAACGTCCGGGAGAATGTCCAGCTCATCCGGGAGGTGTCCGGATGATCCGGGCGGGTCAACTCCGCTCAGGATTTCCTCTCGGGGGTGAATTTGGGGGCGAAAATGGGTGATTTTGGGCTCAAAATTGAGAGGATTTCGTGGATGGAATATGGGGAAACTTGTGGAGATGCTAGATCCACTCGAAACCAAGCGAATCCATGGATCAAAATCAACAAAATCTCATCAAACCAACAGATACAAAAAAAAATTGGGGCTATTTTTGGTGGGGATTTTCAAAAATTAGGACGAAATCACACAAAAGAAGGCTAGAAAACAGTGGAGGGGACTCCAAATTCATGAGAAATCTTGCTCTTGATACCATATGATGCGGGGTCAACCCGTTCTAGGCCGATCTTTCACGAAGAGGAGGGAAAGACACGATGAACACGAAGAACACAAAGGGAAATCACGAGGGAAAACACTCAAGAACAAGTCCAATCACACATCCACTAGACAATCAAACACACAAGATCACAAGGTACATGAACAACAAAGGGAAAGATACAAGGTAGAGTTCATCTCCAAGAGGAGGTCTTGAATCCGCGAAGGATCTTCCCGTGAGGGGTCTTGAATCCAAGGTGGATCTTCTCCGTAGAGGGGCCGCGGTCTCTCTCGTGGAGTAGATCCATAATGGATGAGCAAAGCTCTAGTATAAAATGAGCTATCACATTTGCTAACCCTAAAATGATGGAGGTGGAGGAGTATATATAGTCTAGGGCCACGAAGGGGTAAGTGAGGTGCAAAACGGATACATGGGCCTCGGCCCGGATACATGCGCGCAGGCAAGGCCGGATGATCCGGGCGTCGGGGTGTCCGGATGATCCGGACGGAGTCCCAGATGATCCAGCTTCGGTGGAAGCTTTCGGGTGTCTTCGGCGCACTTACCCGGACGATCCGGGGGAAGGTCCGGATGATCCGAATGGACGTCCGGACGTCCGGCCTGACTCCAGCAGCCACTCCGTCTTCTTCTCCTTTCTTCCGTCTTCTCTTCCACGCTTCCCTCGTGGATGGTGTAGTCGTTCCTTGGCGCTTTAATTCTTGCTCGTCCTCGAGTAGGTAAATGATAAAGAAAGAATTTTTGATGTGGAATGCTAACCAATATAGTTTTTCAATGTAATTCTCTCAATTGTGGCATGAATGTTCAGATCCGAAAGATTCAAGATAAAAGTCTTTATTGACATATGAAATAACAATACTTCAAGCAATACTAACAAAGCAATCATGTCTTCTCAAAATACTATGGCTAAAGAAAGTTATCCCTACAAAATCATATAGTGTTGGCTATGCTCCCTTATTATCACACAAAAATATTCATATCATGCACAACCCCAATTTCAGCCAAGCATTCGTTTTCATACTCTATCTTTTCAAACGTGTCATATAAACGGAACGGTGAAAAGTTGCATGGCAATATATCTCGGAATGGCTATGGAAATGCCATGATAGGTAGGTATGGTGGCTGTTTTGAGGAACAATATGGTGGCTGTTTTGAGGAAGGATATATCGTGGGTTTATGGCACCGGCGAAAGTTGTGCGGTACAAGAGAGGCTAGCAATGGTGGAAGGATGAGAGTGCGTATAATCCATGGACTCAACATTAGTCATAAGAACTCATTATTACAAAAATTTACGAGTCATCAAAACAAAGCAATCAGTGCATGCTCCTAGGGGAGAGGTTGGTAGGAGTTAACCATCGCGCGCCCCCGACCTCCACACGAAGGTAGCGGTTCACCATACGTGCATGCTACGGGAATCACTAACCTTAACACAAGTATTTCTCAATTTTATAATAACTCCACTATCATGACTCTCATATCACTATCCTCATGTCTCAGAACAATTATCAAGCATCCAACATCTCATTCTATTCAATGCACTTGGTGTGAATTTTTTTACTACATTGACATTGGATGTTTATCATGTGAAGACTAGTTTCTTTAGCCTAAATACTTTACCATGCTGTTTTGATAGACTCTCAAATAGATATAAGTGAAGCAAGGGAGTTCAACAATTTCTACAAAATATTACCACCACCATGCTCTAAAAGATACAAGTGAAGCACTAGAGCAAAAACTATTCAACTCAAAGGATATAAGTGATGCACTTAGAGTGTTCTAATAATTTCTAGGCCATATTTAACTCTCTCAAATAGGTGTGTCCAGCAAAGATGATTGTGGCAAACTAACAAGAAAAGACTCAAATTATACAAGACGCTCCAAGCAAAACACATAGCATGTTGCGAATAAAAATATAGCTCCAAGTATTGTTACCGATGGATGAAGACGAAAGAGGGGATGCCTTCCCGGGGCATCCCCAAGCTTAGGCTTTTGATTATCTTGAATTTACTTGGGGTTCCATGGGCATCCCCAAGCTTAGGCCTTTGCTACTCCTTGTTCCATAGTCCATCAAAGCAATACTCAAAACTTGATAACTTCACAACACAAAACTTAGACAAAAATTATCGTGAGCTCCGTTAGTATGACAAAGCAAACCACTACTCAAAGGTACAACAATTAATTCATTCTTTGTTTATATTGGTGTTAAACCTACCGTACTCCAAGTTCTCTATGGTTCATATCCTCCAATATTACTCATAGATGCATCGGAATAAGCAAACAACACACGAAAAACAGAATATGTCAAAGACAGAACAGTCTGTAGTAATCTGCAGGGTTCGCCTACTTCTGAAACTCCAAAAAATTAAAACTAAATTGGTAAATTTGCGCAATTTGTCTACCAATCAGCAGAAAAAAGAATCAACTAAAAATCACGCTCCAGTAAAATCCCACGACTACTTTAGCTAGCGCTAACGATTCTATTTTTCACAGCAAGATCATATAAACTTCACACAAGTCTTACCAAAGGTTCTACTTGGCACAAACACTAAAAAAAACATGAAACCACATCTAATCAAGGTCTAGATGCAATATTTATTCCCTAACAGCAACAAAAACAAAAAACATAAAATTGGGTTGCCTCCCAACAAGCTCTTTCTTTATAGCCATTAAGATAGGCTTGAGAATTCAATGATGCTCACATGAAAGATAAGAATTGAAGCACAAAGAGAGCATCGTAAAACATGTGACAAACACATCTAAGTCTAACATAATTCCTATGCATAGGCATTTTATAAGCAAACAAATTATCATAGCAAGCAAGATCTAGCGTATGCAAGGAAGAAGGAAGAAACAAGATCAACCTCAACATTAAGAGAGGTAATTTATTAACATGAAGATTTCTATGACCATATTTTCCTCTCTCATAATAATTACATGTCGGATCATAAGAAAATTCAACAAAATAGCTATCACATAACATATTTTCAACACGATCCACATGCATACGAAGTTGACACTCTTCCAAAATAGTGGGATCATCATTAACTAAAGTCATGACCTCTCCAAACCCATTTTTATCAACAAAAAAATAAGATTGAACATTATCCAAATATGTGGGATCTAAAGTCGGCACTCTTCCAAACCCACTTTCAATATTATAGCAAACATTATTATCAATCTCATATTTAACATGCGGTTTAAATAAACTATCAAGATCGTAAGAAGAATCACCCCAATCATGATCATTGCAACAAGTAGAAGACATACCAATACTAGCATCCCCAAGCTTAGGGTTTTGAATATCATTAACACAATTGACATTAATAGAATTTATAATAACATCATTGCAATCATGCTTTTTATTTAACAAGCTATCATGAGTCACTTTTTCTTTTAACAATTCCTCACAATTTTCAGATTCATAAATTTCAAGCAAAACCTCATAAAGATAATCTAGTGCACACAGCTCACTAGCAATAGGTTCAAAATAATTGGATCACTTAAAGAGATTAGCAAGTGGATGAGGATCCATACTTTAGCAAGCGAAGATGCAAGCTAATTGAGGGCACATAGCAACACAAGCAAACAAGAGGCAAGCGAACGATAAACACACGGCGGAAGAAGGGCGAATAAAACAGCAAGGGTGAAGTGGGGGAGAGGAAAACGAGAGGCAAAAATGTAATGCGAAGGATAAGGGTTTGTGATAGGTACTTGGTATATGACTTTTGCGTGAGCCTCCCCGGCAACAGCGCTAGAAATTCTTCTTGCTACCTCTTGAGCTTGCGTTGTATTCCCTCAAAGAGGAAAGGGAGATGCAGCGCAGTAGCGTAAGTATTTCCCTCAGTTTTTGAAAACCAAGGTATCAATCCAGTAGGAGACCACGCGCGAGTCCCTCGCACCTGCACGAAAAATAAGAACTTTGCAGCCAACGCGATAAGGGGTTTACAATCCCTTTACGGTCACTTACGAGAGTGAGATCTTATAGAGATGATAGTTTATATTTTTGGTATTTTTGGTTTAATAAAACAGCAAATAAAAGCGGTAAAAGTAAAGTAGATGTAGATTGATATGTTGAGAATAGATCCGGGGGCCATAGTTTTCTCTAGTGGCTTCTCTCATGATAGAGATATTCTACGGCGGGGAAACAAATTACTGTCGAGCAATTGATAGAAAAGCGAATAATTATGAGACTATCTAGGCATGATCATTGTATATAGGCATTACGTCTGAGACAAGTAGACTGAAACGATTCTGCATCTACTACTATTACTCCACACATCGACCGCTATCGAGCATGCATCTAGTGTATTGAGTTCATACGAACAGAGTAACGCCTTAAGCAAGATGACATGATGTAGAGGGATAAACTCAAGCAATATGATGTAAACCCCGTCTTTTTATCCTCGATGGCAACAATACAATACGTGCCTTGCTGCCCCTACTGTCACTGGGAAAGGACACCGCAAGATTGAACCCAAAGCCAAGCACTTCTCCCATTGCAAGAACTATAGATCTAGTAGGCCAAACCAAACCGATAATTCGAAGAGACTTGCGAGGATATTATGAGCACACATAAAAATTTCAGAGAAGAACCAAATATCTTTCATAGATAACCTTGATCATAAACTCACAATTCATCGGATCTCGACAAATACACCGCAAAAAGAGATTACATCGAATAGATCTCCTCGAAGACCGAGGAGAACTTTGTATTGAGATCCAGAGAGAGAGAAGAAGCCATCTAGATACTAGCTATGGACCCAAAGGTCTGTGGTAAACTACTCACAACTCATGGTGAGGGCGATGATGATGATGATGATGAAGGCCTCCGTGATGGATCCCCCTCCGGTGGAGCTCCGGAACAAGCTCCAAGATGGGATCTCCACGGGAACAGAAGCTACGGCGGTGGAATTAGGGTTTTCTCTGTGCGTATGGAGTTTCTGGGGTACGTGGATATATATAGGAAGAAGGAGGGCACCGGGGGCCACACGAGGGGGCCTCGAGGCAGGGGGTGCGCCCTGGGAAGGGGGCACGCCCCCCACCCTCAAGGGCAGCCCCTCTGTCCCCTGACTTGGTCCTGAAGCTTCCTGTGCGTGATTTTCTCCAAAAATATCTCTCGCGAAGGTTTCATTCCGTTTGGACTCCGTTTGATATTCTTTTTCTGCAAAACCCTGAAATAGGCAAAAAACAGCAATCTGGACTGGGCCTTTGGGTTAGTAGGTTAGTCCTAAAAATGATATAAAAGTGAATGATAAAGCCCATTAAACATCCAAGACTTCATAAATAATAGCATGGAACAATCAAAAATTATAGATAGGTTGGAGACGTATCACGCTTGCACTCTTCCTTGACATTCGTGAAGCTCCGACAATACCTATGCATGCACACGAGTGGAGTGTCAAGTAGTATACCATCCTCGAAGGGGTCAAGTGAACACGTGTAAAGGAGAAGATTCACCTTTATGTATAAGAAGTAGAGGTCACACGGGTCACTTGCCGAACGGACTCTTGCCATGGTGATGTCCATAGGATGCTCCGCATCACTTTGCTCGCCTAGCTCACACAACACCAACTTTCGGAGGACCAAACTGAAGCTCTGCGCATAGTACTCCGCTCTAAAGAATACAAGGTCCACTAAGGAGAACTCTATCAGAAGAGTACCACAGGAATACTACAACGGTGTATCTCCGAAGAAGAGGGGTAGCAACTTCTGGCAGAGATACACGCAGGCATGGGTGGACACCACGCGGTAGCTCGGGCTTTGGTAAGCAAGGCTTTCCGAGCAGGTTTCTTTTCGCCTTTCGCCCACGAGGACGCCCGGACATTAGTCCAACGCTGCGTAGGATGCCAGCTGTTCGCAAATCAAAGTCACATGCCTCCCACAGCACTTCGGACGATACCAATAACTTGTCCTTTTGCGGTCTGGGGGCTCGACATGGTCGGGCCACTCAAAGGGGGAACAAAGAAATCGAAATACCTGCTGGATGATTGATAAATTCACCAAGTGGATCGAGGCAAGGCTCGTCACTTTAGCGGAATCTGGACCAGTGGTTGACGTTATATCCGACGTCGTACACCGTTATGGTGTCCCCCATAGCATAATTACCGATAATGGTACCAACTTCACCGTCGAGGAAGTTAAAGACCGGTGTGGTAAAATGGGCATTAAACTCGACTATGCCTTAGTACATCATCTGCAGACCAATGGACAGGTCATGAGCGGCATTAAGCCTCGCCTAGTTCGATCCCTTGAACAATCAGACTGCCATTGGGTCGAGGAACTTGATTCCGTACTATGGGGGCTGCGCACCACTCCTAACTGGTCAACCAGATACACACCATATTTTATGGTGTACGGTGTGGAGGCAGTCCTCCCATGCGACCTCATCCACGACGTGCCTCGAGTGCGCATGTACGAAGAAAAGGAAGCCGAGTTAGATCGGCAGGCTGACCTGGTTGCTCTGGAAGGAGAATGAGATATAGCTCGGGCTCAATCCGCGCTTTATCAGCAGCAAGCACGGCGCTACCAGAGCCGCGAACTTCGGGTGAAGACATACAACGTGGGCGACCTCGTCCTCCGGCTCCCCGATAAGCAGAAGCACAAACTTTCACCTAAATGGGAGGGCCCGTACATCATTGATGATGTACTGGTAGGAGGAGCATATCGTCTTTGTCGCCCGTTCGATGATCGTCTTGAACCGAACCCGTGGAACGTGATACGTCTCCGACGTATCTAGAATTTTTGATTGTTCCATGCCAATATAATACAACTTTCATATACTTTTGGCAACTTTTTATATTATTTTTGGGACTAACATATTGATCCAGTGCCCAGTGACAGTTCTTGTTTGTTGCATGTTTTATGTTTCGTAGAAAACCCATATCAAACGAAGTCCAAATGGGATAAAAATGGACGGAGAATATTTTTGGAATATTTGTGATATTTGGGAAGAAGAACCAACGTGAGACGGTGCCCGAGGGGGCACGAGGCAGGGGGTGCACCCCAGGGGGGTGGGCGTGCCCTTGACCCTCATGGGCACCCCGTAAGGCGGTTGCTGCTCTTCTTTGGCCGCAACAAAGCTAATTTTCAGGGGAAAATATGGGCGAAGGTTTCAATCCAATCGGAGTTTCGGATCTCCGGATATGTAAGAAACGGTGAAAGGGAAGAATCTGGGAACGTAGAAACAGAGAGAGACAGAGAGACAGATCCAATCTCGGAGGGGCTCTCGCCCCTCCCACGCCATGGAGACCATGGACCAGAGGGGAAACCCTTCTCCCATCCACGGAGAAGGTCAAGGAAGAAGAAGAAGGAGGGGGGCTCTCTCCCCCTCGCTGCCGGTGGCACCGGAGTGCCGCCGGGGCCATCAACGTCACTACAATCTACACAAACAACTTCACCGCCTTCATCACCAACTCTTCCCCCCTCTATGCAGCGGTGTAACCCCTCTTCTACCCGTTGCAATCTCTACTTAAACATGGTGCTCAACGCTATATATTATTTCCCAGTGATGTATGGCTATCCTATGATGTTTGAGTAGATCTGTTTTGTCCTATGGGTTAATTGATGATCGTGATTGGTTTGAGTTGCATGTTTTATTATTGGTGCTATCCTATGGTGCTCTCCTCGTCGCGCAAGCGTGAGGAATCCCCGCTGTAGGGTTTGCAATATGTTCATGATTTTCTTATGGTGGGTGGCGTGAGTGACAGAAGCACAGACCCGAGTAAGTAGGTTGTTTGCGTATGTGAATAAAGAGGACTTGATACTTTAATGCTATGGTTGGGTTTTACCTTAATGATCTTTAGTAGTTGTGGATGCTTGCTAGAGTTCCAATCATAAGTGCATATGATCCAAGAAGAGAAAGTACGTTAGCTTATGCATCTCCCTCAAATAAAATTGCAATAGTGATTACCGGTCTAGTTATCGATTGCCTAGGGACAAATAACTTTCTCGTGACAAAAAGCTCTCTACTAAAACTAGTTTAGTTGTGTCTTTATCTTAACAGCCCCTAGTTTATATTTGCGTGCTCTTTTTATTCTTGCAAACTATTCCACAAAAACCACAAAGTACTTCTAGTTTCATACTTGTTCTAGGTAAAGTAAATGTTAAGCGTGCATTGTCGGCGTCCTGGGAACCAGGGTACCCAGACTTGGCTATCTGCGGGCCGCGACGCGCTCCTACAAGCGGCCTGGTACGGCCCAGCTGATCGACCAGCTGCTCAAGACCCTCGTGAGGGGCCAGGCCTCGTGAGGAGAACAACGCCAAGACCCCCTCGGGAGCGGCCTCGACAAGGCGTTCCAAAGGGGCGGAGAATCCAAGGCCAAGCCTGCCTTAGGAGGAGGCGGTGAGGTCAGTAGTGACGCACCGCGCCAGCGAGTGCCAGCGCCTGCCAGCGGCACAGTTGCCATTTCGGTGCAAAGGAGACAGCGCAGCCGTTGGTTCCCAAGGAGTGGGGCAAAGGTTTCCTCTTTAGTGCAACGAGACCAAAGACCGCAAGGACGATAAGGAGGATGCCACCGTCGAGCCCACCACCGTGTCACCGCCTGATCCTTTTGCAGGCGGAGACTCCTTTTGTCATGGTAGGAATGTCCTTCTGTTCCCGCTCAAATATGGCCGTTGTGGGATCCCTTCCCGCCTAAACATTTCGGGGGAAGAGGACCGTGGCCGCCTATATAAGTAGCTAGGATTCCCACTGAGGAGAGGATTGACACACACACTCGACCACCGCACAAGGAGCAAGAACACTAGCCTCCTGACCCTCCTGAGCTCGCCTCCTGTGACGCCCGAAGACCGACGTCCCAGAAGATTCCAGAAGATTCCAGATGTTCCGGGTTCTTCCGTGTGCTGCTTTTGTGCTTGTGTTATTTATTTTTGCATTGCATCATGTCATCATGCCATCATGTCATTAATTTTTGCATCTCAACTTAAATAAATCGTGTGGGCCGTCGGTCCATTTTAAATCGAGGGAAGAATGTCTTCTCTTTATAACATATACTCCCAATATTTTAGGGAGCTATTATAATAATATTCCATTGCTTCGGAATAACCCAACACACTTGCATATATTTTCCCCATGCCTTTTCTTCTCTTTTCATTGCCTTAAACCTTCCCTATAATTCTTTTCCGTTGTATCGAGGCTCCTCCTAAAGTCTAGACTCTTTTCAAACTCCTTAAGGCAAGCTAATTATTTTAGTTTGCACTTCCCTATTATTGTTGGAACTATTTTTGTTGGGTTGGTAATATCCCATAAAGCCTTACAAAAATGTTTCATCATTTATTTTTCTTCTTCTTGACCTCTTTTCTTTTGGTGTTGTTCTCTCTCTATTTTTATTTCTGTTAAAGAAATAAAATAAAAAGACAGCCAAGCTCCCAGCCTCTTGGGCCTCCTCTTCCCTCCTCCTGGCCCATCAGCCAACCGGCCCAGGCCTCTCCTCCCTCAGGCCCATTGGCCCAACTCCGTCGAACCCTAGCTCCCGCACCCAGGCTCCCATCGCTCCTTCCTCGACCCCCAGCAGCGCCGCATCGCTCCTCTCATCCCTCTCGTTCTCTCGCACACCGCAGCGCCCCTTCGCTCTCCCCTCGCAGGCCCGAGCGCCGCCTCGCCAAGGCCTCCCCTCCGACCTCACCGCCCCGCCTCGGCCAGGCAAGCCGCGCCCCAGCGACGACCAGCAGAGTGCCGCGGCCCCGAGCGCCTTCCTCCATCGCGCCTGACGCATCGCAGCCTCCCTTCGATCTTGAGCGCCCTCCAGGCCGCCAGCGACGGCCAGGATCCGCCGACGCCCGACCCTATCTCCTGCGTGCACCTCCCGAGCCGCTGTAACGCCCCGGACACACCCGCCGATGGTCGTTACTCCTGGCGGGATCTAGACTGGCCTCACATATCAATACTAGTCTTTTCTGCGCACTTTGTCCTCACTCGTGCGCACCCGGGAGCAACTTCCCGGTCGGTCACCCATCCTGAAACTACTCCAAGCTGAGCACGCTTAACTTTGGAGTTCTATCCGAATGGGCTCCCGGAAAAGAAGGAATTCCTTATTGATATGAGTAGTCTATCATCCCTAATAAGCCAGGCCATCACATACACCCTCACTCAGAGGAACAGACGTCCTCGTCGGGCCACAGGAACATTCCCTCTTGGCACAACCGTCTGGTGCTTCCAGGACAGCACATGTGCCATGCCGTGTGCCACGACGGGTCACAAACGTCATGCACAACATGACTGCAAACTGTCCGCAAACATCCGTGTAACCGCGAGGGTCGGCTCTGATACCAACTTGTAACGCCCCAGACACACCCGCCGGTGGTCGTTACTCCTGGCGGGATCTAGACTGGCCTCACATATCAATACTAGTCTTTTCTGCGCACTTTGTCCTCACTCGTGCGCACCCGGGAGCAACTTCCCGGTCGGTCACCCATCCTGAAACTACTCCAAGCTGAGCACGCTTAACTTTGGAGTTCTATCCGAATGGGCTCCCGGAAAAGAAGGAATTCCTTATTGATATGAGTAGTCTATCATCCCTAATAAGCCAGGCCATCACAGCCGCCTCCTGGCGCGGAGGCGCCCTCCTCTCCAACGCCGCGGAGCTGCGCCGTCCGCCACCGAGGCAACATGCGCCTCGGGCCCTGCCTTCGTCACCGTCTACCCGGCGCCCGGTCCTTCTCGGCATTGTCTCGCGCCGGGCCGGCCTCGTCCTCCAGTGCGCCGAGCCCTCCAACCGCAGCTCACCTATAGCGCCGTCCTCCCCGAGTCCCAGCGTCGCAGCAACACCGCGGCCTCCTCCTCGCCGTGCTGCTTCCATGGCCTCGTGCGTCCCGCGGCCTTCCTCCGTCGCCAAGGCAGCAGCGCCTTCCGCGCCCCGATGGCCTCGACAACGCCTCCCCGTGCTGCCCCTTTTGTTTTGCTCCTGTGTTTTTTTTGTCGTGTTCCCTTGTATTGTTGAACTTGTCAGGGGACCCGTGTACGCCTACGCGACAAGACGGCAAGACCGCAACGACCCGAACATCTACATAATACAAGTTCATCTACGGATACCCGAACGTCTACGACCGAGTACGACTACCGTCGTCGAGACCAAGTACCACTACATAAAACGTGTACCCCGACGTCAACTTCGACGCGACAAGTACCCCCTCCGATGACAAGTACCTCTACGAATGGAACGACTACTCGTTGGCGACCTCGTGAACGACTACTTCCTCTCCGAACGTGAACGCCTACTTCCCTCTACGACCCGTGTACCATGACTCGCGAGAACGACTACTTCCCCTACGTTCCTCGACGACCTCGAACCCCCCTCCGAGAACGATTGTCCCGTAGGTATAACCCGAGACGATGACCCCGTGTGATGCTTGTGGTTGTATGAAATGCTTGCCCTTGTGTGCACCGTGCCCATTTCATCTTTTGTCGTGCTCCTCGGTTGCCTCGTCGCCGACCCGTGGGAACCCGGTGACGGGATCGCCCCACCTTTCATCTCGCTTGACTCGCTCACGCCACCTTTGCTTTTGCACCGGTCTCTCAACGAGAAACCGGAACCGAGATGTTGCGTTGCATCATTTTCGGATCATTGCCGTGGCACCCTTTCTTTCCACCACGGTGACAAATGCTTCATATCTCTCATGTTAACCTTTAACTAAAATTGCATAACTTGATCATGTCATCCGCATCATATTAAAAACTTTTAAAATGTGTGAATTGTTGTTGCTTTAATAATTGCTAAACATGCTCATGGGGATTTTCCGGATATGTTGTTGTTATTTCCGGCCTCATTAAAATGTCTAAATATTGTAGTTTTATTTTGCTTCACCTTGTTGCCATGCTAACAAACATTTAATCTTCTCTTGTAAATAATGAGAGTCAATTAAATAATTAAATGTGGTGTTTCGTCAATATGCAACTCGTTGCATCTTGAGCTCCACTTAACTTGTAGATTTGTTTGTGCACTTTGCCATGCCATGCATATTTAAACCGGACATGTATCATACTTGGATGTGCATCGTATGCCATGTTTATGCTTGTGTGTTTACTGCGTTGTTTCTTCTTTCCGGTTGCTTCTCTTGTTAGCTTCGGTTTCGTTCCGGAGTTGTGAGGATTCGCTCGACTGTGTTGCTCCGTCTACTTCATGGATCCGTTCTTCTCCCTTGTGGAATCCCAGGCAAGATGATCATACCCTTGGATACCTTTACTACCATTGCCATGCTTAGTTGTCTCGATGCTATCGTTACATGTCACGCTACACATTTTTATGTCAGCCCTCTCCTTGTTGCCATGAAACCTCTAACCTTGACACCTTCCTAGCAAAACCACTGTTTGGCTATGTTACCCGCTTGCTCAGCCCCTTTTATAGCGTTGTTAGTTGCAGGTGAAGATGAAGTCCGTTCCAGGAGGGAACTTGTTGTTGGAGATATCACAATATCTATAGTTATTATTAACACACCTATATACTGGGCATGGGTGGAAGGCTTGGCCTTTTGCTCGGTGTTTTGTTCCACTCATGCCACCTTAGGCGCCGATAAACCGGCATTATGTTCCTTGATTTTTCGTTCCTTACACGATGGGTGGATGGGGACCCCTTGACAGTTCGACTTTGAATAAAACTCCTCCAGCAAGGCCCAACTTTGGTTTTAATTTGCTCATAATAACAACTTAATTAATTAATTAATTGCATAGGGGGTCATGTCCCCGGGTTCTTAATTCTACATAGCAGGGGGGGCCAGTGCTGATGGTGTTGGTCCCAAATAGAGTCGTGTGCGGTGCCACCCAGTTATCTGGGGTCTTCGGTTGCTGTACGCTGTGCTCATCCAATCGTGGCCTGAGACGAGATACGCGCGGCTACTATCAGGGTGTCAGCACGCCGGGAGGTCTTGCTGGACTTGTTTTACCATTGTCGAAATGTCTTGTGCTACCGGGATGCCGAGCCTGATCGGTTTTCCCTAAGATAAGGAGTGATGATATTATATTTATCACTTCAGCTAATCGTGAGAGCTTGTGATGGGCTAAGTTGGGACACCCCTGCAGGGTTATGATCTTTGGAAAGCCGTGCCCGCGGTTATGTGGCAGATTGGAATTTGTTAATGTCCGGTTGTAGAAAACTTGACAGATGATCCTAAGTAAAACACACAACTGTGTGAGTAACCGTGACTGTCTCTTTTCACTTTGAGAAGAGAACACGGTGGGGTTATGTTTGATTTGTATGTAGTTCAGGATCTTTAGCGATCACTACTTTTGCGACCGTTTGCGTAGATGCTCATCTTATTCTGGTACTCGTAAGTTAGCCACCATATTATGCTTAGCCGCTGCTGCAACCTCACCACTTTACCTCTTCCTAACCATAAAGCTTTGCTAGTCTTGATACCCATGGTTATGGGATTGCTGAGTCCTCGTGGCTCACAGATACTACAACACCAGATGCAGGTTCAGCCGAGCATGATGCAGGAGCTGGTTCAAGTACTTCAGGGAGTTCCATGAAGAGAGTGGCCGTATGCTTGTGACGTTTTCGACGATCAGTAGTGGTTTCTACTAGGATTCGATCCTGACCTGTGGCTTTATGTTGTTTTGGTATCTTTCTTTTGGATCTTCGCCCGCAGTCGGGTTGTGATGTTTGGAATGATGTTTTGCTTATGTAATGTATTGTGTGAAGTGGCGAGTGTAAGCCAACTATCTTCTTTTGCAATTTAATCCCTCTTTTACATGAGTCATGCAAAGATACCAAACTTGAGATCATTCTAGGATGGGCTTATACCTTTAAGTCGTGCCTCGACACGTAGGAGGTATAGTCCCATCCTGGGCATTACAAGTTGGTATTCAGAGCCTTCTCCGACCTAGAAGCCTCCACTGATTGATCGAATCGTTGACGGTTGAGTCTAGGCACACACTGAAAATGTTTTGAGTCATATATATATATATATATATATATATATATATATATATATATATATATATATCGGAGAGTAGGATTTCTTTTGCTCCTCTTCTCTTTTCATTCTGGTGAGGACTCCTGACGACTACTCTTGCCTCTTCTACTTTCAAAAAATGCACCAAATTTTTATTTTTTTTTAGGATCTCGCGAGTATTGTTTGGATTGTTTCGATGTCTTTGTGACGAGAACATTGTTCTCGATGCCTCCTGTCATTAGGGGTTGTGGCAGTGTCCCCGGGAGTTGAGCTCCGAGGTGTTGTCGTCACAAATCCATCGCGGCGGTACTAGAATACATAAGACGGCCGACATCGAAAACTCTCCTATGCGGTTAGTGGCAAGATAACCCCGACATCACCCAGTACTGGGGAGGTAGTTCGGGAGTATTGCCATAGCTTGTATAGTGGATGCGTTTCGAAGGTCCGAGGTAAACAGTTTCCGGAAATAACTGGTTATGTGTTGAAGGATGGATACAGCTGGATGTAGGTTTAGAGTTGATTGCGCGGTGCTTCCCCTGTATCCCCAACACCTGATTGCATAACTGGAAACTTTCGGAAATTAATAGGTGGGTTCATCCAGTAGTTCTAGGCATTCTTCCAACGGATGCATGATATGAAGTTCGGGGTTCTACATTGAGTGAAGTGGTTTTATGGGCTTGTTCCAATCGGGAGTTGCATCTTAAAGGGTCCTTGGCTATGCTGATCCGGGGATTGCAAAACCCTTTTGTAACACGTTCCATGAGCTTTCAGCACGAATATGTCGGACAAAGCTTCTATCTTGTATTTGTTCTATCTGCTCCTTGTTCCTTTTTATTTACCTTTTGTTCTCCCAAGTGGCTTCTCGTCAAGTTGATGTACCTGCGGAATTCATTCGTTCAATTCTCTGTTCGGATAGATATGTTGCAACATAATCTTCTTCATAAACATATCTATCCGCTGTTTTTATTTTGATTCTGGTATTCGAGTTGCTTCGATGTCAAATGTTGATTCCATACCTTTACTAATCGGTATTCTCATATTTCTATGGGAGTGCAGGTCCTTCTTGATCATCAAGATGGTCATGTTAAATTCTTTTCAACCGGTGTCCATTTTGTTCATCCCAAGTTGTTTTTGTTTCCCCACCCTCCCTCCCTTCTTTTTCTTGGAGCCAGAAATTCTCAAATGAAGTATCCATTTTATTCATGTGATATTTCTTCATTCTTTTCCTTTAATGTTCTTATCCGGTGATTCTCAGGAAGATGCTCAAGAGCTTCAAGTTCATCATTCTTTTGTTCTCAGATTCTGCCGGTGGATGTAATTCAAGATTTCGGTGTTGATCTTATCCTTTTTCCTCATTTCACAATGCTTTCTTATTCCGGTGCACCAATTAATCATTCTCCTCTTGTTATTCATATCTGGAGTGCAGAAGATTCATAATTCCATTCTTAATCCGCTCAAGCTATTGTGAGGATTGTTATCTTACTCAAGACATTTAATTCAACCGGTGCAATATCTCTCAAGCAATCTTTTTGAGTGGGCCCTAACCCACAGGCCTTTCGCAGGATCTTACCTGACTCTTCTTTTCCGGAGTTATACTCAAATTCTTTTCAAAGTGTGACGTAAGAATGATTTTCCATCAGTCACAGTCCTTCTCCAAGATCGCGTTCAATTCTTTTCAACGTTGTTTCAACCTTTTTAATTCTTCATTCCGGAGTGCCTATACAATTCATGGTGGTGTATCTCATCGTCTTCTCAGTTTTTGAAGACTCAAAGACGCGTTCCTCTTGAATCCTTATCCGTTCTCTCAAGATTCTTCATGAATTCTTCCCATTGTGATCCTCCGAAGGCCATCATTTCAGAAGATTCTTCGTTCTCAGTTTTCAACTTCGTTCTCCAATTATGCTTCATTGATGCCTCTTCGTTCGTCTCCATATTCTTACGGTGGTTCTTTCAAGTTTTCCCTTCCGTTGTTATCGTATCAATTCATTTGTTCTTTCACAATCCTACCGGTGCTTCGTTGAAGATTTACCCAAGCTTGTGCGAGATCTCTCTTAATCCTTTCCAACGAGAATAAGTAGTATGCCAAATCCTTTGGTTGTCATCAATTTAAATTGGTGAAGGAGATGCATAACATAATTCTTATTCTTATTCCTTCAAGGTGATTTAATTCTTTTGTCTGGAGCTTGTTCATCATATCATATTCTCGGTTCTAAGTTGTTCATCTTGTTTTCCGGAGCTCCAAGTTATTTGAATTATCATTTCAAGCTCCATCTAATTCATCGCAGGCCTTGAATCTTATTCTTTTCAACTTTCACTTCTCATGCTTTCATTACCGGAGTTCTCATGGTGGTTCATCAACATTTAATTCATCCTCGTAGTCTTCATCAAGATTCTTGTTGGAGCTCAAGCATTCTTCATCATGCATTCCAATTGCAATCCTTTCTACCTTATCTTTCAGATGGTGTTATGTCATTCTTGTCAATTCCTTCATGTTTCATGATTAACGAGTTATCAAGAATGAGATATTTAAAACCCATCTTTTCCTTGTTCAGGAGATCCTTTCAACCCCTCATTTCTATCTCTCGGAGTTATCTTGGGTTGTATTTCACCTAAAAGCTTTCCCTAAGGATTGTTGCTATTGTGGTGCTTATAAATGACCCAAGTTCTTCATTTATCATTGCGGTGAAATAAGTTTTTCATCTCCTTGTTGATCTCAATCCAATCAAACATTTCCGTTAGTGGCCGGTTGTCACCTCATAATTTTGAGATGTTTTCCATAATCCCACAGCGAGCTTATTCTCTCGTCGTTGAATTCCAACAACTCCTTTCAACCCTTCTTCGTAAGGATGCTCTTTCAAATTCAATATTGAGAGAAGTTGTCTTTTTCTTCTCCGTTCTTTTCTTTCCAACGATCTATATTCTATTCTTTCATTCCGGAGGCATTGTTATGTTGCTCTCTCCAAACCATCATCTCGTTTTATCGAGATCATGTTCTTTTCTTTTCTAGTCCATTTAACCGGAGTGTTGTATTCTTCATTCAAGTTCCCTCATATTATCAAGTTTTAACTCTTTCAACCGGAGTGCTGTCTGAAATTCTTCTTACCCCTTGTGCCATTCTTTCAATTGTTTCGGAGGCAATATGCTGTCGATTTCATCCAGTATCATTCCATCTCCTCAAGCTCATGTTGATTCCTTCCATTTTCAGACGGAGTGTTGTCCAAATTCTGTCATTCTTATTCCTTGGCTATACCGTCGCAGTTTCATATTATTTTGGTTCGTAAGCTCTTGTTTCATGTCTTTCAACCTTCAAGGTTCTCGTAATGCTCTTTGTTACTCTTTTCTAACGGAGTTTTCATATTCGTTCATCTCTGTTGTATTCTTCTTTCAAGATTGTTAAACCACTCAAGGTTTATTGGTTTCACTCGTCTGTCAAAGAAGCAACTTTGTTTTACCTCTTCCTCTTCCGTTTTATCCGGTGCTATCTCTAGGATCTCGGGTCGAGATCCTCTGTTAGTGTGGGAGAGTTGTGACGCCCGAAGACCGACGTCCCAGAAGATTCCAGAAGATTCCAGATGTTCCGGGTTCTTCCATGTGCTGCTTTTGTGCTTGTGTTATTTATTTTTGCATTGCATCATGTCATCATGCCATCATGTCATTAATTTTTGCATCTCAACTTAAATAAATCGTGTGGGCCGTCGGTCCATTTTAAATCGAGGGAAGAATGTCTTCTCTTTATAACATATACTCCCAATATTTTAGGGAGCTATTATAATAATATTCCATTGCTTCGAAATAACCCAACACACTTGCATATATTTTCCCCATGCCTTTTCTTCTCTTTTCCTTGCCTTAAACCTTCCCTATAATTCTTTTCCGTTGTATCGAGGCTCCTCCTAAAGTCTAGACTCTTTTCAAACTCCTTAAGGCAAGCTAATTATTTTAGTTTGCACTTCCCTATTTTTGTTGGAACTATTTTTGTTGGGTTGGTAATATCCCATAAAGCCTTACAAAAATGTTCCATCATTTATTTTTCTTCTTCTTGACCTCTTTTCTTTTGGTGTTGTTCTCTCTCTATTTTTATTTCTGTTAAAGACATAAAATAAAAAGACAGCCAAGCTCCCAGCCTCTTGGGCCTCCTCTTCCCTCCTCCTGGCCCATCAGCCAACCGGCCCAGGCCTCTCCTCCCTCAGGCCCATTGGCCCAACTCCATCGAACCCTAGCTCCCGCACCCAGGCTCCCATCGCTCCTTCCTCGACCCCCAGCAGCGCCGCATCGCTCCTCTCATCCCTCTCGTTCTCTCACACACCGCAGTGCCCCTTCGCTCTCCCCTCGCAGGCCCGAGCGCCGCCTCGCCAAGGCCTCCCCTCCGACCTCACCGCCCCGCCTCGGCCAGGCAAGCCGCGCCCCAGCGACGACCAGCAGAGTGCCGCGGCCCCGAGCGCCTTCCTCCATCGCGCCTGACGCATCGCAGCCTCCCTTCGATCTTGAGCGCCCTCCAGGCTGCCAGCGACGGCCAGGATCCGCCGACGCCCGACCCTATCTCCTGCATGCACCTCCCGAGCCGCCTCCTGGCGCAGAGGCGCCCTCCTCTCCAACGCCGCGGAGCTGCGCCGTCCGCCACCGAGGCAACCTGCGAATCGGGCCCTGCCTTCGTCGCCGTCTACCCGGCGCCCGGTCCTTCTCGGCATCGTCTCGCGCCGGGCCGGCCTCGTCCTCCAGTCGCCGATCCCTCCAACCGCAGCTCACCTCCAGCGCCGTCCTCCCCGAGTCCCAGCGTCGCAGCACCACCGCGGCCTCTTCCTCGCCGTGCTGCTGCCATGGCCTCGTGCGTCCCGCGGCCTTCCTCCGTCGCCAAGGCAGCAGCGCCTTCCGCGCCCCGATGGCCTCGACAACGCCTCCCCGTGCTGCCCCTTTTGTTTTGCTCCTGTGTTTTTTTTGTCGTGTTGCCTTGTACCGTTGAACTTGTCAGGGGACCCGTGTACGCCTACACGACAAGACGGCAAGACCGCAACGACCCGAACATCTACATAATACAAGTTCATCTACGGATACCCGAACGTCTACGACCGAGTATGACTACCGTCGCCGAGACCAAGTACCACTACATAAAACGTGTACCCCGACGACAACTTCGACGCGACAAGTACCCCCTCCGATGACAAGTACCTCTACGAACGGAATGACTACTCGTTGGCGACCTCGTGAACGACTACTTCCTCTCCGAACGTGAACGCCTACTTCCCTCTACGACCCGTGTACCACGACTCGCGAGAACGACTACTTCCCCTACGTTCCTCGACGACCTCGAACCCCCCTCCGAGAACGATTGTCCCGTAGGTATAACCCGAGACGATGACCCCGTGTGATGCTTGTGGTTGTATGAAATGCTTGCCCTTGTGTGCACCGTGCCCATTTCATCTTTTGTCGTGCTCCTCGGTTGCCTCGTCGCCGACCCATGGGAACCCAATGACGGGATCGCCCCACCTTTCATCTCGCTTGACTCGCTCACGCCACCTTTGCTTTTGCACCGGTCTCTCAACGAGAAACCGGAACCGAGATGTTGCGTTGCATCATTTTCGGATCGTTGTCGTGGCACCCTTTCTTTCCACCACGGTGACAAATGCTTCATATCTCTCATGTTAACCTTTAACTAAAATTGCATAACTTGATCATGTCATCCGCATCATATTAACAACTTTTAAAATGTGTGAATTGTTGTTGCTTTAATAATTGCTAAACATGCTCATGGGGATTTTCCGGATATGTTGTTGTTATTTCCGGCCTCATTAAAATGTCTAAATAGTGTAGTTTTATTTTGCTTCACCTTGTTGCAATGCTAACAAACATTTAATCTTCTCTTGTAAATAATGAGAGTGAATTAAATAATTAAATGTGGTGTTTCGTCAATATGCAACTCGTTGCATATTGAGCTCCACTTAACTTGTAGATTTGTTTGTGCACTTTGCCATGCCATGCATATTTAAACCGGACATGTATCATACTTGGATGTGCATCGTATGCCATGTTTATGCTTGTGTGTTTACCGCGTTGTTTCTTCTTTCCGGTTGCTTCTCTTGTTAGCTTTGGTTTCGTTCCGGAGTTGTGAGGATTCGCTCGACTGTGTTGCTCCGTCTACTTCATGGATCCGTTCTTCTCCCTTGTGGAATCCCAGGCAAGATGATCATACCCTTGGATACCTTTACTACCATTGCCATGCTTAGTTGTCTCGATGCTATCGTTACATGTCGCGCTACCCATTTTTATGTCAGCCCTCTCCTTGTTGCCATGAAACCTCTAACCTTGACACCTTCCTAGCAAAACCACTGTTTGGCTATGTTACCCGCTTGCTCAGCCCCTCTTATAGCGTTGTTAGTTGCAGGTGAAGATGAAGTCCGTTCCAGGAGGGAACTTGTTGTTGGAGATATCACAATATCTATAATTATTATTAACACACCTATATACTGGGCATGGGTGGAAGGCTTGGCCTTTTGCTCAGTGTTTTGTTCCACTCATGCCACCTTAGGCGCCGATAAACCGGCATTATATTCCTTGATTTTGCGTTCCTTACACGATGGGTGGATGGGGACCCCTTGACAGTTCGACTTTGAATAAAACTCCTCCAGCAAGGCCCAACTTTGGTTTTAATTTGCTCATAATAACAACTTAATTAATTAATTAATTGCATAGGGGGTCATGTCCCCGGGTTCTTAATTCTACATAGCAGGGGGGGCCAGTGCTGATGGTGTTGGTCCCAAATAGAGTCGTGTGCGGTGCCACCCAGTTATCTGGGGTCTTCGGTTGCTGTACGTTGTGCTCATCCGGTCATGGCCTGAGACGAGATACGCGCGGCTACTATCAGGGTGTCGGCACGCCGGGAGGTCTTGCTGGACTTGTTTTACCATTGTCGAAATTTCTTGTGCTACCGGGATGCCGAGCCTGATCGGTTTTCCCTAAGATAAGGAGTGATGATATTATATTTATCACTTCAGCTAATCGTGAGAGCTTGTGATGGGCTAAGTTGGGACACCCCTGCAGGGTTATGATCTTTGGAAAGCCGTGCCCGCGGTTATGTGGCAGATTGGAATTTGTTAATGTCCGGTTGTAGAAAACTTGACAGATGATCCTAAGTAAAACACACAACTATGTGAGTAACCGTGACTGTCTCTTTTCACTTTGAGAATAGAACACGGTGGGGTTATGTTTGATTCGTATGTAGTTCACGATCTTTAGCGATCACTACTTTTGCGACCGTTTGCGTAGATGCTCATCTTATTCTGGTACTCGTAAGTTAGCCACCATATTATGCTTAGCCGCTGCTGCAACCTCACCACTTTACCTCTTCCTACCCATAAAGCTTTGCTAGTCTTGATACCCATGGTTATGGGATTGCTGAGTCCTCGTGGCTCACAGATACTACAACACCAGATGCAGGTTCAGCCGAGCATGATGCAGGAGCTGGTTCAAGTACTTCAGGGAGTTCCATGAAGAGACTGGCCGTATGCTTGTGACGTTTTCGACAATCAGTAGTGGTTTCTACTAGGATTCGATCCTGACCTGTGGAATTATGTTGTTTTGGTATCTTTCTTTTGGATCTTCGCCCGCAGTCGGGTTGTGATGTTTGGAATGATGTTTTGCTTATGTAATGTATTGTGTGAAGTGGCGAGTGTAAGCCAACTATCTTCTTTTGCAATTTAATCCCTCTTTTACATGAGTCGTGCAAAGATGCCAAACTTGAGATCATTTTAGGATGGGCTTATACCTTTAAGTCGTGCCTCGACATGTAGGAGGTATAGTCCCATCCTGGGCATTACACCTCCTGAGCTCAGGAACCCTTGTACCAGTTCATACTCTAGCTCACCCGGAGCCAATCCACCAAAGCAGGAAGTAGGGTATTACACCTCGCGGTGGCCCGAACCTGGATAAACTCTTGTGTGTTTGTTCGTTGTTTGCTTGAATCCTGTAATGCCCAGGATGGGACTATACCTCCTACGTGTCGAGGCACGACTTAAAGGTATAAGCCCATTCTGGAATGATCTCAAGTTTGGTATCTTTGCACGACTCATGTAAAAATAGGGATGAAATTGCAAAAGGATAGTTGGCTTACACTCGCCACGTCACACAAAACATTACATAAGCAAATCATCATCCAAAACATCACAACCCGACTACGGGCGAAGATCCAAAAGAAAGATACCAAAAACATTAAGCCACAGGTCTGAATCGCCCCTAGTAAAAACCACTACTGATCGTCGAAATGTCACAAGCATACGGCCACGCTCTTCATCGAACTCCCGGTGGAGTTTTGATCCATCTCCTGCATCAATCTCGGCTGAACCTGCATCTGGTGTTGTAGTATCTATGAGCCACGAGGACTCAGCAATCCCATAACCATGGGTATCAAGACTAGCAAAGCTTTATGGGTAGGAAGAGGTAAAGTGGTGAGGTTGCAGCAGCGGCTAAGCATAATATGGTGGCTAACTTACGAGTACAAGAATAAGATGAGCATCTACGCAAACGGTTGCAAACAAGTAATGATCGCTAAAGATCCTGAACTACCTACGAGTCATACATAACCCCACCGTGTTCTCTTCTCAAAGTGAAAAGAGACAGTCACGGTTACTCACACAGTTGTGTGTTTTACTTCGGATCCTCTGTCCAGTTTTCTACAACCGGACATTAACAAATTCCAATCTGCCACATAACCACGGGCACGGCTTTCGAAAGATCATAACCCTGCAGGGGTGTCCCAACTTATCCCATCACAAGCTCTCACGATCAGCTGAAGTGATAAATATAATATCATCACCCCTTATCTTAGGGAAATCCGATCAGGCTCGGCATCCCGGTGCACAAGACATTTCGACAATGGTAAAACAAGTCCAGCAAGACCTCCTGGCGTGCCGACACCCTGATAGTAGCCGCGCGTATCTCGTCTCAGGCCACAACCAGATAGATGATCCTACGAGTAAAACCAGCCCTCGGGTTTCCCCAAGGTGGCCCCGCTGTCTCCCCGTTCAGGACCAACACCATCAGCACTGGCCCCCCTGCTATGTAGAAAAGAGTACCTGAGGGCGCGACCCCCTATGCAAATTTAATTAATTAATTAAGTTGTTATTATGAGGCAAATTAAAACCAATGTTGGGCCTTGCTGGAGGAATTTTATTCAAAGACGAAGTGTCAAGGGGTCCCCATATACCCAACCGTGTAAGGAACACAAAATCAAGGAACATAATGCCGGTTTATCGGCTCCTAAGGTGGCATGAGTGGAACAAAACACCGAGCAAAAGGCCAAGCCTTCCACCCATGCCCAGTATATAGGTGTGTTAAATAATAATAATAGATATTGTGATATGCCAACAACAAGTTCCCTCCTGGAACGAACTTCATCTTCACCTGCAACTAACAACGCTATAAGAGGGGCTGAGCAAGCGGGTAACATAGCCAAACAATGGTTTTTGCTAGGAAGGTGTCAAAGGTTAGAGGTTTCATGGAAACAAGGAGAGGGCTGACAATAAGATGGGTAGCGCGACATATAATGATAGCATCGAGACAACTAAGCAAAGGCAATGATAGTAAAGGTATCCAAGGGTATGGTCATCTTGCCTGAGATTCCGCAAGGGAGAAGAACGGGTCCATGAAGTAGTCGAACAAACCTCACAACTCCGGAACGAATCCGAAGCTAACGAGGGAAGCAAACCGGAAAGAAACAAGCAACACGGTAAACACACCACACGAGACATGACAATATGCTCAATCAAGTATGATGCAAAACAAGTCTACGTAAGATGCACAGCAAGTCTGTACAGGAAGCAAAACATGGCAAGGTAGGAAGCACAGAAAAACAACACAAGTCTATAAATGATGCAATACATGGCAAGGTATGATGCATGACAAGTCTATACAGGAAGCAATACATGGCAAGGTAGGAAGCATAGCAAAACAACACAAGTCTATAAATGATGCAATACATGGCAAGGTATGATGCATGACAAGTCTATACAGGAAGCAATACATGGCAAGGTAGGAAGCACAGTAAAACAACACAAGCAACATGACAATATGCTCAACCAAGTAGGATGCAAGACAAGTCTATATAGGATGCAATACATGGCAAGGCAAGAAGCAAGTGTAAACTAGCTATCTAGGCATTTTAAATGAGGCCGGAAATAACAACAACAATTCCGGAAAAATCCCCATATGCATGTTTAGCAATTTTAAGCAAACAACAATTCACACATTTTAATGTTGTTAACATGATGCGGATGACATGATCAAGTTTTATGCAATTTTTAGTAAAAGTTAACATGAAGAGATAAGGAGCATTTGTCACCGTGGTGGAATGAAAGGGGCCACGGCGGCGAATCCGAAAATGATGCCACGCAACATATCGGTTCCGGTAACTCGTTGAGAGACCGGTGCAAAAGATAGCGGAGAGAGTGACACGCAAAAGAGATGGGGTGAACCCGGTTGCCCGGTTCCCACGGGTCGGCGACAAGGCAAACGAGGGCCACAACGGATACGATGCAAACAACCGATTCATCTCATACAACACAATAAGCATTCGTTCACCACATCGGCATTCGACTCGGGGTATACCTTCGGAGCGTGCTTTTCTGGAGGGGTTCGAGACGTCGAGGGAAGTAGTTGTACACGTTCGTAGTGGGAAGTAGTTGTTCTCGTTGCGGTAGTGGAAGTAGACATTCTCGTTTCGTAGATGTTCGGGGTCATCGTGTCGTGGTACTTGGGGTCTTCGGACTTGCCGGTCTCGGTCTCGGCAACGTAGTTGTACATGGGTCTTCGGCGCGAGTAGTTGTACATGTCGTTTGTAGCCGTGTAGTCGAACTTGAAGGTCGTCGGCGTCGTGGTACTCATGTTGGTGTAGTGGAACTTGACACATCTGAGTTCTTCGGGGTAACCAAGTACTCGTTTCATCTCGGAGAGGTACTTGACGTTCTGGTGCGTTAGTCGTCCGGGTGGTCCTGCGGTCTTGAGGGTCCAAACGCAGCAACAAAAGGGTATACAAAGGGCGGCAGCACGGGGTGATGCAGAGGAACTCAACACGGAGCTGCAATGCCGATCGTCCCGTTCGACTAAAACAGACAAGACAGAGGCGTGGCTCTCACCGGGAAGAAGCAGGAGGGCGGCAGCTGGGCGAGGAACGGCAGTGCGGGGGCGATGCAGAGGCCATGGCGAGGAGGCGCGCGCTGGCCCGTGGCTGGAAGCGGCGGCGCTCCTGCCTGGCCGAGGCTTCTCGAGGGCTCCTCCCCTCGGGCGAGCTTGCACGGGCAGCGAGCGGGCGGCGCTCGGAGGCGGGGCCGGTCCGCTGGAGGAACGGCGCGGGACGGCAGGCAAGGGGTGCAGAGCCCGGGGACGGGCGGAGTAAAGGAGCTCCCGCGAGCTGTGGCCCATCGCTGGCAGCAGTAGGGGCCGGGAGGAGAGGTGGCGCGGCGGCTCGGGGGCGATGCAGGACGGACCCCTAGGGGCACCAAGGCGCGGCGGCGGGGCTTGAGCGATCGGAAGAGAGGACGAGGGGGAGATGGGGATCGAGGGAGAACAAGGAGGGGCGAGCGGGCGAGAGGACTGGGTCGAGGGGTGCGGCGGCTGAGGGAGAGAGACGAGGAGAGAGTGGTTGCGGGCTAGGGTTAGATAGGTTAGGAGAGGGAGGTCTTGAAGCCCAGCTGGGCCTAGGTGGTTGTGGGAACGGGTGGCCTGGCTGGAGAGAGGCCGAGCTGCGGCTGGGAGGCCCAGATGGCCCCAGTTCGGCTGGCTCCTTCCCCTTATCTTATTTTTAGCATAAAACAAATAAAGAGAAGAAAAGAAAGAGGGGGGTTAGGGAAAGAGTTAGCACATGGGATTATTTTTCTCGGGCTCATAAAAATGAGCGTAATCCAAGAAAAATAGAAGTGACAAGATCGAGATATAATTCAAACATATTTGAATTTACTTCAAATGGGTTTGAACTAATACTTAATTTTTGAAGTGTCCAAAAATGTTGAGATTTTTGGAGGAACCTCGATAAACGGGAAAAGAATTATGGAGAAGGTTTTGACGGTGAAACTTGAAGTAAAAGAGGCATGGAGAAAAATATGCAAGTGTGTTTTGGTGAATTCCGAAAGAATGGAATATTTTTATAATAGCTCCATAAATATTAGGAGGATATGTATATGTTATAAAGAGAAGTCATCCTTCCCTCGATTTAAATGGACCGAAGGTCCACACGACTTATTAGGTTGAGTTGCAGAATTAAAGTCATGATGGCATGATGGCATGATGCAATGCAAAATAAATAACACAAGCACAAATGAAACACACGGGAGAACCCGAAACATCTGGAATCTTCTGGGACGTCGGTCTTCGGGCGTCACAAATCCTTCCACCGAGACGAGAGCGAGGCGCTAGGTAGACGTGAGTGGGAAAGATCTTCGTTCACGCCCCTGTGTTCGAATTAACGGGTTTTGCGGAGCCCTGAATCCGACATTTGGTGCGCTAGGTAGGGGGCGTGCCGAAATCTTGCCTCTCCGACGACCTCGTCGCGTTCTCATCACCGACCCTGCTCCACAGCCATGGTGGACACACGCCGAGCTCGCGCCGCCTGCCTCGCTACGAACGTCGCTCAGACGGCGCCCGCGGGCAACGGCGCACCGCTCCGCCCCAACTCGTCAGTCGCCAACGCTGCCACCGACCCGGCCGTCCACGAGCAGCAGGACTCGTCCCTGCCACCGTCCGTGCGGCGAGATGGCCGCACGGCAACGCCTTCACCCTCGCCGGCCGCAGCATCGTCCTCGCTGGTCCGCCATGGGCCGGTCTACCAGCAGCCCGCGCTACTGATGGCGCGGGAGCTCTTGCGCTACCGCCCGACAGAAGATCTCTACGACGAGTGGCTCCACCGCATTACCGAGCTCGTCAACGCAGCTAGGGAAGCGCCTGCACCAATGCACTCTTCGCGTCCTCCGTCGCCACCAGCGGCGAACGAGGGTCGTGGGGTCCCAGCTCCGCCTCACCCTCACCCCGCCGGCCAGAAGGGCCGACGCGAGGCCCCTCGACGTGAACAACCCCGCAGAGCCCACGCCCGTGACGAGGAGAGTTGCCAGGTGATCCCGCACCCACATGCAGGGGCTCGTGGGCCCCCTGGCCCACAACGCCCAGACCGCGTGCCACAGGAGGTGGTGGCACCAGCACCTCATGAACCAGCGTCGCAGGTGCACGGGGCGCCTGTGATCATGAGCGTACGCGGGTGTGGCGCCCTAGCTCCCGAGCTACCGCGCCTCGTCTGGCCCCGCAAGTTCAAGCTGGACCTGCCTCCGTGCTACGACGGCACCACCGACCCCACGGACTTCCTCCAACTCTACGAGCTGAGCATCGAGGCGGCCAACGGCAGTGAGCATGTGACGCCCGAAGACCGACGTCCCAGAAGATTCCAGAAGATTCCAGATGTTCCGGGTTCTTCCGTGTGTTTCTTTTGTGCTTGTGTTTTTTTTTTTGCATTGCATCATGTCATCATGCCATCTTGTCATTAATCCTTGCATCTCAACTTAAATAAATCGTGTGGACCTTCGGTCCATTTAAATCGAGGGAAGAATGACTTCTCTTTAAAACATATTCTCCTAGTATTATGGAGCTATATTAAATATTCCATTTGTTGGAATTAACCCGACACACTTGCATATATTCTCCATGCCTCTTAATTCAAGTGTCACCGTCAAAAACCTTCCCTATATTTCTTTTCTCGTTTATCGAGGTTCCTCCAAAATCATCATCATTTTGGACACTTCCAAAACCATGTCATAGTTCAATCCATTTGAATTAAATTCAAACGGGTTTGAATTTATATTCTTTTGATCATGCCACTTATAATTTTCTTGGATCAAACTCATTTTTATGAGTTCGGGAAAATTAACCCCGTTCAGTATTTTTTTCCCTAAGCCTCTCTTTTCTTTTCCCTCTTTCTTCTTTTTCTGTTAAAGATTTTAAAAGAAGAATAGCAGTCTGGCCTCTAGGCCATTCCAGCCGCCGGCCTCTGGGCCTCAGCCCCCCCCCCAGCCGGCCCAACAGCATCAGGCCCAAACCTCCCTCCAGCCCATTCCCTTCGCAACCCTAGGGCGCTCGCACCCGACCGCATCACATCGCTCGTTCCTCCCTCGTCCGCATCAGTGTCGCAACCCTCATCCCGATCCCCTCGTCGTTTCTCTCGATCGCTCGTCCTCCTGCTTCGAGCTCCCCAACGCCGATCTCCCCTCGTCGCCCCCTCCTTCCTCACACCTACGGGCGCCGTCCGCGCCTCTGCATCGCGTCAGGGCACCATTCCCTCGCGACCCCGAGCTCCCTCGGTTGCCTCGTCCCTCCGGTCCTCCCTTTCTCCTCTCGCCGAACCGCGCCCCAAGGCCGAGGGCCTCGGCTCCGGCTCCTCCGCGCGCCAAGACAGCGCGTCCTCGAAGCCGCCCCTGCGCGCCTCCTCCCGACCGTGCTCCAGCCGCCTCGCCTGGCCCGAGCCGGCCGGCCAGGAGCCCCAGGCCGCCGCGCCTCTGCCTTCTCACCAGCGCCCCGGCGCGCCTCTGCTCTGCCGCGGGCCAGCGCCGCCATGGAGCCGAGCTCAGCTGCTACCATGGATGTGCCCCTCCTCTGCTCCCCGCCTGCTGGCCCCCTCCTCGTGCGACGACCACTGGCCAAGCCTGCTTCCTTCTCTTTTGTGATGCACGCGTTGTTGTTTCGTTGCGTGAGAGACCACCGCCATGTATTGCTGCTGTTTTTCTTTTCGCTAAGTGCCAGGTTGACATGTACAACTACGAGACCGGCATGTTCGACAAGTACCCCTACCGATGACATGAACCTCTACGGATACGAGTACCACTACGCTCGACGCCGCAAGTACCACGACTACACGATGCGTCAATGTTCCTCTCCGGTGTCCCGAGGACTGAGCACCCCTACCGATGCGTCAAGTACCTCTACGGAACGAACGTGTACGACTACCTTCGGTGAAGAAACGAGTACAACTACTTCCTCTCCGAATGGAATGCCTACTTCCACTACCGTCGCCCCGTGTACGACTACGAACGAGAACAACTACTTCCTCTACGACCGTGTACAACTACTTCCTCTACGTCCCTCTACGATCTCGAGCCCCTCCGAAATGATGTTTCGAAGGTATAACCCCGAGACGATGACCCGTGACATGCATGTGTTGTATGAGATGTTTCTTCCCTAGTGAGCACCGTGCCCGTTTCGTCCTTTTGTCATGTTCCTCGGTTGCCTCGTCGCCGACTCGTGGGAACCCGGTGACGGGATCGCCCCACCTTTCATCTCGTGTGACTCGCTCACGCCATCTTTCCTTTTGCACCGGACTCTCAACGAGTTACCGGAACCGATATGTTGCCGTGGCATCATTTTCGGAATTGTTGCCGTGGCACCTTTTTCCTTCCACCACGGGGACAATAGCTTCATATCATCTTCTTGTCAACTTTTAATATAATTGCATAAACTTGATCATGTCATCCGCATCATTTAACAACATTATAATGTGTGAATTGTTGTTGCATTAAATTACTAAACATGCTCATGGGGATTTTCCGGAATTGTTGTTGTTCTTCCGGCCTCATTTAAAGTGTCTAAATAGTGTAGTTTTATTATGCTTCACCTCTGGCTATGCTAACAAACATTTAATCTTGTCTTGTAAATAAACGAGAGTCAATTAAATAATTAAAATGTGGTGTTTCGTCAATATGCAACTCGTTGCATATTGGGCTCCACTTAACTTGTAGTTTTGTTTGTGCACTTTGCCATGCCATGCATAATTAAACCGAACATGCATCATACTTGGATGTGCATCGTATGCCATGTTTATGCTTGTGTGTTTATCGTGTGGTTTTCTTCTTTTCGGTTGCTTCTCTTGTTAGCTTCGGATTCGTCCCGGAGTTGTGAGGCTTCTTCTTCGTCTTCTTCTTGGACCCGTTCTTCTCCCTTGTGGAATCCCAGGCAAGATGACCATACCCTTGGATACCTTTACTACCATTGCCATGCTTAGTTGTCTCGATGCTATCGTTACATGTCGCGCTACCCATCTTTTATGTCAGCCTCTCCTTGTTGCCATGAAACCTCTAACCTTTTGACACCTTCCTAGCAAAACCACTGTTTGGCTATGTTACCCGCTTGCTCAGCCCCTCTTATATCGTTGTTAGTTGCAGGTGAAGATGAAGTTCGATCCAGGAGGGAACTTGTTGTTGGTATATCACAATATCTATAATTATTATTAACACACCTATATACTGGGCATGGGTGGAAGGCTTGGCCTTTTGCTCGGTGTTTTGTTCCACTCATGTCACCTTAGGCGCCGATAAACCGGCATTATGTTCCTTGATTTTGCATTGCTTACACGATGGGTGGATGGGGACCCCTTGACAGTTCGACTTTGAATAAAAGTCCTCCAGCAAGGCCCAACATTGGTTTTAATTTGCCTCATAATAACAACTTAATTAATTAATTAAATTTGCATAGGGGTCGCACCCTCGGGTTCTTAATTCTACATAGCAGGGGGGGCCAGTGCTGTTGGTGTTGGTCCCAAACTAGAGCCACTTGCGGTACCACCAAGTTATCTGGGGTCTTCGGTTATTGTACGTAGCGCTCATCCGGACGTGGCCTGAGACGAGATGCGCGCGGCTACCATCAGGGTGTCGGCACGCCGGGAGGTCTTGCTGGACTTGTTTTACCATTGTCGAAATGTCTTGTGCTACCGGGATGCCGAGCCTGATAGGATTTCCCTAAGATAAGGGGTGATGATATTATATTTTATCACTTCAGCTAATCGTGAGAGCTTGTGATGGGCTAAGTTGGGACACCCCTGCAGGGTTATGATCTTTCGAAAGCCGTGCCCGCGGTTATGTGGCAGATTGGAATTTGTTAATGTCCGGTTGTAGAAAACTTGACAGAGGATCCGAAGTAAAACACACAACTGTGTGAGTAATCGTGACTGTCTCTTTTCACTTTGAGAAGAGAACACGGTGGGGTTATGTTTGACTCGTATGTAGTTCAGGATCTTTAGCGATCACTACTTTTGCGACTGTTTGCGTAGATGCTCATCTTATTCTGGTACTCGTAAGTTATTCACCATATTATGCTTAGCCGCTGCTGCAACCTCACCACTTTACCTCTTCCTACCCACAAAGCTTTGCTAGTCTTGTTACCCATGGTTATGGGATTGCTGAGTCCTCGTGGCTCACAGATACTACAACACCAGATGCAGGTTCAGCCGAGAATGAAGCAGGAGCTGGTTCAGTACTTCACCGGGAGTTCGATGAAGAGCATAGCCATTTGCTTGTGACGTTTCGACGATCAGTAGTGGTTTCTACTAGGATTCGATACGGACCTGTGGCTTTATGTTGTTTTTGGTATCTTTCTTTTGGATCTTCGCCCGTAGTCGGGTTGTGATGTTTTGGATGATGTTTTGCTTATATAATGTATTGTGTGAAGTGGCGAGTGTAAGCCAACTATCTCCTTTTGCAATTTAATCCCTCTTTTACATGAGTCGTGCAAATATACCAAACTTGAGATCATTCTAGGATGGGCTTATACCTTTAAGTCGTGCCTCGACACGTAGGAGGTATAGTCCCATCCTGGGCATTACAGAGCAGGTCATGACGAACTGGTTCCCCATGGCTCTGAAGGACGGCGCGCGCTCCTGGCTCCTGAACCTCCCGGTGGGATCCATCTCCTCCTGGGGAGAGCTTCGCGAGCGCTTCGTCGCCAACTTCCAAGGCACCCACGACCGAGCCCCGGCAGCTGCTGACCTGCGTCGCGTGAAACAGCAGCTGGGAGAAACCCTGCAAAAGTACATCCAACGCTTCAACACCATGCGCCTCCGTATCCCCAGGGTCTTAGACGAGGCCATCATCTCTGCATTCTCCGATGGCGTCCGCGGCGTTAGGATGAGGGAGGATCTCGCCATCCACGAAGACCTGTGCACAGCCCTCGAGATGTTCAAGCTCGCGGCAAAGTGCGTCGGGGCGGAGGAAGGCCGCCTCTCCCTTCAGGAGCTGCCTGAGGTGGAGGCAGATGACAAGAAGACCAAGGCCAAGGAGTCGAAGCGCAAGGGACCCGCCGTGCTGGCTGCCGAGCCAGAAGTGAAGCGTGGTTGTGGCTACGATGACCTCCCCAGAGACAACCGACCGTACTGCGTCTTCCCCAACGTCCACAGCCACAACACCAATGATTGCCAGGAGCTCAGGGCGATGTGCGGCGGGCACGTTGGGCAGCGCCCTGAGCGCGACAACCGCGGCTACGGCCGTGGAGGAGGCCGAGGAGGAGGACGTTGGGACGGCAGGAACTCGCGCCAAGGGTGGCGTGAGCAGCCTCGTGAAGACCACTGGTAGGAGCAGCCTCGCGACGCCCCTTGGCGCGACCAGCCTTGTGAGGGTCGCCCTCAGGGCCACGGAGGCCTGCCTTCGCTGCCACCACCACCAAGGAGGAACGACGATGATCGCCGGGGAGACGGGGCAGGGGGCTTCCAGGAACCGCGTGTAGTCGCGTGCATTCTGGGAGGAGCTCATGTCCCGGCTTCTCACCGCATATTCAAGCAGTTCGCCCGTGAGGTGAACGCGGCGCTTCCCAGGCCTGACGCCGCGCGCAACCTTAGGTGGACCAAGCAAGTCATCGCCTTCGACCCCAAAGACCAGGTCAAGTGTACTGCGGTCCCAGGCGCACTCCCGATGCTCCCCACCCCGACCATCAGCAACGTCCTCGTGACCAAGACCCTCATCGACGGTGGGGCAGGGCTCAACGTCCTCTCCGTCCAGACCTTCGAGACACTCCAGGTTCCCTACGATCAGCTCCACCCCACCAAGCCATTCAACGGAGTCACGGATGGCTCCACGCTCCCGATGGGGCAAGTCCGCCTCCCCGTCACCTTTGGAGACTGCGACAGCTACCACACCGAGCTCATCGACTTCGATGTCGCCAACATCCACCTCCCGTACAACGCCATCCTGGGGTATCCTGCCCTTGCCAAGTTCATGGCGGCTACCCATCACAGCTACAACGTCCTCAAGATGCCCGGAAGTGGCGGAGTCATCACGATCACCTCCGACGAAAAGGAAGCGGTGCGTTCCCTGGAGCGTGCCTACCAGACCGCGGCGGTTGAATACCCCGGCGAGGATGAAGCTGTGCTCGCCCTGCAGGCCGCCCCCAAGAAGAAGAAGAACCTACCCGTCAATGGACCTCAGGACATGGGGGCTCCCGACGACCTGGCCTCATGACTCGCACCTGCTGATGAGGCGCCTTCCACCCTCGCATAGGGAGGAGCGCTCGGCGCCCCTCTCGTGACAAGCTCGGGGGCTCTCCTCTGGAGTGTCCCTGAGCTAACCCGTGCCCCGAGGGAGGTGCTCGAGCACCACCTACAAGCATATCTTGATGCGCGTTTTTGTGAGCCCAGCGCGAGCCGTCCAGCGCTTGGGGCTCAGGACTCCATCGACCAAGTTACAGAGGAACTTCAGTATGCACGACTCATCCGTGGTGGGCGTAACCGCACAACCCCAAGTACACCTGCTCGCAGCCCGAGCGACTACTTCCGCGTCTGCATCGACATCGCGGGTCTCAACCGAGCCGCTTCTCAGGAGCCCTTCTGGCCGACGGCGGTCGGCCGGAGGAGGGCCCTCCCCTGCAGCTACGTCTGCACGCTCTTCGGCTTCCGCAACGCAGCTACCATGTTCCAGCATCTCGCGCAGCAGGCCTTGGGGCTCGGGAGGCTCAGTGGCAGGCGGTCCGGACGGAGTGGGAACTGGACCCGCGCAACCACTGAGAGCCTCAGGAGCCCCTGAGTCACAGGAGCCCGACGATCCTCGGGAGTAACCCACACAGCTCACGTCTTCAGCTACCCCAACTCTCCTTCGGCAAGTATCAGGTGACACTTCAGGTATCTAAACAAGGGCGCCTCTCGGGCTGCATCATCCTCGGGCCGCTGGGGGCTGTCTCCCTTTTTGCATGGTCAAGGCCAGATATTTACTTCCATTCGCATTATCTATATGCTTGGCGTCCTCACCGCCACTAAGGTCATGAGCCCTTGCGAGCCCACTCGCGACCGCCCCATGATTAAGGACTGGCACGACGTCTGTGCTCGGGTCCGTCCCTGCAGCATCGATAAACCCAAGGGCTGAGCTCTGCCTATCGAGCCATTTCCATGACGGCACCTCCCATGGTCCTTGGTGCCTTGTTCTTGCATGGGCTAATCGTGGATGGGTAAGCAGGGGCCCGTGGCAGGTGCCTCGCTCATGCGGGAACCGCGCGCCGGCTGTTTTTATGTTGGATCGTGGCATGAGAAGATTGGGCACGGCGTCTGTGCTCGGGTCCGTCCCTGCAGCGTCGATAAATCCAGCGGCTGAGCTCTGTCTTACGGGCCGGCCCCGCTAATGTCACCTCCTGGGGTCGCTGGTGTTGCGGTCTTCTCATGCAATATCCCCTGGAAATGCACTTGGCGCAGGTCGACACAACACCTCTCTTTTCACATTTTGCAGAAGAAGACTCAGGCGCAACCCGCCTCAAGGTAGGGTCTCGTGAGTGATGCGTAAGCTCACGAGAACTTCCTCAGAGTCGTTCGGCTTGTCCTGAGGAGGGCCCATATACACCTTGGCTGTCCTACCGTGCTAGCCACGCGTCAGGACGGGGCTGTACATGCCCCGGAGTCTCTCCCGGTGGGAGGCTCCCACCCACGGTGCAGTGGAAGTACCAAGCTCCACGGTGGCAGATCCAACCGAGGAGTGGTTATGCCCACGAACCAGTGGAAGCACCAAGCTCCGCGCTGGCCGATACGACCGAGGCGCGGTTATGCCCGCACTCCGCGCAAGTGTGGTAGCTCTATGCTCCGTGCTAGTTATAAACAACTGAGGGTGGCCCCAGCGGTCGCACCAACCTCAGGGAGCTTTTCAGCTCACGACGCTCACAGCTTCTCCTTGGATGGGTGTCGCGAGGGGGGCTAGGCACGGGGGCTATGCTCAGGTCACGCCTGGCAGACGCCACCCTACCAGGTGCCCAGACACCTGGCCTTCTCGTGCCCCCATCCCAGGCAAAGGCTCGTGGGCAAGGTATGGTGCTTGTTCTCCTTCATGAAGAGTCGTCCGTATGTCAAGGGGGGCCTCTGGGCATCACGACCCAGGGGCCTAACTGGCCACGTAGCCGCTCATCCCTTGAGCCTAGTTACGACGATAACCCCGGTCCTCCGGAGGGCTCAATGGCGATCGAGGTATGTGCGGGGTTCGTCCCTGCCGACGCAGAACGAAAACGGGATCGCTTGAACGTCAAGGGGGGGCCCTTTGGGCATCGCGACCCAAGGGCTTCACTGGCCACGTAGCCCCTCACCCCTTGAGTCTAGTTACTACGGTAACCCTGGTGTCCGGAGGGCTCAGCAATGAGTCTAGTTACTACGGTAACCCCGGTGCCCAAAGGGTTCAGCGGCGGTCGAGGTATGCGCGGGGTTGGGCCCTGCCGACGCAGAGCACCCAAAGCAAACATGACAGGAAGCAATCATGGAATCATCTAGCTATTACAATAACATCAAGTTTTTTCAAATCCAACCAAGTCCTTACGCCTCCCCGAGGCACCTCTCTCACTAAACAGGACGGATCAAGCATCGCCGGGCGCAGTAGTGCCGGTTGTCTCCCCTTTGGCCGTGGTAACGGTAGACTGGAGGAACACCTCCGCCAGCAACGTGACCTTCGCCTTCAGGGCCTCGCCAGCCGAGTTCTCCATGACTGAGGTCACGGGCTCGGACAACGAGGCTAGGTCAAGGGTGGGGTCGCGAAGGCTTAGGTGGCTGCACACCTGCGTCAGGACCAAGGTAAGCAGCGCACGGCCTTCAGCATCGGCTAACTGGCCAATCGCGGACGTGACACCATGCAGGGACTCCACGAGCGCAGCAAGGAGCCCGGCGGGGCCTCCCTCAGGGGCAGCCAGCGGCTCCTTGAACCCTTCCCCATAGGCGGCATGAAGCGCCTCGCGGGCCTCGAGGTCAAAGGCGGCAAGGTCCTCAGGACCCATCGTCGCCAAGGCCGCGAGAGCTTCCTCCTGGGCACGAGCGGCTTGGGCCGCCCTGGCCTGCTCGACCTCAACCTTCAGCTTCTCCAGGGAGGCGCGGTCAGCAAGCTGCTCCTGCTGCAGCCGGGATGTCGCGGCCTTCTGTGCCTCGAGCTCCTTCTCCAACCCCTTGATCTCCAGGGCGCGCTTAATGTCTTCCTCACGGAGGGCTCCAGCTCGCTCTCTGCCTTGAGGCAGCGCTTCTCAAAGGACGTGGCATCAGCTCGCGCGACGTCCCTAGCCAGCACAGCCGCCGCAACTTCCTCACGCCCCTTGGCAACAGCCGCCAAGGCCTGATCCCAGGAGGCCCGTGCAGACTTGTCTGCCAGGAGCCACTCGTGGATCAGCCCTAGGCGCCCCTCTGTCAAGTGGCCATCATTGTTTTGCAGATCAACGCCGAGACGACTCAGCGCGGCTCAGGCAGCATCCAAAGCCTCAGGACCAGGCTGCGCCGGCTCGCGCACGGGCACCGACAAGACTGGCTGCTCGGCCAGGGGCTCGGGGGCTCCCCCCCCCCTCCCTCCCCCCCGCCAGAGCAGCCGGAGCAGAAGCCAACTCCGCAACCTCGCCGGAGACAGGGACGTCTTCGGGTGGCACCGTCACCACACTCGTAGTGGCCCGGCCAACCGAGGTGCCCAGCGCCGCGGCATCCTTCCCCGAGGTTGCACCAGCAGCCGAAGGAGCAGGGCACCGCGGCAGGACCTCCCCCTTCGCCCTCTTCATCACGCCTCCCAAGTTGCAACATAAAAGGAGAGCGCATCAGGGGCACGGCAAATAAAAATGAGTGAGAAATTGCACACCTACTAGTCGGAGGCGAGGCGCGCCCTTCTCTTCACCAGCGAATCAACAGCAGCCCCTGGCGCACTGGGCGTGCCGATAGCCTGGGCCTGGGCAAGACGCAAGGCCACGGTCATGGGCGCGGCCGCGGTCGCAAGGTTCACCGGTGTGGGGCCCTTCGGCGGGGTCGCCACCTTGCTCCTCCCAGACGCGGTGCGTCTGGACTGATGCGGAGTGGTCGCCTGGGACCGCCCGGCAGCACCTGCGCATATGAGCACTTCGAAGGAGTCCCCGTCGTCGTCCAGGGTATCCTCCGAGCCCCCGTCGTAGCCCTCGCCTTCACCAGAAGACACGTCGAACATGGGCGGGGCGCCCACGGGCGCACCAAGGACCGACATGGCCTTCGGTAGGACGGCTGTAGAGCGGCAGGAAGGCCCCAGCAAGATCCTCCGGAACCATCCCCAGGAGGGCCCTATAATGCCCAGGATGGGACTATATCTCCTACGTGTCGAGGCACGACTTAGAGACATAACCCCATGCTGGAATGATCGCAAGTTTGGTATCTTTGCACAACTCATGTAAAAGATGGGGATGGAAAACATAAAATAGTTGGCTTACACTCGCCACGTCACACAAATACAATACATGTCTCAAATCATCATACAATAAAACATCACAGCCCTCTAAGGGTAAAAATCCAAATGACAAGATACCAAACAAAACTTAAATCCACAGGTCGGATCGAATCCTAGTAGAAGTCTCCACTACTGAACATCAGGATAACGAACATAGTATCGACTACGCTCCTCGTCGTACTCCCAGTCTAGCTCGGTGCCATCACCTGGATAGCTCACAACTGGACCTGCATCTGGTGTGGTGAAGTAACTGTGAGCCACAGAGGACTCAGCAATCCCGTTCCCGGGTAACAAGACTATTTAAGCCTTGGGAGAGGATAAGGCTGAAGAAAAGAATAAGTGTTTGCAGCAGCAACTAGCTCTAGCTTACGTGAAAGAGTGCGAGAAGAGAAGGCCTCGGACGAGAGATGATCACGAAGTGATCCTAGCTACAGCTCAACAAACATAACCCCACCGTGTTCAACTCCCGAATCCCCATTCGGAAATTGACAGTCACGGTACACACGCTGGTAGTGTATTGTAACATTGTGTCAAGTTATCTACAACTGGATATTAACAAGCTCCCATCTGCCACATAACCGCGGGCACGGCTTTCGAAAGTTCATAACCCTGCAGGGGTGTTCCAACTTGGCCCATTACAAGCCCACGATCCGCGGAGTCGCAACTCCAAAGTGGGAAGACCCGAGTATTCTCGGAATCCCGTGCTCAAGATACTCCGAACTAAGGTAAGGCTAATCCAGCAAATCCTCCCGGCGTGCCGACACCCTGATAGTAGCCGCGTGTATCTCGTCTCAGGCCACGACCGGATGGGCGATCCCACAGGTTTTTACCAAACCTCGAGTTTCCTCGTGGTGGCCCCGCGTAACCCCCAGTTTGGACCAACACTCATGTGGAGCACTGGCCCGGGTTGTAGAATTAAGAAAGAGGGTTAATTACTCCCTATGCAAGTTTATTAGTTATTAGGCAAATAGTACCAATGTTGGGACTTGCTGGAAAAGACTTAGCACTTAGCGGTTTATCGAGGGGGTCCCATACGCCCCAACCGTGTTAGGAACGCATAATCAAGGAACATAACACCGGTTTAAACGGTTCCTAACGGCATGAGTGGAACAAATCACCAAGCAAAAGGCTTAGCCTTCCACCCTTGCCAATATATAGATGATTTCATTTTAAGCATTTATATAGTGTGATATAACCCAACAAAACTTCAACATGAAGCAAGCATCTTCGATCTTCACCTGCAACTAGCAATGCTATAAGAAGGGCTGAGCGAAGCGTACTTAGCCAAGCAACGGTTTGCATAGGTAGGGTGGTTAGACATGGACATGGTTACAAGTAGGAGGCTGACATGAAAGACATGGGCATCGAGGCAAAACTATAGAGCGGAACTACTAGCAATAGGCAAAGATAGTAATGTTATCGAGGTTCGGTCATCTTGCCTGAAGTGTAGTCGTTCGGATCGTAAGAAGGGTCCTCGTGCTCAACCTCGTTGGTAACCTCGTGCTCGTACTCGTACTCGGTCTCAGCTTACGGCTATAAACAATACAATCACACCAGGCACAAATCAACAAGATGCAATGCGCACATCAAAATGATGGATGCATGATGGATGCACTAAGGGAGCACACGGAGCACGGAAAATAGCACTCAAGCAAATCACTTCAAAACATGGCAACAATAGGATATTATGAATCTACACAGAAAATCAATCAAGTTTCATATAAGACTCGCTGGAATCGGCGCTACGGGCTAAAAGTTATGCCCGAAACAAGAAATAGGCGAAAGCTGAAAATTACAGCAACATAGCAACTTCGGAGCACTAGATAAATAAGCTACAGCATTCAAACAACATGGCAAAGAGCATGAACATAAACTAGACATGTCCTACAGCAAATAAGTCCAAAGGTGCACCCCCAAAGGAGCCACGGATCAATAGCAACAAGCTTGGACATATTGAACTTGACAACAAAATTCTGACAGCAGAATTTTATTGAAACTTTGGAGCAAAAGTTAAACATGCTACAGCCACTTAAATAGGCATGTGAGAACATGAATGGAAATCCAACAATATCTACTACAAGGAACCATCAAGAGACACTCCAAAACTATCATGGTTTGTCCTAGAACAGCACGCAAACATGGCATCGGAACATTACAGATTTCAGACTTAGTGAAAAACCACTAAGTGTTAAAACAGCAGTTTCATCATGGCATCTAAAAGAGCAAGTTTAAGTCACCTCGAAACTAAACATGGCAAGTGGTAAGCACCACATCAAAGTACACATGATGGGGATTCCGAAACATACAAGCATGCATCATGGAGATAAACATAACGATAGCAACGAGCTCAACAAGACGGCATCTCATAACAAGTTTAACAACATCACAGCCACATGGCACTTTGCAACGAAGATATACATGGCAAGAATAAATCTATCATGCAACCTAACACAAGCAACATGTAGAGCATGGCAAGACGAACACGTGGACATGTCATTTGCATCATTCGGACAAACGAGCTAAAAGATATCACTATGCAAAGATGGCATAAGAACAACACATAGCAGCAGTTTATATCGGGATGCACTCTTGCAACAGAAAAACAAGCATCTAGATGATCTCTAACATGCATGACACAATGGAATGAATCGTAGTGCTAGTCACCACGAACGTCTGGACATCTCATTTGTGCAAAACGGAGCTCCACACAAAAAGATATCGCAGTTGCAAGATAGCATCAGACAAGAAAAAATACAGGGACTTAGTGGATTTGGGGAGTCAACCTCAGATCTGGAATTGCAAACGGGCTGGAAGAAGTGGCGCGGCCCGGCTGGGATCTGGCGGCCCGGCGAGGATGCGGCCTGGAGACGACCTGGCGAACGGGCCGCTCGGCGGCCTGGAAGAAGTCGGCTGGCTGCGGGCCTGGAGGTTGCGGCCCGCGAGGAGCGGCGCGCGTGGAAGCGTCCGGCGCTGCGGGAGATGCGGCCTGGCCTGGCTCGGGTGGTGGCGGCCCGCTGCGCGGCGGTCGCGGCCCGCGAGATCGGGGCGCTGGAGGGAGGCCGCCAGGCGATCAGGCCGGACTGGGCCGCTGCGGTGGAGGCCTGACGAAGGCGGCTCGGGACAGGCTGGTGCGGGAGATGCTGAGGCCCCAGGCGAGCGAGCGCACGGCCCAGGAGGGGAGGCGACCGGGCCGACTGCGGAGAGGCCTCCTGGCGATCGTCGGCTGGATCGGCGGGGGTGGCGTTGACGGATCCAGAT
>LR738714.1:229877719-229919605 GCA_902687465.1 Secale cereale
CGGCTCGAGGCTCGAGCCTCTCCCGCGGTGGCGGCGACCCTTCGAGCGATAGGGGCGGCTGCGGTCTCTGCGGGAAGAAGCGGCGGCGCGGGCAGCTTGCCGGCCGGAGGAGGCGGCGGTGGTGGCCGGATCTGAGGCGTGGGGCGGCGGAGAGGTGAGAGGAGGGCGCCGGTGGAGGTGAGGTTGGTGGATTCCGGCGAGGTAGGAACGCCGGCGAGATTCCGGCGGAGCTCCGGCGAAACTCCGGCGAGGTGGCTGGTGGCTGGAGGTGGAAGAAGGAGAGGTCTAGGGTTTCCTTGTTTTGGGGCACAAATTTGGGGGAGTGGACAAATATATAGGTACAAGGAGCTAGGGTTGCCCAAATGGAGTGCGGTTTTCGGCCACCGGATCAGATTTGGATGGCCTAGATGATAGAAGTGGTTAGGAGAGGTTGGTGGGCTGTTGGAGGGGTGTCTTGGGCCTCAAAGTGGAGGCACTTTGAGCCCACACGAAAAACTGTTGGGGTAGCAAAAGGACTCGAAACGCGACGAGATTTGACAGGCGGGTTACACACACCAAAACAACAACACACCACAAGTCTCGCGCCAAACCGGTAACGTTACACGGCCAAACACCAAAGTAGACCTACGGGACGCCACGGACACGTGAGGGAGCTCCGGAACGCGAAACGGACAACGGGAAGGAACGCGTGGTACCGGATGCAACCGACAACACAAATGCAATGCGATGCATATGACTACATGATATGAATGAATGCCACACACTCACACAACAAAACGACGAAAACCCGAAAGACAAAGAACCTGAAATGGAATAGATGAAGCCGGAGATATATTATATGCCAAAAAGGGAAAGTATTACATCTGGGGCATTACAGGCCCTCGAGGTGAAGTCCGGATCTTCTTCGGCCAACATCCCTGGGTGCAGCCGGAGCCCGTCGTCGTCACCCATTAGCTCCCACATGGGGCGTGAGTGAGCCTGCAGCGGAGCCAGACGCTGCCTCATGAAATCCTTCACGATCTGGCCTCCTTCGAGCCTCGAGCTCAGGTCGGCCTCAATCTTCGCCAAGACCGGCCCGGCGAGAGGGCCGGTGAGCTTCGCGTGGCGCCAGCTGTCAAGCTTCTCCGGATGGGCAGTAGGCAGCGCCAACAAAGGATGGGTGCGTTGGGCATCCAGATAGACCCACCTCTTCCGGTGGGACTCTACCTTCTTCCCGACTGTCATCAGGCGACAGCCCTGGCGCTGGAAGACAAAGGAAACGGAGCCCAAGCACGGGCCCTCGTCGTATTGATGCATGGAGAAGAAGTGGCAAAAGAGGGCGAACGTCGGCCTCACCCCCACGAACGCCTCATAGTAGAAGGCGAAGAGCGACAAGACGAAGATGGAGCGGGGTTAGATATGGAGAGCGTGCACCTAGTAATGTTCCAGGATGGCGTAGAAGAACTCGGAGAAGGGGGGCATGAGCCCCACGGAGATGCTATGGAGGAAGAAGGGGTAGCACATCTTTGGCAGGGTCCACGCCATGGTGGATCCAGCCCAGATATGCGTCGGGCCGTGCTCATTTTGAGAGCTCGACAGGAATGGCTGGACCTCTGAGTAGTCCTCCTCCCTGATGATGGAAGACTCCTCAAGCGCCGCGTCAAGAGAGGAAGCAGATCCAGGCGCCGACGCGGTGCCCTTCTTCTTCTTCGCCATGGTCCACGAGCCCCACGGATATGCTATGGAGGAAGAAGGGGTAGCACATCTTTGTCAGGGTCCGCGCCATGGTGGATCCAGCCCAGATATGCGTCGGGTCGTGCTCATTGTGAGAGCTCGACAGGAACGGCTGGACCTCTGAGTAGTCCTCCTCCTTGATGATGGAAGACTCCTCAAGCGCCGCGTCAAGAGAGGAAGCAGATCCAGGCGCCGACGCGGTGCCCTTGTTCTTCTTCGCCATGGTCAAGGAGGGCTGAAGGACGCAGAGAGGCAAGAGGCGCGGAGGGAAGAAATCCAAGAAGGAAGGAAGGAGGGCGATAACTCCCCCGGCAGAGAAGGCCCCTTTTGTTAAGACACACGGTTGTCGAGACGGCGTGGGGAGCGAAGTCGCTCGCGTCCCATCCAACCGTCATGCGCCAGCCTGGCCCGCAGCCTTTTTGGGGCCCGCGGCGCTTCGTCCTCGACTGAGGCTTCGCCCCGAAGCCAACTCCGCGCGCGCCTTGGGCCCGAGGGCTACTGTCGGCGTCCTGGGAACCAGGGTACCCAGACTTGCCTGTCTGCGGGCCGCGACGCGCTCCTACATGCGGCCTGGTACGGCCCAGCTGATCGACCAGCTGCTCAAGACCCTCGCGAGGGGCCAGGCCTCGCGAGGAGAATGACGCCAAGATCCCCTCGGGAGCAGCCTCGGCAAGGCGTTCTGAAGGGGCGGAGAATCCAAGGCCAGGCCTGCCTCAGGAGGAGGCAGTGAGGTCAGTAGTGACGCACCGCGCCAGCGAGTGCCAGCGCCCGCCAGCGGCACAATTGCCATTTCGGTGCAAAGGAGACAGCGCAGCTGTTGGTTCCCAAGGAGCGGGGCAAAGGTTTCCTCTTTGGTGCAACGAGACCGAAGAACGCAAGGACGATAAGGAGGATGTCACCGTCGAGCCCACCACCGTGTCACCGCCTGATCCTTTTGCAGGCGGAGACTGCTTTTGTCAGGGTAGGAACATCCTTGTGTTCCCGCTCAAATATGGCCGTTGTGGGATCCCTTCCCGCCTAAACATTTCAGGGGAAGAGGACCGTGGCTGCCTATATAAGTAGCTAGGATTCCCACTGAGGAGAGGATCGACACACACAAACTCGACCACCGCACAAGGAGCAAGAACACTAGCCTCCTGACCCTCCTGAGCTCGCCTCCTCAGCTCAGGAAGCCTTGTACCAGTTCATACTCTAGCTCACCTGGAGCCAATCCACCAAAGCAGGAAGTAGGGTATTACACCTCGCGGTGGCCCGAACCTGGATAAACTCTTGTGTGTTTGTTCGTTGTTTGCTTGAATTCTTCCACCGGGACGAGAGCGAGGCGCTAGGTAGACGTGAGTGGGAGAGATCTTCGTTCACGCCCCTGTGTTCGAACTTACGGGTTTTGCGGAGCCCTGAATCCGACATGCGTAGAGTTGTATCGGTGGTCGATAGAATTTGAGGGAATATTTGTTCTACCTTTAGCTCCTCGTTGGGTTCGACACTCTTACTTATCGAAAGAGGGTACAACTGATCCCCTACACTTGTGGGTTATCAAGACCTTTTTCTGGCATCGTTGTCGGGGAGCAATAGCATGGGGTGAATATTCTCGTGTGTGCTTGTTTGCTTTATCACTAAGTAGATTTTATTTGCTGTTCTAAGTTGTTCTCTATCTTTAGTTATGGATGTGGAACACGAAATACCAAAAACATTAGGTGTACTTGCTATTCATGGAGATGGGGAACCTCCTAAAACCCTCGATGCTCAGTATGTGAAAGATATTATGTACTACTTTGATAATCCTAAGATAACCCCATTCAACTATATAATGGGAGTAACGTTGGATCAACGTGAATACTTTAGGGATTATTGCTTGACACAAAAAGGGAAACTATTATGGGATCAAATTTATATGTTGCATTGGTATGCTCGACAACTATGCTTGAGATATGATTATACTTGTTGCTCTAGGATGAAGGCTCCACACCTTCCCTTTTCATGCAAATTTAATGATGATGAAACCTTAGGTTCTTATATTAATGGTATATATGATTATTATTATTATTATGTGGAACAAATAGAAGAATTTGTTGCTTTTAAGGGTGCTTATGAAATTGAATCTCTATTTAAAAAGAATGATGCTTTTGATGATGATGTTTATAGGCCTAAAAATCTTGCTATATTGAAATATTGCTATTTGAATTATGAATATAACTCCAATATTATTGCATTTATTGAGAAAGTCTCCGCTGTCCAAGAAGAGACTAATATTTTGCAGGAGTCTATGGAAGAAGAAATTAATGACTGTGAGCTCATTGGATGAAAAAAATGAGGAGGAGAGCGAAGAACAAAAGGAGGAAGAGCGGATTGATCACCCGTGCCCACCTTCTAATGAGAGTAACTCTTTATCTCATACATTGTTTAATTTACCTTCGTGCTTACCGAAGGATGAATGCTATGATGATTGCTATGATCCCGTTGATTATTTTGAAATATCCCTTTTTGATGATGCTTGCTATGCTTGTGGCCAAGATGTCAGTATGAATTATGCTTATGGAGATGAACTTGATATAGTTCCTTATGTTAAACATGAGATATTTGCTATTGCACCCACACATGATAGTCCTGTTATCTTTTTGAATTCTCCAAACTACACTATGTCGGAGAAGTTTGCACTTATTAAGAATTATATTGATGGGTTGCATTCTACTACTACACATGATGTTTTTTATGAATATAATATGCATGTGCTTGCTGCTCCTACTTGCAATTATTATGAGAGAGGAACTACATCTCTGTCTTTCTATGTTTCCAACACGATAAAATTGTAAGAAACTGCTTACACTATGCATTGGCCTTTACTTGATGTGCATGAATTGTTCTTGTATGACATGCCTATGCATAGGAAGAGAGTTAGACTTCGTTGTTTCATGACACATATCACTCTGTGCTCACTACTAAATGTCAAATCATTGTTAATTAAAATTGGCTTTGATATACCTTGGGATCCGGGTGGATCCATTACTTGAGCACTATATGCCTAGCTTAATGGCTTTAAAGAAAGCGCTGCCAGGGAGACAACCCGGAAGTTTTAGAGAGTCATTTATTTCTGTTGTGTGCTTTTATAAAGTTTAAAACCAAAAAATAAAGAGGGGAACCTAAAACTTTTTCAAAAAGAGAAGTGAAAGTAAGAAGGACGAGCACCGTTGAAATGGGGGAGCTCCTTGAACTTTATTCATGCCCATGGAAACTTTGCAAATCTTTAATTACAGAAACTTTTCAACAAAAATATTTATCCCCTTGTACAATTCCATTGTATTATAAAAATAATGTGCCAAGAGTTTCCTTTAGGATGATTAAACTGCTTGTTTGTTTGTGCGGTGCAAAAACAGAAAATTTGGCTATAGTGCGCGATTTTACATTTTTTTTACTGGAAGGTCGAAAGGATCTGAAACGTTTTTGAAAAGTCTTGCTATACAAATTGTTGATTTTTACTAATTTTTCCGGAATTTTTAGAGTTATAGAAGTATGGTTAATGTTCAGATTACTACAGACTATCCTGTTTTCACATATTGCTATTATAGATTCATTATTTGCATATGTTTGAATTATTATTGATGCCTCCTTGACTTGGGGCCATAGAATGGTGATAGCATACAGTAGGTAATGTTTGTTCATAATTATACGATAATGTTAGAGCAGTACATGATGGGATTTTATTGATCATATGCACTAACCCCGCCACTAAAAGTTTGGTTAAGTTTTGTGTGGATGAAGTGTTCGAAGATCGAGGAGGTCTCGATGCGAGGAGAAGGAGGAGATGCAAGAGCTCAAGTTTGGGGATTCCTGAGGCACCCCCAAGTAAATATTCAAGGAGACTCAAGCGTCTAAGCTTGGGGATGCCCCGGAAGGCATCCCGTCTTTCTTCAACAAGTATCGGTATGTTTTCGGATTCGTTTCATTCACATGATATGCGTAAACTCTTGGAGCGTCGTGTGCTTTTTCTTTTTCTTTTAATAAATGCACCATGCTGGTATGAGATAGTCCTTGGTTGATTTATAGAATGCTCTTTGCACTTCACTTATATCTTTTGAGTATGGCTTTATAGAATGCTTCTTGTGCTTCACTTATATCATTTGAAGTTTGGATTGCCTGTTTCTCTTCACATAGAAAACTGCCATTTGTAGAATGCTCTTTTGCTTCACTTATATTTGTTAGAGCATGGGCATATCTTTTGTAGAAAGAATTAAAACTCTCTTGCTTCACTTATATCTATTTAGAGAGTTGACAGGAATTGGTCATTCACATGGTTAGTCATAAAATCCTACATAAACTTGTAGAACGCTGAATATGATATGTTTGCTTCCTTGCAATAGTTTTGCGATATTAAGACAGTGATATTAGAGTCATGCTAGTGGGTAGTTGTGGATTGTAGAAATACTTGTGTTGAGGTTTGTGATTCCTGAAGCATGCACGTAAGGTGAACCGTTATATGACGAAGTCGGAGCATGATTTATTTCTTGATTGTCATCCTTTGTGTGGAGGTCGGGATCGCGCGATGGTTAACTCCTACCAACCCTTCCCCTAGGAGCATGCGTGTAGTACTTTGTTTCGATGGCTAATAATTTTTTGCAATAAGTATGTGAGTTCTTTATGACTAATGTTGAGTCCATGGATTATACGCACTCTCACCCTTCCACCTTGCTAGCCTCTCTTGTACCGCGCAACTTTCGCCGGTACCATACACCCACCATATATATACCTTCCTCAAAATAGCCACCATACCTACCTATCATGGCATTTCCATAGTCATTCCGAGATATATTGCCATGTAACTCCACCGTTCTGTTTATTATGACACGCACCATCATTGTCATATTGCCTTGCATGATCTTAAGATAGCTAGCATGATGTTTCCATGGCTTGTCCGTTTTTTGATGTCATTGCTACGCTAGATCATTGCACATCCCGATACGCCGGCGGAGGCATTCACATAGAGTCATATTTTGTTCTAGCTTCGATTTGTAATCATTGAGTTGTAAGTAAATAAAAGTGTGATGATCTTCATTATTAGAGATTTGTCCCGTGTGAGGAAACAAAAAAAACAAAAAAAATAGAGAGAAAGGCCAAAAAATAGATGGCCCAAAAAAAGGAGGGGGTTAAAAAAAGAGAAGTCCCTCCAAAAAAATGAGAGAAAAAGAGAGAAGGGACAATGTTACTATCCTTTTACCACACTTGTGCTTCATCATAGCACCATGCTCTTCATGATAGAGAGTCTCCTATGTTGTCACTTCCATATACTAGTGGGAATTTTCATTATAGAACTTGGCTTGTATATTCCAACGACAGGCTTCCTCAAATGCCCTAGGTCTTCATGAGCAAGCAAGTTGATGCACACCCACTAGTTTTCTTTTGAGCTTTCATACACTTATAGCTCTAGTGCATCCGTTACATGGCAATCCCTACTCACTCACATTGATATCGATTGATGGACATCGCCATAGTCCATTGATTTGTATGGTTGATGTGAGACTTTCTCCCTCCTTTTGTCTATCACCACCTTCTATTCCACCCATAGTGCTATGTCCATGGCTCACACTCATGTATTGCGTGAAGTTGAAAAAGTTTGAGAATACTAAAGTATGAAACAATTGCTTGGCTAAAACTGGGGTTGTGCATGATTTAAATACTTTGTGTGGTGAAGATGGAGCATAGCCAGACCATACGATTTTGTAGGGATAACTTTCTTTGGCCATGTTATTTTGAAAAGACATGATTGCTTTATTAGTATGCTTGAAGTATTAGTGTCTTAATGTCAAATGATAGACTATTGCTTTGAATCACTCGTGTCTTAATATTCATGCCATGATTAGATTACATGATCAAGATTATGCTAGGTAGCATTCCACATCAAAAAATATCTTTTTTAATCATTTTCCTACTCGAGGACAAGCAGGAATTAAGCTTGGGGATGCTGATACGTCTCTGTCGTATCTATAACTTTTTATTGTTCCATGCCGATATAATACAACTTTCATATACTTTTCACAACTTTTTATATTATTTTTGGGACTAACATATTGATCCAGTGCTGAAAGTGCAACTAATCCCCGGGTGGTTTTGGTAATTAATAACAACATATATATCATTGAACTAATATTCTCTTGAGAATCATTTCAGAAAAGTTCGATGATGTGGGTATGGAAATGTCTGAAGAAGTGGACCCCTCAAAATGCTAAGACAAGCATTGGCAAAAGCTCAAGACTCCATTTTTGGTTTAGTGATCAAAGATCACATTGAGTCCATAGGAAAGCCAATACTATTAAAAGGGGATGAGGTTGTGTTAATGTTCTTGTTGCTCAAGTGCTTGGTGATCTAACTCCCTCAACTATCAGCACTATTCACTACTTAACACACACCCATAAGTAATCTCGGTCACACCGATTTCTCCAACTCAGTCCCACCGAGATGAACCACTTTAGTTGTTTCTCCAAACCCTAGCTTCTCGGTCAAACCGATTCTGAGTTTCGGTCTCACCGAAAAAGGGCTGCCAACCTTCTGTGATCACTTCACATCAATTCGGAATATCCGAGTTTATATTTTCGGTCTCACCGAAATGGCAAACCCTAACCTTTGACTCACTTCGGTCTCACCGAGATGGTATTTTCGGTCCCACCGAAAATCCCAACGTTCACTATATTTGAACTTTCGGTCTAACCGAGTTTTCACTTCGGTCTGACCGAGATTGGTCAAATGTGTGTGTAACGGTTGGATTTTGTGTGGAGGCTATATATACCCCTCCACCCCCTCCTCATTCGTGAGGGGAGCCATCAGAAAGTACCACCACTTCTAACACATACTTTCTGAGAAGTGAACCACCTACCCTTGTGTTGAGATCAAGCCATTCCATTCCTACCATATGAAACTTGATCTCTAGCCTTCCCAAGTTGCTTTCCACTCAAATCTTTCTTCCACCACAGCCATATCAGTGAGGAGAGTTGAGTGTTGGGGAGTTTATCACTTGAAGCACAAGAGCAAGGAGTTCATCACCATCAACACCGTCTATTACCTTTTGGGGGGTGGTGCCTCCTAGATTGGTTAGGTGTCGCTTGGGAGCCTCCGTCGTGATGTGGAGTTGAACCAAGAAGTTTGTAAGGGCAAGGAGATCGCCTACTTCGTGAAGATCTACCCCGAGTAAGGCTAGTCCTCCGTGGGCGTAGGCCGTGATGGAATAGACAAGGTTGCTTCTTCGTGGACCCTTCGTGGGTGGAGCCCTCCGTGGACTCGCGCAGCCGTTACCCTCCGTGGGTTGAAGTCTCCATCAACGTGGATGTACGATAGCACCACCTATCGGAACCACGACAAAAATCTCCATGTCACCAAACTGCGTTTGATCTTCTCCACCTCTCTTTTACATGTGCAATTTACTTTCCGCTGCATAAACTCTAGAATTGCATGTGTAGGGTGTTACTTGAACTGATCTTGTTTGTGAAACTGCCAAAAACTTTGCATGATCTAAAGGCAGATTTTTTATATTGTCAAGTAGTCTAATCACCCCCCCTCTAGACCTACTTTCGATCCTACAAGTGGTATCAGAGCTTTGGTCTCCATTGCCTTGGTTTCCATTGCATTGGACTCCATAAGCTTGGTTTCACAACCTAGGAGAGTATGGCGTCTAGGGAGGGTAATTATCGTAGAGGTCCTTACTTTGATGGTACAAATTTTGCTAGTTGGAAGCATAAAATGAAAATGCATATTCTTGGTCATAACCCTGCCGCATGGGGCATTATTTGTGTTGGCATGCAAGGTGATTTCTTTGAAGAAGGAAAAGTTCCGGATCGCGAAGCTACACCCGAAGAGTTGCGGATGTTGCAAAACAATGCTCAAGCTTGTGACATTCTCTTCAATGCTTTGTGTCCCGAAGAGTTCAACAAAATCAGCCGTCTTGAGAATGCTAAAGAGATTTGGGATACTTTGGTTGAGATGCACGAAGGTACTGAATCTGTGAAGGAATCAAAGCTAGATATTCTTCAAGGTCAACTTGACAAGTTCAAGATGAAGGATGGTGAAGGAGTCGCTGAAATGTACTCTAGGCTTGCTCTCATCACAAATGAGATTGCCGGCTTAGGAAGCGAAGAAATGACCGACCGATTCATCATTAAGAAGATTCTCAGAGCTTTGGATGGAAAATATGACACCGTGTGCACTTTGATCCAAATGATGCCGAATTACAAGACTCTCAAGCCAACTGAAGTCATTGGAAGAATTGTTGCTCATGAGATGACACTTAAGGATAAGGAAGAGCTTCACAACAAGTCAAGTGGTGCTTACAAAGCTACAAGTGATGCTCCCACAACCTCAAGTGACAAGTTAATTTCCAATGAAGAGATAAGCCTAATGGTTAAGAACTTCAACAAGTTCTACAAGAATAGAGGCAAAGAGAGAAGCTCAAAGTCTAGATCATATGATGAAAAGAGATCTTCTAGTCGTGATCGAAACTGCTACAATTGTGGAAGACCCGGACACTACTCAAATGAGTGTACGGCTCCCCACAAGAGAAGAGAAGAATCTCCAAGAAGAAGATCAAGAGATGAGTCACCTCGGAGAGAGAGAAGGAGTAGAGATGATCGTTATGAACGAAGACCCTCTCGGAGAAGCAAGGATTCGGAGAGGAAAGACAAGTCATCAAGGAGCTACACAAGAAGAAGACATCAAGCTCATGTAGGTGAATGGGTCTCAGGCTCCGACTCCGACAATCAATCCGATGGAAGCTATCACTCCGACTCCGACTACAGTCAAGATGAAGGTGTTGCCGGTCTTGCTCTCGTATCCTCCAACTCCAACTCCTACGACTTATTTGATTCACCAAATGAGGGAATTGGAAGATGCTTCATGGCTAAAGGCCCCAAGGTAACACACCCTGAATTCATTGACTTTGATAGTGATGAGGATGACTTGCTTGGTGAAGATGAGCTCTTGCATGATAAATCTAGTGAGCTTAGTAACGATGAAAATGCTAGTAGTCTTTATAGTCGAAAAGAGTCGAATGACAATGCTATGAAGGAGATTGAGCGTCTAACTAAAGAACTAAACACTCTTAAGTTAGCTCATGAAACAACTCAAGAAGATCATAGAGAGCTCCTAAGATCTCATGAGAAGCTACGCTTCAAGAAGCTCACTCTAGAGCAAGAACATGAGTTTCTAAAAGCGATCAATGACGATCTTCGAAAGAAGAGTTCTTCATATCTTGCCAAACGACTTCTCTTGTCTAATTTCTTGCCACCTATTAATACTAAGCATGACAAGCATAAGAAAAATTCTTCCTCTAGTAGTAACAATAACCATGTTAAATCTAATATTGTTGCTTCTAGTAGTTCTCTTGATTCCACTAACAATGTTTCAAGCCAAGTTACACTTGAGCAAGAAAATAGCTTATTGAAGGAAATCATAGAGAAAGGTGTCTACAAGAGTCTTGCCGGAAGCAAGAACTTTGAGGAAATTGTTCGCAAACAAGGAAGGCACCGGAAGCAAGGTCTCACCGAAATACGGGCTTCCAACCTTCTGTAACCGTTTGTCATCATTTCGGAATATCCGAGTTGATGATTTCGGTCCCACCGAAACTGGCAAGTTCCTATCCTTGACTCAAATCGGACAAACCGAGATGGTATTTTCGGTCCCACCGAAAACCCCAACGTTCACTATATTTGAACTTTCGGTCTGACCGAGTTTCCACTTCGGTCTCACCGAGATTGCTCAATTATGTGTGTAACGGTTGGATTTTGTGTGGAGGCTATATATACCCCTCCACCCCCTCTTCATTCGTGGAGAGAGCCATCAGAAAGAACTACCACTCCTATCTTACACTTTCTGAGAAGAGAACTACCTACCCTTGTGTTGAGATCAAGTTGCTCCATTCCTACCATATGAAACTTGATTTCTAACCTTCCCAAGTTGCTTTCCACTCAATCCTTTCTTCCACCACAGCCAAATCAGTGAGGAGAGTTGAGTGTTGGGGAGATTATCATTTGAAGCACAAGAGCAAGGAGTTCATCATCATCTACAACATCTATTACCTTTTGGAGGGTGGTGCCTCCTAGATTGGTTAGGTGTCGCTTGGGAGCCTTCGTCATCGAGATGTGGAGTTGAACCAAGAAGTTTGTAAGGGCAAGGAGATCGCCTACTTCGTGAAGATCTACCCCGAGTAAGGCTAGCCCTCCGTGGGCGTAGGCCATGATGGAATAGACAAGGTTGCTTCTTCGTGGACCCTTCGTGGGTGGAGCCCTCCGTGGACTCGCGCAGCCGTTACCCTCCGTGGGTTGAAGTCTCCATCAACGTGGATGTACGATAGCACCACCTATCGGAACCACGACAAAAATCTCCGTGTCACCAAACTGCGTTTGATCTTCTCCACCTCTCTTTTACATGTGCAATTTACTTTCCGCTGCATATACTCTAGAATTGCATGTGTAGGGTGTTACTTGAATTGATCTTGTTTGTGAAACTGCCAAAAACTTTGCATGATCTCAAGGCAGATTTTTTATATTGTCAAGTAGTCTAATCACCCCCCCTCTAGACCTACTTCGATCCTACAAGTGGTATCAGAGCTTTGGTCTCCATTGCCTTGGTTTCCATTGCATTGGACTCCATAAGCTTGGTTTCACAACCTAGGAGAGTATGGCGTCTAGTGAGGGTAATTATCGTAGAGGTCCTTACTTTGATGGTACAAATTTTGCTAGTTGGAAGCATAAAATGAAAATGCATATTCTTGGTCATAACCCAGCTGCATGGGGCATTATTTGTGTTGGCATGCAAGGTGACTTCTTTGAAGAAGGAAAAGTTCCGGATCGCGAAGCTACACCCGAAGAACTGAAGATGTTGCAAAACAATGCTCAAGCTTGTGACATTCTCTTCAATGCTTTGTGTCCCGAAGAGTTCAACAAAATCAGCCGTCTTGAGAATGCTAAAGAGATTTGGGATACTTTGGTTGAAATGCACGAAGGTACTGAATCTGTGAAGGAATCAAAGCTAGATATTCTTCAAGGTCAACTTGACAAGTTCAAGATGAAGGATGGTGAAGGAGTCGCTGAAATGTACTCTAGGCTTGCTCTCATCACAAATGAGATTGCTGGCTTAGGAAGCGAAGAAATGACCGACCGATTCATCATTAAGAAGATTCTCAGAGCTTTGGATGGGAAGTATGACACCGTGTGCACTTTGATCCAAATGATGCCAAACTACAAGACTCTCAAGCCAACTGAAGTCATTGGAAGGATTGTTGCTCATGAGATGACACTTAAGGATAAGGAAGAGCTTCACAACAAGTCAAGTGGTGCTTACAAAGCTACAAGTGATGCTCCTACTACCTCAAGTGACAAGTTAGTTTCCAATGAAGACATAAGCCTAATGGTCAGGAACTTCAACAAGTTCTACAAGAATAGAGGCAAAGAGAGAAGCTCAAAGTCTAGATCATATGATGGAAAGAGATCTTCTAGTCGTGATCGAAACTGCTACAATTGTGGAAGACCCGGACACTTCTCAAATGAGTGTACGGCTCCCCACAAGAGAAGAGAAGAATTTCCAAGAAGAAGAGCAAGAGATGAGTCACCTCGGAAAGAGAGAAGGAGTAGAGATGATCGTTATGAACGAAGACCCTCTCGGAGAAGCAAGGATTCGGAGAGGAAAGACAAGTCATCAAGGAGCTACACAAGAAGAAGACATCAAGCTCATGTTGGTGAATGGGTCTCCGGCTCCGACTCTGACAGTCAATCCGATGGAAGCTATCACTCCGACTCCGACTACAGTCAAGATGAAGGTGTTGCCGGACTTGCACTCGTATCCTCCAACTCCAACTCCTACGACTTATTTGATTCACCAAATGAGGGAATTGGAAGATGCTTCATGGCTAAAGGCCCCAAGGTAACACACCCTGAGTTCATTGACTTTGATAGTGATGAGGATGACTTACTTGGTGAAGATGAGCTCTTGCATGATAAATCTAGTGAGCTTAGTAATGATGAAAATGCTAGTAGTCTTTATAGTCGAGAAGAGTCGAATGACAATGCTATGAAGGAGATTGAGCGTCTAACTAAAGAATTAAACACTCTTAAGTTAGCTCATGAAACTACTCAAGAAGATCATAGAGAGCTCCTAAGATCTCATGAGAAGCTACGCTTCGAGAAGCTCACTCTAGAGCAAGAACATGAGTCTCTAAAAGCAATCAATGACGATCTTCGAAAGAAGAGTTCTTCATATCTTGCCAAACGACTTCTCTTGTCTAATTTCTTGCCACCTATTAAGACTAAGCATGACAAGCATAAGAAAAATTCTTCCTCTAGTAGTAACAATAACAATGTTAAATCCAATGTTGTTACTTCTAGTAGTTCTCTTGATTCCACTAACAATGTTTCAAGCCAAGTTACACTTGAGCAAGAAAATAGCCTATTGAAGGAAATCATAGAGAAAGGTGTCTACAAGAGTCTTGCCGGAAGCAAGTACTTTGAGGAGATTGTTCGCAAACAAGGAAGACACCGGAAGAATCAAGGGATTGGTTTTGAGCGAAAGTTCAACGCCAAAGGTGTTGAGTGGGAAGAAGGTCAATACCCTACTCCACAGTTTGTTTCACAAAAGGAGAAGTATGATCCTACTTCTTCCAATGTGGAACAAGCTCAAGATGACCTTCCACCACAAGACCACAAGCTAAAGGCCAAGGACAAGCTTCAAGAGGAGATTGATGCATTCATTGAAGCACCTCAAGCCATGGTCAAGTGGGTTCCCAAGGACACATCAAGTTCTACTTCGTCAAGCTCAACTACAACACCAAGGATTCCCATCAAGATGATGTGGATCCCAAAGAAGAAGAACTAGTAGGTTCTTGAGGGTGACTCCGCCAACAAACTTCACTCATATTCATTTTGGCAAGAACTTGTGCAATCAACTTCCACATCATGCACTTGTTCATGGAGTCACAAACCCTCTTGTTGGTAAGTCAAGGGACAAGGTAATCATTGATTTCATGGACATCATTTTTTGTGCACTTCACTCTATGTCCATGGATATTCTTGTTTGTTCCTTGTGGGACTAACCCATGTAGGTATTGAAAGTGCCCTAATCCAAAGGATTGCTCCCAACTCATGATGATCTACATCAACATTGAGCATCCACATCTTCAACATCTACATGAAGTCTTCTACGACAACCCAAGGTTAGTTTGACCCTTTAAAAGGGGTTCTCACATCTAGGGGGAGCTTTGCTCTAAAAATGAGCTAAAGCATCTCCAAATGATGTGAACACATAAATGCTTTATGTAAAAGTGGTAACCCCACTTGTGCTTAAACGATGAGTATGACCTATGATCAAATGTTCTCATTTGACTCCTAAGTCAATATACTCATATATAGATGACCTAGTCATCGACAATTTGTGTGCTAGTAGCTAGAGTTTTGGTTGTGCATGTTTGACACATATTTCAGTTGCTATCTTATTGTGTGAGCATGTTGGATGCATGATTTTATCCATTTAAGGACATCCATTTGTTGTTTTGATTGTTTTGGTTTCTTTTTCTGGCCAAATGGATGGACAAGAATGCCTAAGCACTTTCCCTAGCTATCTATGCTATCTTGTCTCAAAATTCTATCATGCTTATATCACAACTTTGAACAAGTCTTTTTCGGACAGTCCGAGTGAGGAGCGCTCGGAACCACCGATTCGTCTAAGGCTGACTTCCAAAACCTTCTAAGTCTATTTCGGTCTGACCGGCTTCTCAATCTCGGTCCAACCGAAACACTTAGATTGATCTAGGTTTCATCTCGGTGAAACCGAGTTCAAAATCTCGGTCTGACCGATATGTGTAACTGCACAGCAGAAATACATCTCGGTGACACCGAGTTTTTCAACTCGGTCCCACCGACAGTACGGGGTTATATATACTGAGGGCTGCGCGCGATCTATTCCTTTCAAACCGTTCGCCCTCCAAGACCCCTGCTGCCGCCGCCCTGATCTAAGGATCGTCGCCGTCGTCGCCTGTGTGCCCTTGCCGCAGGTCTCCGCCGCCGTCAACGGTAATCTTCTCCTCCGTTGCCGCCGTAGAGGGACACCACCAAGTTAGGGTGTGTCTCAATCCCTATTCATGCTCCACTTCTGATTCTTGCATGATAGGACTGCCCTGATTCAATCCACGTTTGATATGATCCCAATACATTGCTCAGATCGTTTAGTTTCGAGGAAAATTCTTAGGTTTAGGTTTCCACGGAATGCATCTCGGTGAAGCCGATTCCTGAAACTCGGACTGACCGATTTGGTCTCTGACCATTGCACTACACAATTCGGTCTGACCGAGTTGTGAAAATCGGAATGTCCGAAGTGAAGTTTCTATGAAACCCTAGTTTTTCGGTAGGACCGAAACCCATTTCGGTCTGACCGAAAGTGGTGTGTAGGTTCTGTTGAACACTTCGGTTACACCGAAACTTGAAATCGGTTTGACCGAAATACATTCTGTGAAAACTCAAAACTAAGTTTTTAACTCATTTTTTTGCAAAAACTTCTGCAGTTGTGATAACTCTTCTACTCTGCCTACACCTTATCTATTCACAGGTCTTTCAGCCATGTCAGATGTCAGTGACAGCCAGAACAGGTCCGAATCACCGTTTGCTGAGATTCCAGAGGCAGGTACAAGTCCTGAGGCTAGCAGCTCTAGTGATGATGGTGAGAGGAGCACCCCTAGTGGTCTGCCTCCTGCTGCTACGAGAACCAGGAAGAAGAGAACGTCTGATTCTGAGGATTCCGATTTTGTTGCTGAGGAAGTTACCTCCAAGCCAAAGAGGCAAGTGGTTGCCAAAGAGCTCCAAGGGCAGCAGCCAAAGAAAGGCACGAGCAAAGTGAAGCAATCTGCAGTTGCCAAGAAGCTCAACTTGGAAGAGCCAGCTCCAAGCAAGGTGAAGAAGACTTCCAAAAGGAAGAGAGTTGTTTATGCTGAACCTCAAGTTGATGATGCTGAAGAAGAAGAAGAAGATGCACCCCAGCCTCCTCCTCAGAAAGCTAAGTTCATGGGTGATGCTATTCGGGCTCAAACCTCCTCCAAGCCCAAGAAGCCTGCTCAAGCTAAGGCAGCTCCAGCCAAGCCCAAGAGGACAACCAGAAGCATTCCAGCTTCTGAGAAGAACAAAGGTGAGATGCCACCTTCTGAGTCAGATGAAGAGCATGTGTTGCTCAAGCTCCGTCCCAAGTTGCCACTCCACAATGATGCTCATCCTCAAGCTGAGGATATGAAGGCAAGAAAGGACAAAGGTCTCAGGCTATGGAGACAGTCTGATCCATATGCCGTAAGAAGAAGGACTGCTGTGGACCCCAGATTCCACACCAGAGAGCAGCAGGATTTCTATGAGACCGTGCTAATGGATAAGAAGCCCATTGTTGCTGACACCAGGTATGTTGACTGGAAGTACATTGACAGCAGAGAGCATCGGGACTTCTTTCCCCATGTGCATGAGAGCTTTACTGCATGTGGAGTTGCTGATTTTGTGGGTCAAGAACTAACAGCCTGGAACGACGAGATGATCATGCAGTTCTATGCCACAGCCCATTTCTACCCCGATGGCAAGATCACCTGGATGACTGAAGGTCAACGGTTTTCTTCAACTGTTGCAGAATGGGCAGAAATTCTGAATGCTCCAGTGCAGAGAGAGGACGACATTGATGTCTATGGGATTCCTAAGAAGAGTCATGATTCTATGAAGAATATGTACAAGGAGATCCCAGCTGCTGATTTGGAAGGATGGAAGCTCGGCTCAGTGTATTATCTCCAGGCAGGTCTGACCACCACCAACACTATTCTGAGGCATACTTTGATGCCTAAGTCAGGTGACCACCAGATGATACGAGGCTATTCTATCAACATGCTGCACATTCTCGATGAGAAGGCACCTTTTAAGGTGATGGACTTGATGGTTGAAACCATTAAGAGGACTGCAGCTGACCAGAAGAGGTCATGTGGGTTTGCTCCGCAGATACAGATGCTCATCAACGCCAAGTTTGGCACGGGCAAATTCATGTTGGATAGGAAGCACTTGCCACTGCAGCCAGAGCATGAGGACAACGTAGTTGTGATGGATGAAGAGGATCCCACCTCAGTTGAAGGGCAAGCCAAGATCGAAGCTGCAAAGAAAGCCAAAGCTGACAGAGAGGCAGCAGCAGCAGCAGCTAAGCCAAAGAGCTTTGGAGAGCAAATCCTTGAAGCAACCCAGAGAATTGAACAACGCCTGGCCAGCATTGAGCAATCTCAGGAGAGCCTTGAGAGGATTGTCGAGGACAAGATCCACGCTCTAGACGTGAAGCTGACTGAGATTCAGGTGTCTGTCAACAAGCTTGAGGCAGACATGGAGGAGACTAGGCAGGAGAGAGCAGAGCTTATGCAGGATGATATAGTCCAGGACTCTCATCGCCAGACTGCTCCGGTTCCCAGAGGATCCAGGTCTGCAGCTATCCCAGTTACCACAGCTCCAGCTCCAGCATCCACTCCTCCAGCGCAGACATCAGCAGAAGTCTTCGCCGACGCAGCTATCTCTACACCGACATCGACCCAGACGGGAGCAGCCAGCCGAGCCCGCAGTGACGCTTAGCTCTATACCTTTTCGAACTTTTTGGTAACTTGTTGCCAAAGGGGGAGAAATTGCTATAGATCATAGGGCTTCGAGAGAGAGAGTGCTCTTTCGTCTTTTCGTTCTTTTGCCGGTTTTCCTTGAGATACATTGGTTTCTTTTGGTTCCAGATACTTTATGTGTGCTTGCTACTACGTTTGATGCTACCTTAATGAGTGCTTAGTCATACTATGCCTTAATGTGTGCTTATTGCTTATCATATGCTATTTCTTATTGTATGGCTATTTACTCTTGTCTTGGTGATTGAGTGCATGTTATTCATTCTTATCATTTTGTGCGCTCCACCAAGATGTATGTGACATTGAAGAGTGACCCATAATCCTAATCGATTGTGCATTTGCATTCAAACGCAAATTTTAAATAATGCACAAATTTAGGGGGAGCTCTTGTTTATCACATACTTCTCAAAGCGACGATATTATTCATTGATTATATCTTTTGTCGAAGCTTTGATCTATATGTTGTCATCAATTACCAAAAAGGGGGAGATTGAAAGTGCAACTAATCCCCGGGTGGTTTTGGTAATTAATAACAACATATATATCATTGAACTAATATTCTCTTGAGAATCTTTTCAGAAAAGTTCGATGATGTGGGTATGGAAATGTCTGAAGAAGTGGACCCCTCAAAATGCTAAGACAAGCATTGGCAAAAGCTCAAGACTCCATTTTTGGTTTAGTGATCAAAGATCACATTGAGTCCATAGGAAAGCCAATACTATTAAAAGGGGATGAGGTTGTGTTAATGTTCTTGTTGCTCAAGTGCTTGGTGATCTAACTCCCTCAACTATCAGCACTATTCACTACTTAACACACACCCATAAGTAATCTCGGTCACACCGATTTCTCCAACTCAGTCCCACCGAGATGAACCACTTTAGTTGTTTCTCCAAACCCTAGCTTCTCGGTCAAACCGATTCTGAGTTTCGGTCTCACCGAAAAAGGGCTGCCAACCTTCTGTGATCACTTCACATCAATTCGGAATATCCGAGTTTATATTTTCGGTCTCACCGAAATGGCAAACCCTAACCTTTGACTCACTTCGGTCTCACCGAGATGGTATTTTCGGTCCCACCGAAAATCCCAACGTTCACTATATTTGAACTTTCGGTCTAACCGAGTTTTCACTTCGGTCTGACCGAGATTGGTCAAATGTGTGTGTAACGGTTGGATTTTGTGTGGAGGCTATATATACCCCTCCACCCCCTCCTCATTCGTGAGGGGAGCCATCAGAAAGTACCACCACTTCTACCACATACTTTCTGAGAAGTGAACCACCTACCCTTGTGTTGAGATCAAGCCATTCCATTCCTACCATATGAAACTTGATCTCTAGCCTTCCCAAGTTGCTTTCCACTCAAATCTTTCTTCCACCACAGCCATATCAGTGAGGAGAGTTGAGTGTTGGGGAGTTTATCACTTGAAGCACAAGAGCAAGGAGTTCATCACCATCAACACCGTCTATTACCTTTTGGGGGGTGGTGCCTCCTAGATTGGTTAGGTGTCGCTTGGGAGCCTCCGTCGTGATGTGGAGTTGAACCAAGAAGTTTGTAAGGGCAAGGAGATCGCCTACTTCGTGAAGATCTACCCCGAGTAAGGCTAGTCCTCCGTGGGCGTAGGCCGTGATGGAATAGACAAGGTTGCTTCTTCGTGGACCCTTCGTGGGTGGAGCCCTCCGTGGACTCGCGCAGCCGTTACCCTCCGTGGGTTGAAGTCTCCATCAACGTGGATGTACGATAGCACCACCTATCGGAACCACGACAAAAATCTCCGTGTCACCAAACTGCGTTTGATCTTCTCCACCTCTCTTTTACATGTGCAATTTACTTTCCGCTGCATAAACTCTAGAATTGCATGTGTAGGGTGTTACTTGAACTGATCTTGTTTGTGATACTGCCAAAAACATTGCATGATCTAAAGGCAGATTTTTTATATTGTCAAGTAGTCTAATCACCCCCCCTCTAGACCTACTTTCGATCCTACAAGTGCCCAGTGCCAGTTCCTGTTTGTTGCATGTTTTATGTTTCGCACAAAACCCATATCAAACGGAGTCCAAACAGGATAAAAACGGACAGAGAATATTTTTGGAATATTTGTGATATTTGGGAAGAAGAACCAATGCGAGACGGTGCCCGAGGGGGGCACGAGGCAGGGGGCGCGCCCTAGTGGGGTGGGTGCGCCCCTGACCCTCGTGGGCACCCCGTAAGGTGGTTGCTGCTCTTCTTTGGCCGCAAGAAAGCTATTTTTTGGGGAAAAAATATGGGCGAAGGTTTTAATCCAATCGGAGTTACGGATCTCCGGATATATAAGAAACGGTGAAAGGGCAGAATCTGGGAACGCAGAAACAGAGAGAGACAGAGAGACACATCCAATCTCGGAGGGGCTCTCGCCCCTCCCACGCCATGGAGACAATGGACCAGAGGGGAAACCCTTCTCCCATATGGGAAGAAGGTCAAGGAAGAAGAAGAAGGAGGGGAGCTCTCTCCCCCTCGCTGCCGGTGGCACCGGAGTGCCGCCGGGGCCATCATCGTCCCCGCAATCTACACCAACAACTTCACCATCGTCATCAACAACTCTCCCCCCCCCCCTCTATGCAGCGGTGTAACCCCTCTTCTACCCGTTGTAATCTCTACTTAAACATGGTGCTCAACGCTATATATTATTTTCCAATGATGTATGGCTATCCTATGATGTTTGAGTAGATCCGTTTTGTCCTATGGGTTAATTGATGATCGTGATTGGTTTGAGTTGCATGTTTTATTATTGGTGTTGTCCTATGGTGCTCTCCGTGTCGCGCAAGCGTGAGGGATCCCCGCTGTAGGGTTTGCAATATGTTCATGATTTGCTTATGGTGGGTGGCGTGAGTGACATAGGCACAGACCCGAGTAAGTAGGTTGTTTGCGTATGGGAATAAAGAGGACTTGATACTTTAATGCTATGGTTGGGTTTTACCTTAATGATCTTTTATAGTTGCGGATGCTTGCTAGAGTTCCAATCATAGGTGCATATGATCCAAGAAGAGAAAGTATGTTAGCTTATGCCTCTCCCTCAAATAAAATTGCAATAGTGATTACCTGTCTAGTTATCGATTGCCTAGGGACAAATAACTTTCTCATGACAAAAAGCTCTCTACTAAAACTAATTTAGTTGTGTCTTTATCTTAACAGCCCCTAGTTTATGTTTGCGTGCTCTTTTTATTCTTGCAAACCTATCCCACAAAAACCACAAAGTACTTCTAGTTTCATACTTGTTTTAGGTAAAGTAAACGTTAAGCGTGCGTAGAGTTGTATCGGTGGTCGATAGAACTTGAGGGAATATTTGTTCTGCCTTTAGCTTCTCGTTGGGTTCGACACTCTTACTTATCGAAAGAGGCTACAACTGATCCCCTACACTTGTGGGTTATCAGAACGCTTCTAGGCTGCGGCATTTTTATGCTTAAGCTCTCCGCAGTAATCCGCACTAACCCTCACCCTTTTTCGTTTTTTTTTCTTTTTTATATCAACATAGGAGAATGTCCGGTTAAACCGAACAATACAGAAACTTGTATTATGTACATCATTAAATGTAACACCCATCTTTGCATGGGGGCTCCCTTAAAGGAGCCGAGTAATATAATACAAATCGCAATCGTCTCGATTGCAGCCTTCTCATATCTTTCAAGCTAACATATGCACTTATTTGACTTAAGATCTTTGCGAAGCTGGGTTGCTTGGCTCCTGTGTTTACCCCTACGTTCCCGATTCTTCGGCTAGGGAGTAAAGGGAGCACCTCTATGATTGGTACGACCGGATTACCCGGGACCGTACCTCAGACGGGTGAAGCCAAAAGCTAGCGTTCTTATAGAACATAGTAAGTCAGCCAAAGCGAAGTGAATACAGCCTCGCGCTCACCACCACGGCTTTTTTGCAGCCATTGGTCTCTGTTTGATCTCACTGATCCGGACTATATTCTACCTGAAGAAAGGAAACCTTGGAGGAACTATTTTCATCTAAAGATGTTGCTTACGTTAAATAGTAATATAACATAACTCTCCACACATGTTTCGTCCGTTTGAACCAGATGACCAGATTGCCTGGCTCCCGAAGAATTGCCTTGTCCCTCAACGCATACAATATGGAGCACTCCCCGATCATTGATCGCGAAGGTTGAAGCCGATGGTCGGTTAAGACAACATTCTTTTAAAGCAAAAATTAGAATGCGGAGCCTGGTCAATGTAAAGTACATACATACATAGAGTTGACTAACTACTCATTCTCGACATTGTCTAACAATTGTTCTAAATCACAATCCTTCTGCGAATAGCGAGCGACTTGCATTACTTCCTCGTACACCAAGCTTAATGGCATTTCTTGACCGTCAGGGCCTACAGGACCAACCCGGGGCATATGCACCAGGTCCAGTTTTGTGAAGTGGGTCTTTACCATTGCCCACGCCTCGTGCGCTCCTTCTCGGCATGCCAAAATCTTCCACAACTCAAACCTTCGTCGAGCCCCTTTAAAGCGGTCGGCCAGTTCAGCCAAATTGTCCGTCGGCGTGTCCGACGGCCATAATGCTTTGGTCATACTATTCATGGCTTTGCTAGCTCTTTCATAGGTGGACGACGGTTCCTTTAGAAGGTTCTCGTCATAAGTGCTCACCTCTTCCTCAGGCCACCCAATCAGGAGACCTAACAACCAGGTGTCGCTGATCATCACCAAAAGCATCAATGACATATGTCCAAAAGCACAGTACGATTAAATACTTGTCGAATATGCCACCTTTCTGCTTTTGCTTTTCATCCATGGTTTTGGCCAGTTGAGCCCGTAAGCTTTTAATCTCTTCGGCTTGCCGCTGGTTTTCGGTCTTGAGCTCGTTTCTCTCCTCATGACTTCACGTCAACACTCATTTGCCAGCTTCTAGCTCCTTCTTCGTCTCACGTATGGTCTCTTTGGCTGCACATAGAACACAGTGTTAACACATACATTCAACATACGTCCTTTTCAAGGAACAATTTCCTCACATACCGGAAGAGTCGCTGGTGGCTTTTCGTGTCGCATCCAGTTCAGCTTTGGCTTCAACCAATTGCGCCCGGTTTGCCTCAAGGTCCTCAGTCAGCTTTTTGTTCTGCTCTCTCGCGGCCTCTCTCTCTCTCTCTCATATATATACAACCGGTCTATTCTGCTAATATTAGTAGAATAATTATTCTGATAACACTTCCGCACTGCACGATCAACGCAAGTGCACGTCATTGTTTGAACCAAGTATTCTGCAGTCCTCACGCGAGTGAACTTCTCGTCGCAAAAAATTACACGTTGTGTTTTTTCGGTACCTTTTTTGCTCTAATTTTTAACCATTTGTCGGAACGAGGCATGTAATATACCGTTCAAAATCTAGGAATTAGGAACTACTTCTTCATGTTGAACACTTTTCGAGATTCCTCATGGTTTCGGAGCAGTTTTGAAAATGGTGCGGCCCACGACTAGTGGCAGCGAGCGTTTTTCATTTTTTTTCTAAACCGCACGTCGGAACGAAGCAAATGATACACCATTGGAAAGATATTGTCGAGGCGCATCTTTTTCATATCTATTATTTTCTCTAATTTGTTACGGTTTACGAGCAATTTCAAATTTACTAAATCGCGGAATTCTGTTTTTCAATTTTTTTAAATTTTCGGCACTGTTTTCGCTCCAGTTTTCTAACCATTTGTCGAAACGAGGTGTGTAATATACCGTTGAAAAGATATGGACGAGGCACAACTTTTATATGTTGAAATGTTTTCGAGATTCCTTATGGTTTTTGGTTAATTTTGAAAATCGTGCGGCTGACGATGAGAGGCAGCTGCTGTTATTCGCGAAAAAAAATCAAATCACCGATCGTACTAATTCAAATTATACACCGTTGGAAAGATATCGATGAGACACAACTTTTTCATGTAGAACACGTTCTCTAATTCCTTGCAGTTTAAGAGCATTTTTTGAATGTAACGAATTGCTGACACTTTATTTTTTCGCGACCCAAAATCGTCGTATGTACTGCATGAGACATAAAATCGCACTGTTTTTCAGACTAAAAATTGCACTTCATCAAACCGACAAGCGCACTGCATGATTTCTTTTTTGTGGGATGTAAATTTTCCCAAACGAGGTGGAGTGCACTTCATGTCGAGCGTTGGTGAACCGCAATACTATTAAAAGTGAACCTCGAGACTACTGTAAATGGGTCGCGACACTACCGAAAGTGAACCGCGTGAGTTTTTCCAAACTCAATATTTTTCGTGCGTAGACCGGGCGAGTGGACCACAGGGACTGAGCAAGTGAACCACATGTAATGAGAAGTGAGTTGCTTTCTGAGGTGTTTTTAATTTTGGATTGCCATGTGAACCACAAAGGTGTTTTATAGTGAACTGCATGAGAGAACAAAGTGAGCTTAAAAGCATACATATCCATTAACTATTTTTTTACACAGCCACACAGCCATCTAGCACATAGCAAAATCAACGATGCAGTACCCAACAGAACTGCACTAGGGAAAGACTTGCTTGTACAAAATGACCATTCATTCTTACTACCCGTTTCTCTCTACATTTCCCATAAACAACAAATCAAACTTCAAATGAACATTGATGGTCTCTTCTCTTTCTTACTGAGTGCACTGCAAATGATTTCCAGAAGAAAAAAAAGTGAGCTGAAAAACAACAAAAGAGTGAGCTGCAAAACAAAAAGAGTGAGCTACACCACACTTTAAACCTAAACACACCAGAAAATATTGAATCGCATCGGGTGAGCACCCAATCCACCATGTCTCTGAAACTGAAAATTAGTGTACCATGCTAGAAGCGGACAGACTGCACTGTTATCGCACGAGGTGAACTACACCGTCGCTGGAAGCCGTGGGAGGGGAGGACCCAGCGAGATCTCATCTGCGGCCAGGTCGCCTCGGAGGGAGGACAGGAGGCACCGGTGAGCTCGTCAGTCAGGGGCCGCCGGGACTGGACGACGGTGCAGAGGATGCGAAGGTCATTGAACGGTGGGGAGGCGGCTGGGGTAGTGCGACCAGGTCATCGAACGGTGGTGAAGATGTGAAGGCGAGGTAGGTGCGCGGCGCCCGTCGACGAGAGGGAGAAGTGCCCGTCAATGGTGATGCTCGAAAGGCCCCCTGGCGCGACGCCACCGCCTGTGGCGAGTAGAGCTCGCTTGGATCCCGTCGAGATCCGGTGGACCCCGAGGCGGGAGGTGAGCACACTGGGGGAGGGACACTGGGGAGGTACGCATTGGGAGCGAAGGGTGTTGGGGACCTGCGCATCGCTAGGCTTGGGGAGGGGCGTCGGGGAGCCGAGAGTCGGAGCACCGGCGGCAACGAGACTCATGGATCCCGCAGGAGCGTGATGGAAGTAAGCGGGTATAGGTGCTTGGGCACGGTGGCGCGCGACGGCCGTCGGGCTTGGCTGGGGAAGTGGCGGCGCTGTGGGTTGGGGGAAGGGAGGCACATCGGCCGGGATGGAGAGCACACGGCGGCCATGGCTAGCCGCTGGCGCGGGCCTGCGGGGTGGGGCGGTGTGGGGAGGTAGCCAGCAAGGCGAGCTGTTGGAGTTGGCCTGGGCCGAGAGGGACGTGGAGGCGGCGGAGGGGAGTGAGGAAGAAGGTGGAGGTGAGGCGGCGTGGGGATCTGGCAGGGAAGGTGGGGCGTGGGGGAATAAGGTGGAGTGGGTACGGGAGGGGTTGGGTTATGATTTTGTTTGTCTCGACGCAGTGTTAGTAGAATAAGACTCTTAAGGGTGTTATCATAATAGACCCACCATATATATCTTTACCTAATAATAAAGCACGAAACGAGTCTGTCGGGTTCACCGTCGCGTCCTTTTTACACAAAGGCCCCTGTGATTTTTAGGATTTAAAGCCGTCGTCCCTACTTTAGTTAGTCCGAAAAAACGTTTCGTCTTTTTTATATTTTTATTACAGCAGCAGAGGACGAGCGGGAGGCGGCGCTCAGCGGCTGAAGATCAGTAGCGGAGAAGCGGCAACGGTGTCACGGCGCGCCGCAAAGAGGAGGATCCAAGGCGCGGCCATGGCGGCATGTGCAGCTAGAAAGAGAGAGAGATGCGTGGGAGCTCGAGGCGACCAAAAGGAGCGAACAGAATGAAAGGGCTCAAGCAAGGCAAGCCTGGGCCGGGCGTCAGACCAGAGGAAGAAAGGGGCACCCGCCGGCAGCACATCATGCACGACGGACACCGCCGCCACCGGCGCTTCGCTCGACGGACCCAAGCAAGGCAAGTTTGGACATCAGAGCACAGGAAGAAAGGGGACGGACAGCACTGCCACCGGCGGTTCGCTCGACGGACCAGCGATTTGCCGAAGAGCGGGGGAACCACGAGGCTGGATCTCGGCGTGACCCAGTCCTACTTTGCCTCCTAGCTACTGTGCACACCGGCCCGACCCCGTCACTCGCCGGCCCCGACCTCCTCTCCTGGCCCAGGCCAGACACCCCCACGGCCGCACATCCGAGAGTGGAGCGTCCGCGCGAAGAGGTATGTGGTCGCCAAGGTTCAGAGGCGCACACGGCGGCTGGGGTGGCTGTCTTTGGCTCGAGCACGGGCGCGTAGGCATAGGAGGGAACTGGGGGCGGGGCGGAGAAGATGAGAGAGCGGCGTTGGTGGGTGCTGGGTGATGATGGATGAGGAGCAGCGTTATGGATAAGGGCCACGAAGGAAGGAGATAGCTCTCTCGGTTCTTTTTTGGATGTGAGAAAGATGGAGCGAGAGAAGGGAGATGGATGCAGATGCATCTCGGTGGAGATGAATGGATAAGCATAAGCTAACCGTGGAGGTACTCGTGATGGTCTGATGGGTGTTACGTGTCGGTCGCTAGGCCCCAATATTATTTTTGTCAGCCATTAATATTTCTTGCGTTCGAGTCAACACTTAATAGTGTAAAAAAATATTTTGAATGAAATATAATCTTCCAAAACAAATAAACCGTCCATTAAAAAAACTACATTCCCAAAATCACTAGAATTCATTTTGTTCAAAAATAATTAGAATTCAAATCTTTTAATAATTTGATAATACTTTAAATGAATTATTAAACTGCGGGCAACCATCCAGACCTCATGGTCCGGACGTGTTTTGTCAGTCTGTGTCGGTCCGTCGACAGGTCCGAACTTACTTTCTCACGCAATCCAAAAATAAACGGCGGGCTTCGCGGGTGTCCTGACATCTGCCACCCACAATTCTATCTGCCATGGCTCACCCAAACCCTCCTCTTTCCCACGTCCCTCCCGCCCAAAGTGGTCAGCGCCGCTCCAGAGCACAGATGCTGCATTTATGCTGGCTCGGAGCGATGCAACCTCTCACTGGAACTCTCGCATTGAAGTGGCGCCGGCCAAGAGCGCTGCCCGCGTTGTTTCCCCATGCACGCCGAAACCTGATTTTTAAATGACATGTCATTATTCCGCCTTCCTACATTAAACATGTGCGGTTGCCGGAGAACCTACTCCGACGCCACACGCCCATTTGTCTACTACCCGCCATTAATCACCTCGTCGCTCACCCTGCCATCCGCCGACTATTTAAACTCCGGTCCCAGCCATAGCCACATTCATCCTCCTCCTCGCTGCACCACGACCATCATGGCCGCTTGAGCTCCAAAAGCATTTGGGACAGCCACTCGTCCGACCAGAAAATGGAGATGCCGCCATTGCTGTCGGCTGGCAGGCCGGCAGGCAGATGGAGGCATGCGCTGCGGACATCCCAATGGAAGATGTTCGGAAAATTTAAAAAATTTCATGATTTTATCAATAGTTCGTGTATTAAAAAAGTTAATGAAATTGACCAAATTTTGCCAATTCAAAATCATGAATGGAAAAATAGCCTAAAAATTTATTCAAAAAATGTTTATTCATTCATAAAATATCCGCTGATTCAAAAAAAGATCATGCATTATAATAATTGTTTGTTAAATCAAAAAATGTTTGTTAATTCAAAAAAAATGTTCATGAACTTCAAAAGAAAATCACTAATTTCCAAACAATGTTTGTCCATTCTATAAATGTTCTTCGATTCAAGAAATTTGTTAAAAAAATGTTCACAATTTTTAAATAAGTTTGCAAATAGTATAAAATGTTCATGAATTTAAAAAAAGTTCTTGATTTTAAAAAATGTTCAAAAACTTGTATAAGTGTTCATGAATTTGAAAATTGTTCATGATTTCAAATATGTTCACGAGTTTAAAAAAATGTTCCTGATTTCACGAAATTGAGAGTGATAATGAATCTCGGTGATACAGCAAAATGTGATCATGGCCATTGAAGGTAATATTTTTGTCTCCCGTTACAACGCACGGACCCTTTTGCTAATATATATATATATATATATATATATATATATATATATATATATATATATATATATATATATATATATATATATACACCTCTTTTGTACTCTCAGGAGTACATACTCCCGTGCATTAATAGGAAAAAAAAACCATGCATGCAGTAGCCACCGTGTGCATGCGGTTGCTTGATCCTATAATTAAGGAGCGGTAACATGCAAGAGCAGCGCGTGCATGCTTTTGGATGCATTAATGTTTTTTAAAATAGTAAACCACATGACTCCTTTGTAGTACCTTTTTCCGGTCTGAGTACATACAACTTTTTACGGTCGAATATATACTACATTTTGTGAGGTTGCACATAACACGTATTTTCTTGAAGATTAGAGAAAATAATACATACTTGTGTGGGTTAGTACATACACTTTTGTTAGTCAGTATATTACATTTTCAAGGAGTATATACTAGATTTCTAAAAAAAAGGAGTATATACTGCATGATTTTTGAAGGGTATAAACTGCAAAATTTTCAATAGGTATAAACTGCAAAAATTAATAATTCAATGGCTATATACTACCTTTTGAGGGATAAGCTACATTTTTACAATGGTCATACAGTGCGTTTTGAAATGGGTATGTATATGCTGCACTGTTTTTCAAGAGTATATACTGCAGATTTTTATAGGATATATACTGCATTCTTGAAGAAGTACTATACACTATTTTTTTCAACTCATAAATGCTGCATTTTTTTCAATGGTTATATACTGCATTTTAGAAGGGGTATGTATATGCTGCACCGTTTTTCAAGCAGTATATACTGCATGTTTTTCTAATACATATACTGCAATCTTGAAGGAGTATTATACACCATTTTTTCAATGAGCAAATATTGCATTCTTTTAAGGAGTACTAATCAAGAACTGTATGCCTGTACGTGCTTCACAACAAAGTTGGATCTATGGAGGTCCAGTTGGAACTAGCTTGCATGCAGCCATGCATGTGTTGCTGAGTAAATAGGCAATTTTCCGATTAATTTAATCCACGAATTAATTACTATCATGGCATTGACACAAATAATAGCATACTGATATTCAATCATGTGAGCACATACTACGCTAATTGTAGACAGATCTACGTATAACGCTAGCATGCCTAAAATAGAAAACAGAAGGAGCGGGATAAACGAGTTATACCCTCCAGTAGGCCATGCAGAGGCCGCGGCAGCGGTGACGGCAGCAGCGTCCTCGGCTGCCTTCTTGTCGGCTTCGATCTTCTGGGCGGCGGCACGTTCGGCGTCAGTGGCCATGGTGATGACGAGGGCGACGCGGACGTAGAGGAAGTAGATGAACGGCGAGCAGTCGCGTAGTCGCTTCCCAAAAACCTATTCGCCCCTCTCCCGTACAGGATCCAGAGAGGCGAGGCTTCGGAGACCTGCTCTCCCGTCGACCGTGTACGCGGCGGACGGGATGGAGTCACCGGCGGCAGCAGCAGCAAAGGGACGACGGCGGGCGTGGAGGCAGATGCGTTCTATGTTACGGCGGCTAGGGTTGGCAGCGCCCCACATATATATGTGCGGCCGCGCGTGGAGAAATGTGGGCCAAACCCACGTCCAAGTCGGTAGCCCACGATCCGACGTCTCAGATCGTGGCCCTACCTGTCAAAGACTCTCCGTTCCTGACCGGCAAAAAGAAGCGCATAGGAGTGAGCTCGGCTCGGCTCAATCCCGCGGCGCGGCGCGGCGCGGCGCGGCGCGGCGCGTCGTGACGAGGCGTGGCGAGCGGAGGAGGAGGAGTGCGCGAGGGCCTCATCTCTTCTCAAGCTCCAATAGCATGAGGGAGAGAATCCCTTATAAACCACTCCAACTCTCCTTCCACTAGCATTGTGGGACTAAACTTCCCACCACTTTGTCATGCCACCTACATGGGCCCTTAGAGATCAAATCTGAAATTGTCATATGGGCTCTAGGCCCATCTCAGATTTCAACATGTGTGATACAGTACATCATGGAATTTGGACATCGGCAAGAATCGCCATTCTCTTCATGTCAGCATAAGCTCGGTTCTCGACTTCTCGCCGTCTTGCCCGTGTGTCGGAATGGGCATGCGATGCAACTTGTAGTTCGTAGCTCATAGCGTCTTGATTGATCGCCATTGCATGGATATATACTGTCATAAATTATTACCCTCGTGAGATTCTTCTATAACGAACGCATAGTAGAAACACATATAGTAGAACCTAAAGAAAAGAGGGAAAAAAAGATTTGTATTTTGGAGCATACCTCGATAATATGACGAACACATATGGGACCAGATGAGAAAGTATACTCTTGTTGTCGCCGGTGCTGATTTTGGGTCAGACTGGGCAGCCACGACTCAACGTCGTCGTCGTCCGTGCCTCCACTCACCATGCGACATAGGCGAGGAAGGTAGCTTATGAGCACAAGGCTATGAACCAGATCGCTGCCATGTCTTTAGTACCCCGTTGATGGACTGCTTTTTCGGAAAATGAAACAAACCTAGACTAATACGCGGGATGAGCATGATTGTAACTCTGTGTGTGCTTATCCCAGCTAATACGGAGGTTGTTTCCCAAATCTACGTGAGGACTTCGCGTGGGATTTTGAAGGAAATTAATTAATTGGATGCTGAACGGGTTTGTTAGGTGGATGTGAAGAACCAAACAAGGACCGTGGGTGTGGGAGTATGTACTCATAGGAGTACCAACCCATTTTTCTATATATATATATATATATATATATATATATATATATATATATATATATATATATATATATATATATAGCCGGTCTATTCTCATAACATTATGAGAATAATATTCTCATAACACTTCCGAATTGCTTTGTATTACTGCATTGGAAAGATATGCGCACTCTACCACAGAGACCAGCGAACGTCATGTTTGAAAAAACTGTACGTGTTGTTTTTTCGGTACCTTTTTTGCTCTAGTTTTTTAACCGTTTATCGAAATTATGCGCGTAATATACCGTTGAAAAGTTATGGAGTAGACACAACTTCGTCATGTTGAACACTTTTCAAAATTCATCATAGTTTAAGAGCAGTTTCGAAAATCGTGCGGCTCACAACGAATGGCAACGAGCGTTTTTTGGCGTTTTTTTTCTAAACCGCTTGTCGGATTGAAACATATGATACACCGTTGGAAAGATATCGTCGGCGCGCATCTTTTTCATATCTATTATTTTTTCTAATTCGCTACGGTTTAAGAGCAGTTTTGAATTTACTAAATCACGGAATTGTGTTTTTCGAATTTTTTCAAATTTTCGGTGCTGTTTTCACTCCAGTTTTCTAACCGTTTGTCGAAACAAGGCGTGTAATATACCGTTCGAAAGCTACGAACGAGGCGCAACTTTCATATGTTGAAATGTTTTTGAGATTCCTTACGGTTTTTAGTTAAATTTGAAAATGGTGTGGCTGACTACGAAGGGCAGTGGCCTTTTTTCGTGAAATTTTACAAAACGTTGGTCGAAATGATTCAAATGATACACCGTTGGAAAGATATCGTCGAGACGCTACTTTTTCATGTAGAACACTCCCTGTAATTTATTACGGTTTAAGAGCAGTTTTGAAATTACAAAAACGTGGAAACTCTGTTTTTCGCGACAACAAAATCGACGCGTGCACTGCATCGAACAGAAAAACGCACTGTTTCAAACTAAAAAACGCACTGCATCAGACAGTCAATCGAACCTCATGATTTATTTTGTTGGACGTAGATTTTTCTCAGAGGAGTTTTGTTGTCTTTTTCCAACTTTTTTTTTTGAAGTAAAGTGGACCGCAACACTCCCGAAAGTGAAACGGAACACTACGAAAAGTGAACCTCATGATTTGCTGTTGTCTTTTTCGTACTAATTAATTTTTTACGCGCGTTGAGAAGTGTTGAGAAGTGAGCTGCTTTCCGATGTGTTTTTGTTTTTGGATCACCAAGTGAACCACAAAGGTTTTTTTATGGCCAACTTCGTGAGAGAACAAAGTGAGCTTCAAAGAGTCCTTTGCAATGGACTTTTTTTAGACCAAAGTGCACTGCATTTGTTTGTTTTTTAGACCAGTGAACTATATGTTTGAAAAACCTATACGTGTTGTTTTTTCGGTACCTTTTTTGCTTTAGTTTTTTAACCGTTTATCGGAATTATGCGTGTAATATACCGTTGAAAAGCTATGGAGTAGACACAACATCGTCATGTTGAACACTTTTTGAGATTCCGCACGGTTTAAGAGCAGTTTTGAAAACGGTGAACTGCATGTTTGAAAAAATTGTACGTGTTTTTTTTTCGGTACCTTTTTTGCTCTAGTTTTTTAACTGTTTATCAGAATTATGCGTGTAATATACCGTTGAAAAGCTATGGAGTAGGCGCAACTTCACCATGTTGAACACTTTTCGAGATTCCGCACGGTTTAAGAGCAATTTTGAAAACGGTGAACTGCATGTTTGAAAAAAAATTGTACGTTTTGTTTTTTCGGTACCTTTTTTGCTCTAGTTTTTTAACCGTTTATCGGAATTATGCGTGTAATATACCGTTGAAAAGCTATGGAGTAGACGCAACTTCGCCATGTTGAACACTTTTCGAGATTCCGCACGGTTTAAGAGCAGTTTTGAAAACGGTGCTACCGACGAATAATGACAGCGAGCGTTTATTGCGCTTCCGAACTGCACAAGAAAAACCGCACTGCATCAGGGTAGGAGCCGGCGCGACGGTGCTGGGGGAAGGAGGCGGGGCGGCAGCGCGGGGGTAGGAGACGGGGCAGTGGTTGCTGTCCTCGAGACGCTCCGCGCTAGAAACCTATTTAAGTGGGGGTGTTATGAGAATGAGGTTTTTGTTATGAGAATAAGGTCTTAAGGGGTGTTATCAGAATAGACCCACGATATATTATACATCTGGGTTATTCTGTTTCGCGTAACAGAATATTATTCTGTTACCCTACTTGAACTGACGGTTTCAGGCGGTTGTACTGATGTATTACGAGCGGTTGAACTGATGCTTTCATTTCTGTTCAACAAATCGTCTTCTTTAGTTCAATTTTTGTGCTATTTCTTTGTCGAAACGGGGTGTATAATATATCATTGGTAAGCTCTTGACATCTACATTACGATCATATAATTTGTTTTTCCAAAATCATTATGGTTTAAGAGCACTTTTCAAAAACTGTTTTTTCCTAAACCGAAAACGCGAATCGTATTTTGGACTCAATTTTCAAATGGTTTGTCTGAATTCAGCAAATAAGATGGCGTTGAAAAGCTGGTGAAAAACCGCATCTTCCATACATCTATTGTTTTTTCTAATTCTATACGATTTAGAAGTAATTTGAAAAACGGTGAAATTCTGGACGAAACATATTTTCGTGATTTTTTGCAAACGGTTTGTCGGATTGACGCAAGTGATACGGTGTTGGAAAGCTATGGAAAATGCGCAACTTTTTCGTATTGAAATGTTTTTCTAATTTCTTACGGTTTAAAAAAACGAATACGGTCAAATTTGATTTTGAACATGATTTTTTAAAAAGTTTGTCGAAATAAGGTAAATAATATACCGTTGGAAAGATATCAAAAATACGAAACTTAGTCATGTTGAACGTTTTCTCAAATTCGCAACCGTTGAGGAGTAATTTGGATTATGGTGAGACCCATCGTGTTGTTTTTCCGTCAGAAAAAACCGAGTACTTGTATTGATCTATGTGTGCGTTTGTACTGATGTATTTTTTGGAGAGTAATTTTGAAAGGTTTCTAAAAAGGTTTACTTCAATTGATGTCCGTATGATTTTGTACTGAGCATGTTTTAACTTTTACCATTTGAATTTCGGTGGGGTTTCTTTTTTGTTTGGGCTTTTTCTCAAACTTATCTAGGACGTCGTGTTGAACTTACGCCTTTTTAAATTGTGAACTTGTTGTGCTTTTCATTTTAAGTTGTTTTTTTCCTCCGACTTCACTGCTAACAATTTTGTTTGCAAAGTGACTGCCCCTCGAGCTACCTACCAAGAAATTTTGAACCATTTCACGAAACGGAGCATGTAATTTACCGTTACAGAATCTCTCCATTTGAGAACAGTTGATGGCGGCTTCAATTCTCATATATACATGTAAAAAGAACAAACATGTAGTGGGCATCGACTTCCTTTATACAATAATGCTCTAACTTATGGTACTAGAGAGTTTGTACTTCTCAAAAAAAACACTCATGGTTCTTTTTGTGCAATAAATTATTAGAGGAATGATATTCACTGTAGAAAATTCCAAAAGGTATTTTCTTCCTATACACAGTGACGCTATAAGTCACATGTTACAGGTACAGCATACAAAGCCGAAAATTGTATGACAGTCGTTCATTTCAGACCTAAGATTTTAGTATATGAGTGCAAAAACAGTAGAAAATTATACATGGACCGAGTCCTTGTGTCTTCTTTCTTCAGTGTCCATATCATACAATAAAACATACACCTAACACATGCACTACACCCACAAGTGTGAACTCTCCCAGTAGATTTTGTTTTGCAAACTCCTAGAGTTCTTTGTGTTTTGAACTCCTCAGGTTGAACTTCCTATTGAAATAGAGTTCTTTCCATGATATACAATCTGCAATTGAGCATCACATATGCGTTTAGTTCAATTCCAACAATTACGAATGAGGAACAGTTCAAAAGCAACTGGACACAAGTTCAATAGAAGCACATGGCATTACACACCAAACTGATGACATAATACACATTGAAGAAAAAGAATATTGAATACACATTGAACTAGTGAAGCAATGAAAAGTGAACTTCTATTCGGCTGTTTTTACATAGCTAACAGCGAGGAAATTATGAGTTTCTTTATACCTTTATACATAACCAAAACAAGATTTAGACAGTAAGGAAACAACATATTACTTTTTGCCATATTTTAGATGAATTATGATTGCACCTGTTACCACTATACTATGTACCACCACTTAAAGAGAGCTTGGACGTACCACTGTTATTTCTCGTAATTGCCACAATAGATTGATAAGCATTACAACAAGCCACCATCCACAATGTGCTAAGCAATCAGAATCCTCACACATAGGGAAGCACCTGCAGCAATTCAAGCAGAGTAGAAACACATTTCACAATGGAATTTGAACTGATTGGGGCTCGGGGGTGAACAGAACAAGTGCACTTTTTTCACAATGGTATTTCTGAACTTAAGCTACAACAATCTTAACCTACCCATGAACTGAACAAGGGCACCTTTTCACAATGGAATTTTTAACTTAAGCTACACTAATCTTTGAACCTACCGATGTATACGAACAATACAGTTTTATTTCTGCTAGGCATTTTTGCACAATTTTGTGCTAAGAAAAGAGAGAATGAAACAACCCTGGAACGCCTGCGCCCAGCAGATCCGGGGAGCTAGGACTATGAACAGAAATGTACTCGACTAATAGTAATTGAACTGAATTGAGAAAAGAATTTAGTAATTGCACCGATAGTCTTTTTGTTGAATCGCACACTGAATAACTGGTGCAGGTCATATGGAAAATATACCAAAGAAGTCGTGGTCTTTATGTTAATCTGAAAAACTACATTTTCTTTACAAATTAGAAGAATTGATGCTTAACTTTCAGGGAACGGAGAAACCATAGCTGAACAGAGCTACAAAGTGGTTTATGAAAGAAGTTATCAGAACACACCGTGATTACAAACACACATGTACATGAACTGATTATAAAAGATGAACACGACCTGACAACAAGGACACACATAAACTGATTATAAAAAAATTGAACGGATGTTTTTCTGACATTGAACTGATGTATTCTTTTGTGGTTGAACTAGTTTTTCTGTCGATGAAGGGAAAAATGACATAAGCAAGCAGAACCATGCATTTTAAATTTGCAGATCGCCGGGGTGAGGTGTTTGGAGGCGCGGCCGCCCTGGGGGAGGGGGCTGGAGGTGCGGTCGCCGCCGGGGTGGGGCAGGGGGGAGGTGGCTGGCAGCACGCGATGGGGTGTGCACAATGGGGCTTCGATAATTTGCGGATCGCGTCCTTATAGGGTGAGCAGTAACAGTACCATGTGTGCTGGCTGCCAATGCCGTTTGTGGCGGCCACTATTTGCCGAAAGCATGCTGGTCGCATCACTGGCAAGCTTCCATAGAATTGAGACTTGCAGAATTCAAACTAATAAAAAGATGTTGAATCCATCAGTGAAGATGAATCACCTTGGACTGTTGTGTGTGCTCGACTTGGACGGATGTGCAGCGCCTGGTGAAGATGGTAGTCGTGATTCTACCTGGACTGATGTTCGCGCTCCACTTGGACAACTTCAAGTAACCATGGTGGACGAGCTCGTGGCTGAGGGTGGCCAAGGCAACCACTGGGAACTGTAGGTGGTCGTGCTTCTTCTGGGCAGCGAACTCTCATGAGGTGGAAGTGATGATGGGAAGCAGGGATCATGGGTGGCCTTCATATCGCCGCCGGACACGGGGTGCTCGCGCTCGTGGATGCTGAGGACGGGATCGACAGCAAATTAGGGCACTAGTGAAAAGAAATCCTCTACAAAATGGCCGTTCTCCTAGATTGAAATCAGGGTGTACGTGTTTTCAAAAATAGGGAGATGGATTGAACTGATTTTCTAGCTGCGGTGGAACTGAAGGAAAAGATTTTCAGAAATGGGAGGTGGATTGAACCGAAGGCATCAGTGAAGCGTTTGATGACGGGTGGCCGCGGTGGGGGCGCATGCCACATGGACGACGGCGCACATCACCCAGCAGACCGTGATGACGGAGGCCGTGTGGCGGCGGGACAATGCGGTGGCATTTTTTGATTAGAACTAATCATTTCTTTTATTTCGAACTGGTCATAGTTTTTAATTCATACCGGTCAATGTTTTAATTCAAACCATTTTTTTCCTTCAAACCAGTATGTGTGCATGTGTTGGAAAAGTGAGGTACCAGTCAGTCGGTCATGTTCATCAACGGAGGGATCTTCGCGCATGTCCCATGCGCTAGGTATACTCATTTTATAAAATGAACCTTTTTGACTGAACTTCGCTGTACAGAGAGTGCATGCGGTTTTATAAAATCATGCGAATGAATAAATTTACAAAGCAAACTGATAATAGAGTACACACCAAAACTAATATTGAGTTTAGTACATAAATTCTCTTTTCATGCACTGGCGATTATTTCTTCTCTGTGTACTAGAGAACAAAGAACAGAAATACACACCGAACTGACCAGTGACGATAGAATACACATTGAAGAAAAAGGAATTTCTTCTCTTTGGACTGATGATAGAATACATACCAAACTAATATTTGAGTTTAGTACAGAAAAGAGAACAATGTCTATTTGTGTTTTGCTTTTTTCATTAATTGACGATATTTTACAAAAAACATGTACTGACAACACTTCTTCATCTTAGTGCACAATATTCAGTATTCTTTTGTCAGATTATTTCATGGAAGGCAGTACAAGAAATCAATGGCAATAATCAGAGTTCAGAGTTCAGTGGCAATCGTTGTAGTAAGTGGACAAGTTGAACTGACCTCGTCCATGGCATGACGGCTGGAGGGGGATCCGGGGCCGGTGCCGGCGCAGGCAGCTGACGGCGTGGAGGCGGGAAGATCCGAGGGCGGTGCGACGCAGTCTCATTGAATCTAGGAGGCGCGGCGGCTGGAGAAGCCTGTACGGTGCCGGCGACCGCGGAAGATGGTGTGCGGCGGCCCGGGGTGAGATGCGGGGAGGTGGCAGAGAGGAGGGACGCGTGCGCCGGGCAGCTATCAGTTCAAGAGTCGAAAACTTTATGAACTGATGTTTTTCTGTCAATGAACTGATGTAATTTTTTACACATACAATTGAACTTTTTATGTACGTCTTTTTTGAACTGATGACATATATACATGGTGAACTATAGAGCATCAATTTTGGTAGTGAACACAATTCATATTTTCAGAATCAGGAGATGGATCGAACTGATTGTTATAGGTACGGTGAACTGAGTTTGCAGAAAAAAATCTAGTTTCTAGGTATGGCGGACTGCTGCTCGCGACTAACTAGACCATCTCGATGCCATGGGGTTGAACTGAGGACGGCTATGGGAGTAGGGAGCATCGAGCGCGACGGGTGGTGGCGCATACCTAGGTGAAGCAGGAAGGAGACACACATGCGAACAAAGGCTGGCTGCTTTGGGCCCGGCAGTTGGAGGCCGTCTTCAGCCATGGCAAGCACCGGGGTGCGCCTTCCTCAGTCGCGGAGCAACTTGCGCCTCCACAGTTTCCCACAAATTGTCCAGAACACGAGGTTTAACAACACGACAAGTAGTAGTAGTAGTAGTAGTAGTAGTAGTAGCATTAATCTAGGTGGCAAGGTAGCAGTGGCAAAAAAGTAGGCAACTATTCCTAATTTGCTCCACAACAGCTTCAGCTCACATTTGCTACAACTTTCAGTTGGAAAATTTTCATTGTTTTTGCCATAACTATAGTCATCTTACCTACCATTCAGTTTTTTGCTACAACAAATTTCGCACGCACGAATTGAAACATTCAGCAGCTTGCAAGAAAATATGTTTTACCTCTAAATCTTTCAACTACCAGTCTGTCATAAACATCACTAACCTATCTTCGCTTTTTCTAGGCACTATCTGGACATTTAATATTGAACTTTTTGTCCAAGTAAACAAAAAATAAGAATTGAACTAAACTAAACTAAAAATAAGAATTGAATTGAACTAAAATTGGAAATTGAACTGAACTAAAACTAGGAATTCGACTGAACTAAAATTACAAACTGGACCGAACTAAATTAATATTTTTGTAGTTGATGTATGCATTTTTAAACTGTGCATTTGTTGATTTTTAAATCCACTCATGGAAATTGTAGTGGATCAAAACTAAATTTTAACAACAAAATAACAAGGAGAGTACAACAGAAAAGGCACACTTATACAATAAAATGATCATGAGAGGCATGCGTGAATAGTTGGATGGATTTCTATTCATCATGGTGGTTCTAGACCGGCTTGAGGGCACCATCGAGGCAAGCCATGTGGGCTGGCTGGGGGAGGTCACGACGCTGGTGACACACGCCGGAGCAGGGAACGACGACCCACACAAGAATTTGTAGCAGCTGTGGTGGCATACGCGCACATGAGGAGGAAAGCACACGCGCATGGGGGCAGCAAGCGGTCGTGATGGTGCGGATGGAGCCAATGTACAAGTTCGTGTAAAAAGAACCAAGCAAGTTCATGTTGAGTAACATTAGAAGTTCCCGAAGAAACCCAGAAAGATTCCTGTACTTTGAAATACTTCATTTTTACTTCCCAAGTACTTCATTTGTTTTGAAATATGAACTTCTACATTTATTTCCTTAAAACTTGTTATCTTTTCCATGTGAATTCCATGGGTTTTTTGTGTTACATTATTTTTTTATCTTGTTTTTTGTTTTCTATGAACTTATAGGGTTGTACATGTTGAACTTATAGATCTGCGATGCTCGGAGGCAAGGTGTAGGCGGCGGCGACGCGCTGGACTATGCCAGGCATTTTTTTCTGCACTAGATAGTGTGTAGACATTCTGCCAAGGTCTCACACATGTTTTTCTACAAGTTGAACTGAATATCTTTTTCATTTTGAGCTTCAAAATAAGCTACAACTTCTGTTCCCAAATATGTACATAATTTTAAGTTTTCCAAGCATTGCCGCCCTTACTCCTGTGGACTGATGGCACCAGCGAAGTGGAGCTGAAGGGGCGAGGATCACGAGCAGCCTACTGACTGAAACTCACCGCGAAAGGTTCGACACAAATGACATGTTTGGAAGGGCAATGACAGTCAACATCCAGTAGCTCCCTATTTTGATAAAAATAAAAGATCAAGGCTTTGGTATGGACAACTGAATTGTTAGCAATGTACATTCAACATCTTTTTGTTTTTGAATTTTTTTTCCTGAACTTATTAAGTTTCTAAGTATGAACGTACAAACTTTATGAGAATGAACTTTTTGATAGGGTTTTTTTTGTATGAGAAGCAGTTTTCTGCATTACAAGAAACAACTTTAACATATAGCAAAATGGCACATGGATTCAAAATGAACTCAAACTGAAAAAATTCAGTAGTAACATTCGTGGAGACATTGCAAATTTTGAACTGAGGGTGTTCAAAGTTTTGAACTAAACCTGTTTTTGAAGCTGAGAGAAACAAAATTCCATGGGGTTGACAGGGGCGTTAACACACGGGGTGAGTGCATGATTTTACTTTGGCTTGCCCAGCTCTCTAAAATCCTCAATAAATTCTACCCATGCACAACTACTTCTTCATGCACATGCTCTCGACCTTCTTGTTCTCGAACCAAAATCTCAGTACAGAATAATGTCAAAGGTTGCAGCTTCCTAAATTCATGAGTTGTCAGTACAAGAGCGAAAGTACAGGGGTGTGTTTCTTCACTGTTTGGTTTTATAGGATGCAAATCAGGAACTGAATAATGTAGTTATGTTTTTTCCCTCAGATCTGAATCAAGTGCAGCACCAGTTCAATTCAAAATAAATTGACAGTACAAATGGTAGACACTGAGGTCTTCACCATGCGGAGCCGGAGAGGAGAGATTCAAACAGGGTGTACCTCACGATAGATGGGACCATCGCAGGTAGGCCTCACGCCAAATAGACTGTGGCTACAATGTGCTACTTCCTCCATTCCTAAATATAAGTCTTTGGACAGATTTTACTATGAACCACATACGGATGTATATAGATGCATTTTAGAGTATAGATTCACTCATTTTGCTCCGTATGTGGTCCATAATGAAATCTCTCCAAAGACTTATATTTAGGAACGGAGGGAGTACATCATATAACGAGAGCCACACCTAAATGAGGCACAAAAACTAGCAGCATCAGCATACGAGAACTACACGCATAATTTTGAAATGAAGTTCAACAGGAAGATCAACTCATCTGACGGCCTTCCCCGAAATGCGACCATCGCACATGCCTCAACCCACCTCCGCCTCCCCTTGCAGTGCCAGCAGCGGCGCGCTGCTACTGCTGAAGCAGCGACCTTCCCCGCTGATGCAGCTCGTACCGCCATGGGGATAGGAGGCTGGCTGCGTTGGGGAAGGGAGACGGGCGCAGGCGGCGTGCTGGGGGAGGGAGACGGACGGCGGCGGTGTGCTAGAGGAGGGAGACGGGCGGCGGCGCGCTGGGGGGAGGGAGTCGGGCGGCGGCGGCACGATGGGGAGGGAG
>LR738714.1:229919825-229972126 GCA_902687465.1 Secale cereale
CCGGGCGGCAGCGGCGGCGCGATGGGGAGGGAGGCGGGCGGCGGCATCGCGCGCTGGGGGGGAGCCGGGCGGCGGCATCGCGCTGGGGAGGGAGCCGGGCGACGGCGTTGCACTGGGGGAGGGAGTCGGGCGGCGGGGTGCGCTAGGAGAGGGGTTGGGGTCTGGAGACGGGGCAGTGGGGTGGGCTCTTTTTTCTCGTAGTTTAGCAGATTCGGGTCTGACCGCTGAAACAGAATAGCCATGTCGTATATATCGGAACATAATTAAGGCTTAACCCGGCCGTCCTATATATATATATCGTATTCTCAGCAAGCCTTAACCCGGCCGTCCCGCCCAAATTAAGGCTTGGGGCTGATAGCTATGGGAACATAATTAGCTTTTCAGCTGGTTCTCGTTTGTATCTGTGTTTTGGTGACGAACAGTCCGGCGATTCCTTCAAGACCCGTTCGGGCTGCCCCAAGGTACGCATCCACCGAATTAAAGGCATTAAAATCTTGGTTGATGAAGGAGTCATGGCGTAGGGCCTCCTTCCGACGGCGATGATTCATTACGCTCTCGACTTCAAAGTTGGCCAAAACATCACCAGGATCCTCTAGAGGGATCCTGGTCGTCTGTTCGGGAGGAGCTTTGTCCCATCCCGAAGACCTGGGGCCGTAGTCGTGGTTCAGCGCACCCAGAGAATCTTTGGATCGGCGCGAGGGCATCCTTCTTCTACAAGAAAATTAAAAGTTTTATGAACAAAGGGGTGGTATGAGTGGCCATAGCCATAACTCCACTATACGGCACCTCTGGGTCGATGAGACCGACGCTTTTGCCTCGGCGGAAGCCTTCTTCTATGATCTCCTGTTGGAAGCTGGAGCCGATGCAATCCGAACTCCTCCCTGGCCGGATTGACTCGTAGAGCGGTGACCCTTGGGAGTAGAAGTCGGCACGCTGGGAATAGCACATGATGTGCGTCCTGTTCGAGAGGGGATCTTCTTATCACTTACTCTGGAAGAGGTAAGAGTCCTAGGATGGTCAGCTATCACAGCAACCTGGGCGCGATCAAGGCCCTCCTGATAAAATACCCCATCTTCAAAGACAATTGACGTCTCTGGGTCATCATGATACCCCGGATCATCATCATGCGAATGATCCTCTGGTTGAGGAGGAGGGGATTTAATGAATTCCACTTGACGCCTCCAGCCCTGTTCGAACATAAATGGTTAGAACTGGGACATAGTCTGGATGCTTGAGCCAATATACCATGGCTTACCCGGTCTGCTGGATTGTATCCGGAGAACCCTTCTCGGATACTCATTCATGCAAAGTCTGCTTCCTCTCCCTTGAAAAGGCCGTCCAATATTTTTGCTAGAGCGGTCTTATTATCCGGCCCTTGGCGATGGTATCGAGTCATGTTGTTCGTACCGTTATAGCACCATAAGGGGTTGCCCCTTTGTTGGAGAGGTTGCGCGCAACGGGTGATGGCAATGGCCATTACCTCGCCCATGGTCAACTTGCTGCTGGTCAGCAGCCTTACCTTGGCTGACAGGGCACTCACATCTTCGCTATCCTGATGGGATGGGTCTCTGGACCGCCAGTTGTACCGCTTTATAGGTTGATCATTTGAGTATTCGGGTAACCCCTGCCGGACTGGATCAGTGAGGGGCACGTCTTCGATATAAAACCATTCTGAGGTCCACTCCTTGGGATCCTCCCGAGGGGTGACGATAGGGTATCTGGTACCAACTATTCGCCATACTTCTGCAACACCTACTTTGAATATAGATCCCCCTCGGAGGCACGGGACAAGGCAGATGTACTTCCTCCACAAGTCAAAGTGGGCCTCGCAACTCAGAAATATCTCGCATAAGGCCACAAAGCCAAAAATATTCAACATGGACCCCGAAGTGAGGTTATGGAGCTGCATCCCGTAGAACTCTAGTAAGCCTCGTAGAAAGGTATGGATGGGGAAGCCCAAACCTCTTAGAAGGAAGGGCACATGGCATACCCTCTCCTCCTTGCTTGGAGCAGGGGAGCCCTCAGCGAGAGCGTGCCCGTCGATGGAGATGACACTACAAAAAAACGATACATCCGTGACATTTTGGGCCGAACGAAACTTTTTTCTGTCATACTTATGACAATAATTGTGACAAAACACGGTATCATCATAGATGTGGTGGGGTCCTACTTCTATGACAAAAATCATGACAGAAAATGGGCTTTTCGTCCTGGGCGGGCTGGAGACGCAGCTGCATGACATTCTTTGGGCCGCCCATGACGAAAAACCCGTGGTAGAAGCGAGGGCGAGGAAAATATCGGGGTGTTCCCGGTTACGGTGGGTGGTCGGGGCCGAGCGATGCGGTTTCTCTCATACACGCACGCGCGTGGGTGCGAGGCGTTGGGCACTAACTGAACCCGAGTGAGGTGTTGGGCTCTAACTGAACCCGAGCAATTGCACTGCAGGCTATGCGTTACTGAACCCGAGCGATCGACTGATGGCTGTTAACTAAACCCGATCGAGCGACTCCTTCGCTACTGCTGCTAATTGAAGCCGATCGATGCTGCCTCTACATGAACAGTGAGCATTGCTGGGGCGTTTGGATGAACAGTTCCCGATGGGGGTGGCCGAACAGGACCCCGTGGAGTTTCCTCTGCATGAACAGGACCCCATTCGATTGAGCCGGTTGGGGCTGCATGAACAGGACCCCGTGGAGGGTTGCATGAACATGACCACCCCATGGAGGGCTGCATGAACAGTAGATGGTGGAGGGCTGGATGAACATTAGCCCGTGGAGGGGTGGTTGAACACGAGCCCGTGGAGAGGGCTGGTTGAACAGTAGCCGGTGGAGTAGCGTGCGGTGGAGGTTGAACAGTCGCAGGTGGAGGCTGAAGGAGGTCGACGATGGATGAACAGTAGCCTGTGGAGGCTGGAGGGGGTCGACGGTGGTGATGAACAGTATCCCGTCGAGTCCCGTTTTGCGGTACGCCGCACCCCTCCCGATGAACAGGACCCCTGTTTCGACCGTAGCGCTCCAACACAAGTCTGTTTCCTCCGTTTTGCGGTATGCCACACCCCTCCCGATGAACAGGACCCCCGTTTCGACCGTAGTGCTCCAACACAAGTTCGTTTCCTCCGTGTTGCGGTACGCCACACCCCTCCCGATCAACAGGACCCCCGTTTCGACCGTAGGAGGTCCGTTTTCTCCATTTTGCGGTACGCCAGACCCCTTTCGATGAACATGATCCCGTTTCGAACGTGGCCGGTCGAACACAAGGCCGTTTCCTCCGTTCTGCGGTACGCCAGGCCTCGTTTCCCTCGGCTGTTCCGTCCAAGCCCTCCCGATGAACACGACGACGCATTCCGTTCTTACCCAGCCGGTTGGCTCCCCATGAACACGACGATAACGCTATTTCTCCGTTTCGACCCAGCCATGTACACGAGTCCTAGCCATACGTACGCGTGAGTAGGCGTTCGAGACCCCGCCTGTAGGTACGTACGTGGCCGTATTTTCTTTCTTGCACCCTGGCCGTTGTACGTACGTGTACATGCTACGTGCGCGCCTCTACATCGACCAGTATGTACGTACACGTTCGTGACCATAATGACAACGCTATGTACGCTTCGACCAGGTGGGTCCCGACTGTGAGGCACTTCCTTGCGTGCGAAGTTGTAGCTAGTGGGTCCCAGCAGTCAGGGGGGCGAATCGTTTTTTTTCCCGGACGCACTTCCTTGTGTGCGAAGATGTAGCTGGTGGGTCCCAGCAGTCAGGGGGATTTTTTTTTCCGAAATACGATGGCTCGTCCGGTGGGTCCCCGATGTCAGGTGGAGGAATAATTATTTTGCTCGTAATAAGGAGGCACTTCCTTGCTGCGGCCGTGGACCTAGCAGTCAGCCTCTCCACATACAGTACTCTTCCGATGGAAGCCGTTCCTTGACCACGTTGACCACGCCGCGACGAGAGCACCAGGGCGATGAACGACGGCGAGGCCGAGGAAGGGGATGACGCGGAGTCGGGGAAGACGCGGCAGTGGAAGCCCGCGCGGAGAGGAGTACGAGGGTTCACTGGTTCGACTGCGGTGTGAGGCTGTCGTCGCCGCGGGGCCTGGCCGGCGGTGGGAATAGTAGGGGCGGTGAGGCCTCCGCTGCAGCACAGCCAGCCACGGGAGGCAGGAGCATGCGGCATGACCGGCGCTGATTTGAGCGGCTGGAGCAAGAAGACCAGAGGTTGAAGAAGCACTACGGCCGTTGGATGGACATCGTACGATCACTGGACCTAGAATCATTCATATTGACTAACTTGACAAAGCACTCCATCCCCGTCAACTTAGTAGGCCCACAAGTCAGCCACTCACCAAGGTGGGTCCCAACTAGCAGGGGGAGTATTCATTTTTTTGTGCGTAATAAGGCGGCACTTCCGGTGGGTCCGAGCTGACAAAGGGGGGAACGTTTTTTCGCGAAATACGGTGGGTCCGAGCAGTCAGGGGGGAAACATTTTTTTCGCCAAATACGGTGGCCCGTCCGGTGGGTCCCTGCTGTCAGGTGAAGGAATAATTATTTTCCGTGTAAGGAGGCACTTCCTTGCGGCTGCCGTGACCCAGCTGTCAGCCTCTCCACGTACAGTACTCTTCAGATAGAAGTCGTTCCTTGACCATGTTGACCATGCCACGTCGAGAGCACCAGGGAGGTGGACGACGGCGAGCCCTAGGAAGGGGATGACGCGGAGCCGGGGAAGACGCGGCAGTGGATGCCCACGCGTAGAGGAGTATGAGGGTTCACTGGTTCGCTGCGGTGTGAGGCTGCTATCGCCGCAGAATAACAGGGGGTGTGGGTGAGTAGAGGGATGGCCTGGCCAGTGGTGGGAGTAGTAGGGGGCGGTGAGGCCTCCGCCGCATCGCAGCCGGCCACGGGAAGCAGGAGCACGAGGCACGACCGGCGCTGGTTTGGGCGGCTGGAGCAAGAAAACCAGAGGTTGAAGAAGCACTACAGCCGTTGGATGGACATTGTACGGTCACTGGAGCTAGAATCGTGCATATTGACTAAGTTGACAAAGCCCTCCGTCCGCATCAACTTAGTAGGCCCACAAGTCAGCCTGCCACTATACTGGGTCCCAGCTAGCAGGGGGAGTATTCATTTTTTGTGCGTAATAAGGAGGCACTTCCTTGCGTGCGAAGATATAGCTGGTGGGTCCAAGTTGTCAGCGGCGGTAACGTTTTTTTCACGAAATACAAAGGCCCTTTAGGTGGGTCCCACATGTTAGGTGGAGGAATCATTATTTTACGCGTAATAAGGAGGCATTTCCTTGCGTCCGGCCGTGGACCCAACTGTCAGCCTTTCCACGTACAGTCCACTTCAGTTGCATGTCGATCGTTGTCCACGTTGACCAGGCCGTGCCGAGAGCACCAGAGCACCAGGAAGGGAATGACACGAAGGCAGGGAAGACTCGGCAGTTGTTTCCGACGCAGAGGGGAGTACGATTGTACGAGGGTTTACCGATTCGTCTGCCGTCGCCGGAGAATAACAACAGGTGTGGGTGAGTAGAGGGATGGCTAGGCCAGCGATGGGAGTACGGTGGGGCGGTGAGGCCTGCACGGCAGCACAACCGGCCGCGGGGAGGAGCGAGCAGGCAGTCCCGCCGGCGCTTGTTTGAGCGGCTCGAGCAGGAAGAGCAGAGATTGAAGAAGCACGACTGCCGTTGGATGGACATCCAACAATCACTGCTTGTGCTCAACCTTTTTTTTAGGAAAGCCTCAAATCTGTGGAAAACATCATACAGCCCATCTATCATTATTTCTAATAATTTACAGCCCATTTGCTAATTCTTAAGGGTTTTTTTGAGCACATATTCTTTTTGTTAGCATTACAGCCCATACTTTGGCCACGGTTAAAAAATTATACGAAATTTTGCATATTTCGGTGCGGTCCGAACTGTTTTTAATCCCGAGATTTCGAGTCACATTCAAATTGATTTTAAAAATAAATGTATATCAATATAAAATCCAACAAATTGTCCACGCATAAAAATCAATGCAATTTAAAATCTCGAAATGAAAAAAAAGAAATTTGAAACTAATTGCTGGTTTGATGTGTTTTAAAAATATACAGCCCATTTCTCATTACTGATAGGCCATTTTTTCGGCGAGCCGAATGAAGCTCTCCTCATCTTGAAAGATTTGCAGCCCAACATGCCTGACAAAGCGACTTACTTGGCAAATCACAAAAATTTGGGTTGTGGCCGTGGAACCAGCTGTCAGCCTCTCCACGTACAGTACTCTTCCGATTGAAGTCGGTCGTTCACCATATTAACCACGCCTCGCCGAGAGCATCAAGGCGGTGGACGACAGCGAGGCCTCGGAAGGGGACGACGCGGAGCCGGGGCAGACGCGGCAGTGGATGCCCATGCGAAGAGGAGTACGAGGGTTCACTGGTTCGGCTGTGGTGTGAGGCTGCCGTCGCCGCAGAATAATAGGGGGTGTGGGTGAGTGGAAGGATGGCCTGGCCAGCGGTGGGAGTAGTATGGGGGCAGTGAGACCTCCGTGGCAGCACAGCCGACCACGGGAGGCAGGAGCAGGCGGCATGACCGGCGCTACTTTGGATGGCTGGAGCAACAAGACCAGAGGTTTAAGAAGCACTACGGCCGTTGGATGGACATCGTACGGTCACTGGAGCTAGAATCGTTCATATTGACTAAGTTGACAAAGCACTCCGTCCCTGTCAACTTAGTAGGCCCACAAGTCAGCCTCCCACTGTGGTGGGTCCCAACTAGCAGGGGGAGTATTTTTTTTTGTGCGTAATAAGGAGGCACTTCCTTGCGTGCAAAGATATAGCTGGTGGGTCCGACCTGTCAGCGATGGGAACATTTTTTTCGCGAAATACAGAGGCCCTTCTGGTGGGTCCCAGCTGTCAGGTGGAGGAATCATTATTTTACGCGTAATAAGGAGGCATTTCCTTGCGTGCGGCCGTGGACCCAGCTATCAGCCTCTCCACGCACAGTCTACTTCCGATGGTGCCGTTTGTTGACCACTCCGCACCGAGCGCATCCAAGGTGGTGGACGACGCGAGGCCCCAGATATCAACGAGCCGGAGATGGGAAGACGTGGGAGTAGAGTCGCAGACGGAGAGGTGTACGAGGGTTAGCTGGTTCTGGTGCGGTGTGGTTCGGCAGTCGGTGGAGAAGAACATGACGTGTAGAGGGGTGGAGGGATGGCCTGGCCAACGGTGGAGTAGCGCTTCACAGCGAAGCGTGCTAAGCAGAGCTGCTAGCAGCAGGAGGCGTGAGCAGGTGGTCCCGGCGGCGCTGGAGCAAGAAGACGAGAGATTGAAGCTGGATGCCGGTCATTGGATGTAAATCCAACGGCTAACGATGTCAGAATCATTTGTTGATTAAGTTGACAACGACTTGCATTGGCTTCGGCCTATTGGCCCACATTTCAGCCTCCAAAAATGTGGCACGTATTCAACCCATTTTTTTCCAGAATTTACAGTCTTTTTTTGCGGGGTAGAATTTACAGTCCATTTGATCTCTTTTTTTTAATTACAGTCCATTGGCTGGGCTGGGTAAACAAATAATGTAGCGTCCATGCGGCCCATTTATGTTTTCCCTAAAAAATTACACGCCATTTGCACTTTTTCGAAATACACGATTTTGCTGGGTTGATTCTAATTATAATGTTGGGGTGGGCGCAACAATGTTATAAAAAAACAAATAGGGGCTGAGCATTTTGTTATATATATATTGGTCCTTCAATCTTACCAGGCTTTTGTACACAATCACCAGGATTTTCGTTGCCAAAAAAAATTCAGGATTTTATTGTTAAGAAATTATTTTTATAAGTTAACAAGATATGGGATATAGTTTTCTTACATATGTAAGTATCTGTTAAATATATGATGACAATAACAATAACATATAATAACATACAAAATAATTTAAATATATATAATATAGTTAGAAGGGAAACATAAGTTGGACCAGGCGTTTATATTCTTATATAGAAAAATAGAACAGACCTCTGCGTTTTCTTCAAAAAAATTACATAAATTGGGCTGTCGATGTTTCAGGAAAAATAAAACCTCGGATGGGAGGTTCGGAAACCGGCCTATGGACCTCCCATCCGAGGTCGTGGGCTACGCATGTTAAAAAAGAAAGCCTAGACGGGGCAGCCCAAAACCTAGTTAATACTTGTTGCCCCAGTGATAATAAATGATACCTGCCAGCTCCCCGGCTTCGTTGTGAATTTATCTCCTATAGTAACTATGTTGAAGCACCTAGAAAAATGTAGCTATGTTGACAAACCCGTGGGCCCCAACGTCAGTATAGCATTAGGAGGAAGTATTTTTTCAGTGAGGCACTTGCTTGCGTACGGCCATAGACCTGGTGGGTCCCAACTGTCCGCCTCTCCACGTAGAGTCCTCTCCAGATTCCTCTCGTTTGTTCAGCATGTTCACAACGGCACACAACGATGTCGCGGCGAGCGCACAAAGGCACATGAGGAGATCCGACCACCAGAGGAAGTGCCTTATTAGTAACGAAACAACTGAACTAGCCCAGTGGCCGATTGACACTACCCGACAGTTGTTCCGCCTGGGTTCGATTCCACCTATGCAGAGAAAATATCTCCAAATTTTTTGCCTCTGCCTTTATTGACATGTGGATCCCAATTGTCATCTACGCACACCACGTCCTACACTTGCCAAAACTTCGTCCCTCATTTTCTCTGTTTTTCGCACACTCGACATTGTGTGGGCATTTTGAAAATAGCATATCTTTTTTTACTGTGCATCATACGAAGATGTGCTACGCATGAATGTTGATCAGCATGATGTTAACTGGCTGGTAGTTCCAGTTTCGACCATGAATAAAACTTTCAGCATGATGTTTACACTGTTTGAAAATGTCGTATTAATATAAATGCTCTGCTTATGAAAGTTGCAGTTTCTTATCTGAAACTGAACTTGGAGTTTCTTATCTGAAATTGAAACTTGCAGTTTCTTCTCTGGGAATCACATTGTCTGCACTTTTATACTCCTATGAAACTACATTTTTTTAAGTGCAGAGAAAATATCTCCAAAAAAAATTCCTCTGCATTTATTGACATGTGGGTCCCAATTTTCATCTACGCACACCACGTCCTACAGTTGCCAAAACTTCGTCCCTTGTTTTCTCTGTTTTTCGCACACTCGACATTGTGTGGGCATTTTGAAAATAGCATATCTTTTTGACTGTGCATCATATGAAGATGTGCTATGCATGAATGTTGATTAGCATGATGTTAACTGGCTGGTAGTTCCAGTTTCGACCATGAATAAAACTTCCAGCATTATGTTAACACTGTTTGAAAAGGCCTTGTTAATATAAATGCTCTGCCTATGAAAGTTGCAGTTTCTTATCTGAAACTGAATTTGGAGTTTCTTATCTGAAACTGAAACTTGCAGTTTCTTCTCCGAGAATCACATTGTCTGCACTTTTATACTCATATGAAACTACATTTTTTAAGTGCTAAAAATAGATCTCTAGAATTCATAAAATACTTCATATGCTCAATACTGCAAATCTGAAATTCAAAAGGCATTCATATCTGAAAGTACTCTCAAAATACACAACACAAAACACAATTCACAACCTGCAAATACTAACAACCCTAAGCTCCTCCTGACAATTCACAACCTGCCCGACTATTGGTCTGGGGGGATCCCTCCTATTCCTCGGCGACAGACAGCCGCCCCGTGAGACGATGTGAACGGCGAGGGAGAGGATGGCGGGGAAGCATCGTCGGGCCAACTATTTTTCTCCTCTTGTAGTTGGGTTCGGTCGACGAAGACTCCACCGGCGAGGGAGAGGATGGTGGCGGGGAAGCATCGTCGGGCCAACTATTTTTCTCCTCTTGCAGTTGGGTTCGGTCGACGAAGACTCCACCGGCTCGCTCTCGCGCGACACCCTCACAAACGGCACCCTGTAGATGCTCGATCCTTCAATCTCTGGTGGATGCTCCATCTGGGATCGATACTCCACAGTGAGCGCCACACATCCCACTGATGGTGGTGGATGCCAATGCTTAGATGGAGCAGGGTTGGTGTCGGTAATTTTTTACTTGGCACCTCTCACTCTGCATATATGTCGGTTCCATCCATACATTTGTGCAGTTCCACCAAAATCCAGCTGAATAACCCTGTTTGCACATTATAGTGGCACTAGTTGATGAAACATACACTAATAAACAAAAGAAAATATTAGGTCATACTAGAAATCGACCCAAGTCTCCCCGATACACCTTCTGCCAGTGATGAACATCAGTGTACAACGGTAGTACAAGGAGGGGCCGTGAGACATTCAAATCTCTATTTTTGTGCAGATCAACTAAAATTAAGCACCCCAGTTTGCAGAAACGCTTAAACATTAGCAATGGGACTAGTTGATGAAACATACTTTAACAAAGAGAAGCACTTTCTTTATCTACATTGAAAATGAAATGATAGAGAGGACACTCACTCTATTTTAAGTTTTTAACTGTATTATTACTTCATTTTATCAGTGACACTAGGGTCGATCAGGTGGCAAACGAGGTGTACCGTGCGTCGCAAGGATGAAGGCCGGGGGTGCTTAGTTTGGGATGCTGAAGCTGGCTCTTTTAGTCCCTATCTTCCCCCTGATGTTTCTGTGGTAGCATTTGGGTTGTAATCCAAACTTGGTCGAGGTGGTGCTGCGTCCCCCTACCTGCCTAGCTTATGTGGCGAACTTGTCTCATGCTAGTACTCAGTCCGTTCTAGTAGTAGTTGCATAACTGCCCGTTTACACCGAGATGTTGTCGGATAATGGTTCTCTATGGTAGGGTTTCTTTAATGAAATCGGAGGGAACCCCCTCTTTCGATATATAAAAAACAGTGGCACTAGCAGTGCCAAAACATTGCCTCAAATTAATAGTGCCACTAGATTAAGGTGCAAAATAATAACACTACTGCTTTATCATGGCAGTGCCAAAACAGTAGCACAAGAGCAGGATCAACATGCAGGATCTTTGGCAAATGGTCAGACCAAAAAGGAACATACCTCATGATGGGAACCATATCTGCAGTCAACGCCATCGTAGAAGGGATGACACCAGTCACCAACATGGATGATTCAAATCATGGGACCTTTTGGTGCAGTTCACCTAAAATGAAGCAATGTCCCATGAGCTAGCAGCTTCTTCTTCTTCTTCTTTTAAGAAAAGCGCTCCAGCCCCGGTTCCATTTCCATCAGAAAATGAAAAGAAGAAACTTATCTTAATGGGAAATTTAGCAGGACATGAAAAAAATGCCATTGATTCATATTACTGGAGGCATTACATTGAAAACAACATTGGTTTAACGTGTCCTTACTTTTAACAGTGCGACTGCTACATTTTACCAGTGGCATTACATAAGAGCGGTTCGGGGCAACAAACATCAGAAGAGGATATCTGGGTTGGTCCCATTTTTGTTCGGTATATAGCCACCTTATATTATGTGAGGCTAGCAAATCTAGTGCTGGACTTACTCTGTTGACTTGTCCCCCAGTCCCCACTTTCTTTCATTTTCAACCAATAGATCGGGTTTATATTAAGTTTGTATTGCGTTCCCTTTATTTCCCTATTACACCTAGAGACCAGTTGGATAGCCAGTCTCTGCTACTTTTCGCCCCCAATATTTCCTCTTTCGACCAAGTCCTAGATTCACGTAACAAATCTTCGCCCACCCCCACCCCCTTTCTTCCTTGTTTGAACCAAGTACTACTAGATTCGAGTGCATGAACTAGTTTTACCTCTTAACAGTAAAAAAATAGGTGGTTTTCAAACAGCGGACCGATCCTATCTACACGAGGGGGCCTAAGAAATAGTAAAAGATACAAATGCAGCGACGTCACGAGCTCGGGAAGTAGAGCAAGGCCGGTTTCGAAGGAAGTTATACCTGAGGATCGCCGGGATGTCGCTAGGTGGGTGGCGGGAGGCCGGATCTTCCCACACTACGGTAGCGAGGAAGAAGGGGTGGGAGGCCCTCCCTCGCTAGTGATGCTTGGGAGAGAACGGCAAGGCACGCTGATCAGGACGCGCCGGCAGTGGGTAAGAGTCGTCGCCGAGGACGACCGTGTGAACGTTGCACCTTCTCACCTTCCCCGACGGAGAGGATCCGGCTGGATTTGTGACCAGCGGTGAGTAGAGAGGGAGAGTGTGGCCACTGCTGTCATGTTTAGATCTGGAGAGGACGAGTTAGTGTGAAGAGAGCAACACTAGCAAGCAAGCGCGGAGGCTCCTGCCTATATAGTGGAGTACTAGTTTTCTTTTGTCTACCGGCCGGAGCCGGCTTCACCTCGGCAATGACTATCGAGAAGTCTTCATGCACATGCTCCGGAGGCGCAGTTGTCGTCATTTTGATCTGAAGCACCGGATTATAACATATAACACGAAAAAATGCCACATGACAAGAAATCATAACCTCACTACCCAAAGGAGACAAGATGAATCCGAATGGACAAACTAGACGAGGATCAAAGCTCAAATTAAAGATAAACTCGTAGAAAAGGGGTCCATCGATAGATGTCCTAATTAACATAGCCGACTTGACCTAGATGACAGCCGAATAGTCTTCGTGCATGTGCCCCCAATGACTAGCCCAAATCAGTGTCGCTGTTTAACCCTCACAGTAATCCGAAGCACATGACACCTAATTTTGCGAGATGACAAGAAACCTTTTTTTAGATTTCTCACCAGAACTACAGCCCTGTACAACACAGCTTGCACGATATGTAGACGATAGCCAATCCAGGCGTGTCTGCCGGAGTCTAGTCACATGCATGGACAAACTAATCTTCCGTGTCTTGCAGGGATCGTCTAGGTACCAACGTATGTACTTCTATTAACTCACCCGACTTGCGGGGCCGGGGAGTGTACCTATGGTCGGTTCTCAATTGTGGTCCCACATGTGTGTGCAAATGCAAGATGACGCGTGTTCCATTCGGAGAGCGGCGTGCCAGACCGACCGACCGTCTGGGGTGCGACGCGAACGCGACGAGCGCACTGTATACTCCGTACATGTGTACCCCCGTTTTCTTGAGGTTTTGCTCCATGGGGCAATCCGTGGATACAAAATTAGTATACTGTACTATTTAAAAGTCGAGGGCTGGGCTTTTCCCGCGCGGTAGGCGGGGCAGTTCCGCCTAGTCGGTTCGACAGAGACGCGAGAAGATGAGGGAGTAGGCTGCTGCAAACGTAGGGTTGTGTGATTTGACAGTGAGTTACTGCTGGACAAATGGGGCCCGGTGATTTGACTTGCCATTCTCATTTTAACTGCCAAGCCGGATTCCTGACCACCTCCATACAAGTGCCTTTCCTGATGCTCCACCATGTAGAGGCTGGATCTTGCTTCAGAGCCCACTCCTCCACTTTTTCCTTGCCTCTTTCCCCCACATATGCAAAAATGCCATGCAAAGCAGGCTTATAGCCCACTATTGTACTTGATCCTACAGGTGCTAAGTGATGGCTTCTCGCCCCTCGTTGGTTACCCCAAGTGGAAGGTTTGAGATGCAGTGTAGCGGTAGTTTTCCCTTGGCAAAGATACCAAGGATCGAATTCCCCTGAGACTCCAAGGTTCAACAAGAAGGTGTCAACTACTAATGGCGCCAGATACTTAGCAATCAACTGGACCTGCACACAGATACAAATAACTTTGCTCCCAACGAGTACAGAGAGGTTGTCAATCCCTCCGGCCTTGTCGTTTACAAAGGATCAAACGCAAGAGATAATAGTGATAGGTATTGCTGCAACTAGTAAGTAAAAACAGAAAGTAAATAGCGGATGTGATCAGCGATGGTAATATGGACCGGGGTCCCATGATGTTCACTAGTGATGTCTCTCTCCCAAAAGACGATAAAACAGCTATGTGAGGTAAACGAATTACAGCTGGGCAATTGACAGAATTATGTGCGCAAACCAATGCTAACTATGCTACAAGAAAGGTTGAGGCTCAAAAGCATGGGCGGTACGCCAAGGTAAGTAGACCGAAATCCATCTGCATCTACTACTAATCATCCACCTTGAGATATCTATCTAGAACATCTCGCTGGTATTAAGTTGCGAGTCCCACCCATAGTGTAAACTCAAAGCAACAGACAACTGCATTAAAAGAACTTTGCGTAGAGTAAACAATCCTTGCACCCGCGAGTACAAGCACCGTTGTTTTCCCCCTTGTGGCAACAACACATCCCCTAGACTCATGTTTCTGTCACTCAAGCTAGTCATCGAGGGGCATGAACCCACAATCAAGCATAACGTTCCCCCTTGGAGTTACTACCTACTACTTGGCCAAAGCAATAAACAGCAACGGAGAACATGCAAGAATTACTCAAGAACATAAATATAAAAGAGGTAAATCAAACATATTACTCACACACAATCTGAACATAATCTCATAATCCATCGGATCCCAGCAAACTCAACATAGCAACAGCATAAGGATTACATATGTGCCTCGATCATGTAGGGCAGCTCACGAGGTCTAATTAGTGAAGAACAAAGAGGGGAGGAGAACATCACATAGCTACTGGTCATGGACCCATGGTCCAAGGGAGACTACTCACAACTCATCCGGGAGGCGTCCATGGTGGTGGAGAGGCTCCCGGTGGTGGTTCTCCCCTCCGACAGGGTGCCGGGAAGAGTTCTCCTGGTGCTCCCGATCTTGGAAGCGCGGCGGCGGCGGAACAGAGACGAGATCGCGAAAAAAGGGTTCCGTCCTCGAGGGTTTCGGGACGCGGTGTAAATATATGCCAAAGGGGGGCATCAGCGGAGACCTGGGGGGCCCAGGCGCCCCCCGGCGCGGCCAGGAGGGGGGCCGCGCCACCAGGGCACCTGGAGCCCTGGTGGTACCCCTCCGGCTCTACTTTGGCCGTGTGGAAGCTTCTGGAACGCTGATTTTTTATATATTTTCCCGGAATTTTTCTGGCAGTTTACGTAATGGGAAAACGTGAAATACAAAAACAGCAGAAAACAGAAACTGGCACTGGGGTGCACTGAGTTAATAGGTTAGTCCAAATATGATCAGAAGTGTATGGAAGTGTATAAATATCATAGCAATATCACACAAAAGAGGCATGGAGCAAGCAGAAATTATAGATACGTTTTGGACGTATCAACATCCCCAAGCTTAATTCCTGCTCGTCCTCGAGTAGGTAAATGATAACAAGAATAATTTCTGTGGTGACATGCTATTAACCATATAAGAACTTTTCATAGTCACATGACAAGTGCTTACTGAGACAATGAATCTGTAGTAATTAAGTTGCCTCATGAGAAAATCACAAAGAACTGAAAGTTTTACAATATGATACTGAAACACTCAATAGATTTGTAGTGAGCATGGTGTGCAAATATGATAAAGTGGTATCTCGCTTGCCCCCTTTAGTGAAGCAAAACATAAATGCAGGGGCACCTCCAAGATTTAAGTGACGACTAGATACAATGATTTCAGAATAAACGATATCATAAGCATGCAAAAGACAATGGTACTTTGGGACAATGCACATTACACTCAGAATGACAATCATGCTCTCAGTAGTTGGTGCTTTAAAGAAGGTGGAGACTCTCGAACCGTGGCTTTTGATGGCAAGGTTGAAAACCCGTGATCGGAAACAAAAACTAAACATGTACCAGAGCTCTTGGTTTTTTAAAAAAGAGGTAATAATTTTATTTTATTTTAGAATATGCATGTTTCGTCAACGAATGCTAACAGATAACTCAATCACTTCTTGAGATGGACAGGTTTCGAGGAACGGCTCCCGAATGAGGACGATCACATCCTCTTAATCTCCTTTGTTTATCACTCCCAAAGTTTTCTGATTTCTCATGAACAAAGCGTGGAGGAGGGTTTGTTTGTTGTATAATTTTTTAATGAGCCGGGCGCACTCTATGCCAGTTCCTTCTCGTATTATGGGTTTGCACATTAGACATGCAGTCCCGGGGTGAAGCTTGTCCAACTTAAAAAGATCATGAATTAACTACTACTTCCTTATGAACTAAAACCGAGGCACAAAAGAGAAATGCTTTTTTTTTTGAATAATTTCGAGATGGTACATGAAAGTCTTCGTTAGGAATGACAGGTAAATACCATGTATAGGAAGGTATGGTGGACTCATATGGCATAACTGGTTTAAAAGATTTGGGATGCACAAGCAGTCAGTCCGCTTAGTACAGGCGAAGGTTAGCAAAAGACTGGGAGCGACCAACTAAAAGAGCAATGACGGTCATAATCATGCAGAGCGACAAAGCAACATTGAATCAGGCATGGAAGTTATATCGCTACTCAGAAACTAAAGATCATCAAGGCTTGGTAGACTTTCTTTACAGTCTTAAATATGCGTGAGCATACGCCAAGTCAATCAAAATAAATTCTTGAAGGAAGATATCACTAGACCATACCACATCATAGGCAGACAAATCATGTTGGTACTTCAATAACACATTGAGAACCCCCCAGCTATTTGAGACTAACCATAAGAAAACATGAACTACTAAGCATCATTATGCACATAGCATTTTATCATAGACATATCGACCAGTGCAACAGAAGCCAACTCTCTTAATAATGATAACTAAAGAGAGTTCCAGCGACCAACTAAACAAAAGCTCTTTAAAAAGATAAGCATAAAAACTAAGAGCTAAACATGATAGTAGCTATTGAAAGACAAAGAACACACACAGCAAGGATAGACATGAAAATTCTATGTTATGTTCTAGGTTGAAGTGGAGCGTGTTTCTCTCCCACACAAAGAAAGCTGAGTCCCAACTCGTTATGAACAACAAGCAAAGCTAAAGAAAACTAAAAAGGAAACTAAAAGCAAGACGCTCCAAGCATAGCACATAACACATGAAGTGATAAAAATATAATGGAACGAAAGACGAACTGATAATTATTGATGGAGAAGGGGATGCACGGGGGCATCCCCAAGCTTAGACGCTTGAGTCTTCTTGAATATTTCTTGGGGGTGCATGGGGGCATCCCCAAGCTTGAGCGTTTGACACTCCTGAATCTTTTTATCATCTTCCCTCGCACACTTGAAAACTCCCTTCATACATAACTCATCATAATCTGATTAGCGAGGTTAGTACCCTTAATAAAATAATTGTTCCTTGCTGGAAATAAGGATATTCTTGAAGGTCTACTGTTTCTCAAGATTGCCAAAAGGTTTTTGCAAAGAAAAAGCAAGCTCAAGGTTTGCAAAATGAAGAAAAGGCAAAACATGACAGAATCTGTGAAAAACAGACAAGCAAGTAGTAAATGATTTTTTCGGGGCACTTCTGCAACTCAAATCAAAAAATTCAGAACAGACGCCCGAAAGAAAATTGTATAGAGCACGCTGTCGAAAAAATTCAGACCAAAAAGATGATCTGGTGATTTTATACGAATTTTTCTGTCCAAGGACAGAATCTGTTTCCTGGTCAACACGTCACAACTTTTGAACTTTCTTGCAATCAGAGGCTACACTTGGCACAAAACTGAAAAGTAAAGATACAATGATGATGCTACTGTAGTAACAACATCAAGACACAACAAAAGCAAAATAAAATTTTATTCATTGTGGGCTGCCTCCCAAAAGCGCTTTCTTTTATGCCTTTAAGCTAGGCATAATGCAAAGAGATCAAGTTTTATCAAGAGTAAAAGAATAGCTAGCCCGTATAACGGACTCAAAAGGTAACTTAATCTTCTTCCAAGGGAAGTGTTCCATCCCTTTCTTGAGAGGAAATTGGAATTTTATATTCCCCTCTTTCATGTCAATGATGGCACCAACGGTGCGAAGAAAAGGACGTCCCAAAATAATTGGACAAGAAGGTTCACATTCAATGTCCATAATAGTAAAATCAACGGGAACGTAGTTGTCATTGACAATGATAAGAACATCGTCGATCCTCCCCAAAGGTTTCTTTATGGAAGAATCAACAAGACGAACACCAAAAGAACAAGAATCAAAAGGTTTCAATTTAAGCATATCATATATTCTTTTGGGCATAACGGAGGTACTAGCTCCAACATCACATAAAGCATAGCATGAGAAGTTATTCAACTTAATTTTAATCATAGGATCCCAACCATCTTCTAGCTTTCTAGGTATGGAGGCTTCTACTCTAAGTTTCTCCTCCCTTGCTTTGATGAGAGCATTAGTGATATGCTCGGTGAAGGCAAGATTAAGCGTGCTAGTGCGGGGGTCTCTAGACATCTTGTGAAGGAAATCAATAACTCCGGTAAGGGTGCAATTATCAAAATCAAGGTCACTACTATCAAGTAAAGTGGTAGTGGTGTCCTTTAGGCTCACTTGTTTGGTAGTTTCTATGGTCATAGCATCACCATTAATAGGTCCAATGGGACCAGGAGTGCATTGGGTGCTAAGAGTTTGGATATCCTCAACAACTTGGATAGTAGCAACAGTGTGGTGGGTAGGAAGGTTCTTAATTCTATCTTCTTCCTCCTTTAGGGGTGCAACCACTTTGGGTTTAGCTGCCATTTGGTTTATCAAAGTGGCTTGTGTGTGGGACATATTGGAAACTTGGGTCTCGGTGATAGTGAGCCTAGTCTGGAGGTTAGAAATCTCAATATTTAGGCTCTCTAATTGTCTACCAATGTCTTGCAAGATAGCAGTATGCTCATTTAATTGCCTCGAGAAGGTTTTGTTTTGTTCATATTGGGTGTGCATGTAATTCTTAGTGGCCTTCTCTATTTCTAGAAGTTTCTCATAACCAGGCATGTCTCTATCTCTTTGGGTGGAGTTATTGGTGCTAGGATAAGTATTGTTGTTCCCATAGGAATTAGAGGGGAACGGTCTAGGATTGCTACCAAAATTACTCCTATAAGCATTGTTGTTGAAATTGTTTCTAGAGATAAAGTTCACATCTACTTGTTCTTGAGCAATCAAAGAATTTAAAGAAACATCACGAGGATCAATAGAAGATTGCTTCGAAAGTAGAGACATGATCAAGTCAACTTTTTCATTTAGGGAGGAAATCTCCTCGACAGAGTTTACCTTCCTACCTGTTGGAGCGCGTTCGGTGTGCCATTGGGAATAATTGGTCATCATCTCATCGAGAAGCTTTGTGGCAGCACCAAGTGTAGTTGACATAAAGGTTCCTCCCGCGGCCGAATCTAGGAAGTTCCGCGAGGTAAAGTTCAAGCCTGCATAAAAAGTTTGGATAACCATCCAAGTAGTCAAACCATGAGTAGGGCAGTTCTTCACAAGAGATTTCATGCGTTCCCAAGCTTGGGCAACGTGTTCATTATCCAATTGTTTAAAATTCATTATGTTACTCCTTAGTTGGATAATTTTAGCAGGTGGATAGTATTTTCCAATAAAAGCATCCTTGCACTTGTCCCAAGAATCTATGCTATTTCTAGGCAAGGATTGAAACCAAATTTTAGCTCCTCCTCTCAAGGAGAAAGGAAAAAGCTTAAGCTTAACAATATTACCATCTATTTCTTGGTACTTTTGCATATCACAGAGTTCAACAAAATTGTTTAAGTGTAAAGCAGCATCATCTCCAGCACCGGAGAAATGATCTTTCATAACTAGGTTCAGTAAAGCAGGTTTAATTTCATAAGAAGGTGTTGAAGTGGCAGGTGTAGTGATAGGCGTGCAAATAAAGTCATCGTTGTTATGACTAGTGAAGTCACACAACTTGATGTTCTCGGTGGAACCCATAGCAGCAAGCAAGCAAGATAACTATTTTTGTGATTTTCGATAAAAGATACTAAAGCAAAACTGAAAGGTAAACTAACAAGACTAAAAAGCAAAGGTAAAAGATAGCATGCAACTCCCCTATCTTGAAGAGTGGAGTCCCCGGCAACGGCGCCAGAAAACTTTGCTTGATGGCTTCTCGCCCCTCGTTGGTTACCCCAAGTGGAAGGTTTGAGATGCAGTGTAGCGGTAGTTTTCCCTTGGCAAAGATACCACGGATCGAATTCCCCTGAGACTCCAAGGTTCAACAAGAAGGTGTCAACTGCTAATGGCGCCAGATACTTAGCAATCAAATGGACCTGCACACAGATACAAATAACTTTGCTCCCAACGAGTACAGATAGGTTGTCAATCCCTCCGGCCTTGTCGTTTACAAAGGATCAAACGCAAGAGATAATAGTGATAGGTATTGCTGCAACTAGTAAGTAAAAACAGAAAGTAAATAGCGGATGTGATCAGTGATGGTAATATGGACCGGGGTCCCATGATGTTCACTAGTGATGTCTCTCTCCCAAAAGACGATAAAATAGCTATGTGAGGTAAACGAATTACAGCTGGGCAATTGACAGAATTATGTGCGCAAACCAATGCTAACTATGCTACAAGAAAGGTTGAGGCTCAAAAGCATGGGCGGTACGCCAAGGTAAGTAGACCGAAATCCATCTGCATCTACTACTAATCATCCACCTTGAGATATCTATCCAGAACATCTCGCTGGTATTAAGTTGCGAGTCCCACCCATAGTGTAAACTCAAAGCAACAGACAACTGCATTAAAAGAACTTTGCGTAAAGTAAACAATCCTTGCACCCGCGAGTACAAGCACCATTGTTTTCCCCCTTGTGGCAACAGCACATCCCCTAGACTCATGTTTCTGTCACTCAAGCTAGTCATCGAGGGGCATGAACCCACAATCAAGCATAACGTTCCCTCTTGGAGTTACTACCTACTACTTTGCCAAAGCGATAAACAGCAACGGAGAACATGCAAGAATTACTCAAGAACATAAATATAAAAGAGGTAAATCAAATATATTACTCACACACAATCTGAACATAATCTCATAATCGATCGGATCCCAGCAAACTCAACATAGCAACAGCATAAGGATTACATATGTGCCTCGATCATGTAGGGCAGCTCACAAGGTCTAATTAGTGAAGAACAAAGAGGGGAGGAGAACATCACATAGCAACTGGTCATGGACCCATGGTCCAAGGGAGACTACTCACAACTCATCCGGGAGGCGTCCATGGTGATGGAGAGGCTCCCGGTGGTGGTTCTCCCCTCCGGCAGGGTGCCGGGAAGAGTTCTCCTGGTGCTCCCGATCTTGGAAGCGCGGCGGCGGCGGAACAGAGATGATATCGCGAAAAAGGGTTCCATCCTCGAGGGTTTCGGGACGCGGTGTAAATATATGCCAAAGGGGGGCATCAGCGGAGACCTAGGGGGCCCATGCGCCCCCCCCGGCGCGGCCAGGAGGGGGGCCGCGCCACCAGGGCGCCTGGAGCCCTGGTGGCCCCCCTCCGGCTCTACTTCGGCCGTGTGGAAGCTTCCGGAACGCTGATTTTTTATATATTTTTCCCGGAATTTTTCTGGCAGTTTACGTAATGGGAAAACCTGAAATACAAAAACAGCAGAAAACAGAAACTGGCACTGGGGTGCACTGAGTTAATAGGTTAGTCCAAATATGATCAAAAGTGTATGGAAGTGTATAAATATCATAGCAATATCACACAAAAGAGGCATGGAGCAAGCAGAAATTATAGATACATTTTGGACGTATCACTAAGCCTGCCACATAGGCATAAAGTCTGATGTGCCAACTTAATTAAGAAGAGAGAGACTAGTTTGGTGACCCCAGGAAGAAACGATGATAAGCGCGTGTACCTAGATGAAGCAAACTTAGCAACAAAAAAATAAGCACCTATGCATTGGAGACTTGAGTTGCTAAGCCATTTAATGCCCATAGCACCTCATCTAAGCACCATTTCATTGGAAGAGGTCACTTCTTGTAAGATGCAATAAATACTACGAAGAAAGAGATAGAGAGAAGTACACAAAAAATACTCTTATAGGCAACCTTATAGCTAACCTTGTTGTATGAGTGACTAAGGCTACCCGTAATGGTAGTATCATACATAGTATCATAAATGCCAACTAGGCAGTTTTGATGAGGTGGCATAGTATTTAATGAAGTAAGAGAGGGTTGAGTATCATATCATGATACCATATCATATTAAATGATGTGCTACTATGTGCTACTATGATACTATGCACTACGGATGTAGTATCAAACACTAGTATCATGTATGATACTAGTGTTTGATACTACATCCGTAGTGCATAGTATCATATTTGGTATCATAGAATGGTTCATTTAGTACTCCCCACTATGACCAGCCTAAGTGATGAATGTGTATGACATGCCAACATCAGATAGCCTAACACACCGTGTTAAATCTCCAAGGGCGCGACCGCGCGAGCGAGGCGACGGTCGTGGTAGGCGCGACCATGATACGGGCTGCTGGCAGCCCTTGGATCTGAGATCAAACGGTCGCGTGCTAAGTTGCTGAAAATTTACAGAATAACCCTCCAGGATAGGATATTCACCCATAGGTCTAGAATCACGCCATGCAACCGTTCGATCTCAGATCCAAGGGCTCTCGAAAGCCCGTAACATGGGAGAATGGAAAGCTTCGTATCACCTGTAATTTTCCCGATGCTTGACATGACATCGAAAGCCATTTAATTAGGCGTCGAGTAGACATGACATCTAATTGGGCCCCCATAGTAGTGTGCATGAATCCATTTATCCACCAGGCAAGCCACTACCCTGTCATTCGCACGCGCCCCCCACTCGACATTTTTACAATCGATAAACCGCTCCTAGTCATCCCGTCCTTTCACATTACGACAGTTCCACTAATCCTAACCCTCCTCCCAAATCCATCGCTTCCCAAATCTCCATGATCGGTGGTGAGTACAAGGTTAGGACCATCACCGGCGATGAGTTCGACGTCATCTACACCTGTTCTTCCGCAACGGTGAAAGAATGCCTTGCTCGCTTCAAACGCATGTTCGAAAAATCAAATGATGAGTGGGTCGCTGGGCTAGATGTTGAGTACACCACAGTCATGGGAAGCGAGAAGAAACTAAAGGAGGCAGAGAAGAAGAAGCCCGCCGTGATCCAGGTTTGCGTGCATGACTTATGCTTGGTCTACCACATATTCCATGCCGACGTTGAGTGCGAGGAATTTAGGAACTTCCTCAAGGGCAGCCGAGTCAAATTCGTTACTGTAGACTTTAGGAACGACAAGGAAATCCTGGGTTGGATAGGCCTCGTTGTAGGCCAGCCCTTCGATCTCCAGAAGGAGAGCCTGGTGTCCTCCTCTCAGCCTTCAATGCTGACCCTGGCAGGAGCCATGGTTCATCCTATGTACGGTGAACTGAAGAAACCTCCACACATGTTTCATCGTGCATGGCAGTGGACTGTACTAGATATAGACCACATCCACTACGCTGTAATGGATGGCTACCTTTGTTTCAATATCTACAAGGGTCGGATGAAGAGCAAGAGCCAAGTGTGCGGCTCAAGCAAAGAAGTATCGCCCAAGAGGAAGAGGGACAAGGACGAAGTCGAGGACGTGGACGAGGACTCCGAGTAAGGTGGCAGTGTCGTTGCTCATGGTGGTTCTAATGCAGTGTCTATCAGATTAGTTGCTTAGTTTAATTTCTGGGGTGTGTTGTGCTGAGCCCCCAGCATAACTATGTTATGTTTCTTCTCGTTATATTTCGTACATTTCATCTTTTAGTTGGTATAGTACTACCACTCGTTTCTTGACATTATATACGTACAATATATATATGGCCAACATCATATAGCCAGCAGTTTAGTTGTCAAAGAATTTCAGGGTGCTTAGTTTTGTCAAAGAATTCCAGGGTGCTTAGTTTTATTTGAGGGGTGTGTTGTGCTGGACACCATTAACTTATCATTGTGAGAATCGGCTTATTTTTGTCATGTAACATGGTCAACGGGTTTGACGTGAAAATAACAATGTCTAATGGCATTTTTGAGCAAACATCTAACTTAACGATGACATGTTTTAGATATCTAATTGTATTTTTGAGCAGGCATCTCACATATCGATGGCATTTTTTGAGTAGTTGTAACTTCTAATGGCAAAACTGAGTAGTGATACACAACTAGTGGGATAAATAATAAGAACCCAAGAATTAAGTAGGGCTAATTTCTTTACTTCTTTATACCTTTGTGTGCGAAACAATATACGCTGCCTCCCGCCAGATTTTCTTTACAGAGGCAACATAGAACTATATGAGTGACCTGTTAAATTTTGGAATTATTCCGGGTTCGTTTGGCCTTTTTATACATTAATTGAGTTTCCGGTCATTTAATGTGCATAATTCATATTTGAACTACAAGCACATGCTCCCGTGCACCAAAGTTGACTGAAAAATCACATGTGTGTCCTCGGGTGAATTTCTAGGTCACATGCAAGAAATGGGAATGAAATTCAAACATCTGGGCATCGTGGTTCGGTCGAGAACATTGAGAAGCTTGGTTTTAAAATTCTTGTAAATCCAAAACACGCCTGAAAATCATGAAACTTGGCATGGTGTCATGTCATGGCACTACCATGTTGTGGTAAAAAAATTGCAGAGTAGGAACAAGTTTTGGTATAAGTTTCTTGCAAACCGAAGCTTCTCTCAAGAAGGCTCGTGGTTCTGAGAGGGAACGTGTCAGCTTTGTGTGCATAATTCAAATTTTAAATACAAGCACATGCTCCAGTGCACCAAAGCTGGTTGAAAAATCACATGTGTGTCCTGGAGTAAATATCTAGGTCCCATGCCAGAAATGGGAATGAAATTCAAACATCTGGGCGTCATGGCTCGGCTGGAAACATTGAGAAACTTGGTTTTTTAATTCCTGTAAATCCGAAACATGCATGAAAATCATGAAACTTGGCTTGGTGCCATGACATGCCACCAACATGTTGTGGTAATTTTGTTGTCCGATTTGCGAAGGCGCACACATTAACAATCAACAAAGTCATTTTGGAACAAGTGTTGTCACGTTACAATCGGAAACACAAGTATTATTGAAACCGTGGGCGTTCTATTTACCATTTACGTGCTGCCACACGTCCCCTTTTTTATTAGCTAGGAGGCGTTGGGCAAGGTAGCTATTTGAGTATGGGAGGCGTGCGATTAGACCCCTACGCGTGCTTATCGGGAGGAGAGCCCTTTGACCTCCATCTACCATCCACCTCTCTCCCAAGGTCTCCATTAATGGCGCCCGAGCCTCTGTTTAATGGTGTGGCAATGTCTCACTCGACTGAGATTTAAGAGAGAGAAAAGAAAATCTGAAAAGAAAATTTTGCATGGATGTTGATGTAAGATCCGATGGATCTATATAGCATCTACTGTGACTTTTAGCAAGACTGATGAATATATATAAGGACGACGAGAGTGGATAATAATTGTCTTGCATAATTTGGAAGATGATTTGAAAAGTCACATGCGGCTACGCCCGAAATACACAAGGGCAAAAAAAGAAGGAAGACGCATACAACGATCTGGCTCGCTGATCTCTACTTTCTTTATGCGCTGCAGGTCATGGAGAGTAGTTCTCGCGGCGGGCGATGATCTCTTTCATCAGTTTCATGTCCTTAATACGCTGCTTGGCAGCATCCATGGATTCCTCCACCAGCCTATTGCGCTCGATGCGGAGCATGGCATTCTCGTCCATAAGTTTCTTGATGATGACACCCGTCCTCTGCAACACGGCAGTGGTCTCCTCCTCCTACTTTGCCCTTCCGGCGATCTTCGCCCTCAGCAGGTCGCGCTCGCCCCGGAGCTTCGCATTGCCCTCCCACAGTTGCCGGATGACGCCGGTAGCCTCGTCCTGCATCCTCGCCCAGCCGGAGATCTGATCCATCTGGCTATGGACTATCACATGCATGCGCCTGTAAGAGTCCTCGCCTGCCCGCGAGAAATTTTCCCAGGCAGCCGCGGCGCGACAGGACGTCCCTGCTGCTTTGGCGGCGCGGCGGGACATCTCTGCTGCTTCCGCGGCGTGGCCGGACCAGTGTGCTACATCGACGGCGCAACGGGACCTCCGTGCTGCTTCGTCGGCGCGGCGGGACCTCTGTGCTGCTACTGCTGCGCGGCTGGACATGTCGACTGCTTTCTCGGCGAGGCGGGACATCTCTCGTGCTTCCTCTTCCATGCTCACCTCTCCCTGGTGGAAATCTCTCGACCCAGAACTCACGCTGGCTATGGCTTGATTGACTTGATTGTTTTTTGTGGATGAGGAGTTGAGGAGGAATGTGCAGTCATCTTATAACCGAGTACTACTAATACGCTCCTAAGTGGGAAACCATTTAGGTTGTGATCGGTGTGAACAGGTTTGCAATTAAATATAGCGTGGTAGTAGTAGTAATTTGGAATGTGATGAGACGCGCTCAAAATTTATTAAAATGCTAGAGGGCGGGGCAGTCTAGCTTGGTCCTTTTCACGAGAGGAGAGGGCCTTTGTGATTTGACGGCTCATTACTGTTGGAAGGCGGGGCCTTGTGATTTGACTGCTCGTATAAATGTGCTGACGACCTGTGGAGGAGCAAAGAACCGTGCGATATACTCAAGTTTTCCACTGGAGTACGACGGAGGAGCATGAAACACGGCAGCCCAGTGCCATATCCTCTACTCTCTACTCTTATTATATATTACTAGCAAGAGGCATTGTTCTATTGGCGATAAAGAATGATCTAATTTGCTAGTCATCTCATTTTTAGCATTGTTCTATTCATGCCTCGCAGAGAAGGTGACACGTGCGGCGAAACACCCGAAGCAAAATAAGAAACACAAGAGCAAAAGAAGAAGGAGGATTATCACCCCCAAAAAAGAAGGAAGACGCACACACAAGTCTGGGGCGCTGCTCTCACTACATGAAGGGTTTCTGGCGGTGGAGTCGTAACTGCTTCTTCATCGCCTCCACAACCTCCATCTCCTTGCGTGTCTCCTCCGCCATCTTCATCATTGTGTCCATGACACGGGATTTCTCGACGCTAGCCTTCATCATCTGTTCCACGGCCGCATTACTTACCTTGACAGCAACCAGGTGCTCGATGCGGAGCTTCGCCAACTCCTCCTTCTGTTCCATGACGAGGGCCTACAACATCTTCATCGAGGAACTACTATTCTCATGCAGCTTCTTCCAGCCGGCGTTCTCCTCCTTCAGCAGGTCGAGCTCGTGGCAGAGCTTCGCCTTGTCCTCCTGAAGTTACAGGATTTCTCCGATCGCCTTCTTCTCCGAGGCAATGCTCTTCTTCAGCAGCATCACCAAGCCGGCGGTCAACTCCCCCTGCTCATTGAGCTCAGCGGGCATGTCGTCGAGGCTCTACTTCAGCAACTCCACCAACCCGTGGATGAACTCCTTGTGACGCCCGGATAATTAAGCTACAGTAATTCTCTGCTAATGATGCCACGTCACTTCGATTACTGTTGCTAATCTCGCGTCAGTTCGAAACCGATTCAAATTCAAATTCAAAATCAAGCAAACAATAAAAGTTTACAAATATTAAAACTAAAATGTTCGGAGTGAACCAAATATTGCATAGGTAATTATGTTGGATAAACCACACTCTTACAAAATGTTTAAATACTCTAAAATAATTAAAACAATAGTTAAAGCAACTAAATAAATGTTTTTTAAATTGTAAAAGTATTAAACTATTTTATTTTGAAGCCATTGCCAGTATCCTAATTAATAATACTAATTTAGGGGTTAAGTTCATAATTTACAAAACTAAAAAAAAGTAAAAGGTTAAAAGAAAACATAAAGCATGAAAGGAAAAAAATAAAAAGGCAGAAAGACAAGGGGTAAATAAAGGGCAAAGCCTAGTGTGCTACTGAGCCATAGGAAACTACAGTGCGGCCCAGCCCATCCCGTAGCGATCCCCTACCTCCTGTTCACGGGAGGGGGACCGTGGCTCACATCCACGCCTCCATGGCGGATGATGGCGCCGTGTCGATCATCCGACCAACCCCCGAGTTGTAGAAGACCGTCCCCGTGCCCCTCGGCGAACCCTAGCGCAAATCCTCTCCCTTCTCCACGCCGCTTTCTTCCTCCCCTGCCATGGTAGTCTCTGTCGTCACCATCGATCCGTCGCCCATGAAGCCACAGAGTGCTCCATGCCGTACCACCATGTCCATTAGATCCACCTCAACGTCCTCTTCCTCCTCACAAACGCACACGAGGCCAAGCGCTCTACATCGTCGACATCGACTTCGTCTTCTTCATCGGTGATCGAAGCTCGCCGCCAACGATTCACCGCCTCCTGCAGCTACTAAACTCCCACCGGCCTTTCTTGCGCCTCACGGTGAGCTACCGGTCGAAACCCCTCTCCTCTAGGCCTGGTTCGTTGTTTCCTGCTGCTACTACCATCGCCACCGAAGCTCTGTCGCCGCCGTCGAGATCGTCACCGTCAGTATCGGGTACTCTAGGGCCAGACAAGCACGTCAACGTGCTGGTGGCGTCCCTGTGGTGCCACCTGAGCCGTTTGTTTGGTCGCTCTCCCCACGTATCCCCGTATCCGTTGAGCTCTTGCTCCGGCCGCCACTCGCCGTCATTGCTTCGGCCAACTCCGGCCATCTCTGCTCATGTTGTTAATTTCGTTCAATGTGCGAAGTCGTGCCCGATTCGTTAGGTAGAAGCGGCCGCTCAAATCGTTGCCGGAGATGCCCGTTGTTTGGTCCTCAACTCCTCATCGTCGTCTTCTGTACTCGCAAGCTGCACGCTGCTCGCACGCCGGCGTCCCGCACGCGTCCGCCTCCGCCCGAGCTCACCGGCCCCGCACGTCACTCGCTGCCTTACGCTTCACCGCGGCCTCCCACGCCCTAGGCCGAGTTCTGACCGCGCGCCAGCGTGCCACGCCCGCTCGGTCGTTCCTCCCGCTTGCCCCTGCTGTTGCCTGCTGTTTCTTGCGCTGCTTCTACCGCTGCGGTTGCTGCCTGCGACGGCCACAGCCGCGCTGGCTCTGCTTGCTGCTTGCCGGCCGCCGCACCGTGGCTCGCCCGCCTCCGTCGCAGCGCCGCGCGCCCCCCTGCGCTTGCTTGCGCCGCCGACCCCTGCCTGCGCCGCCCAGGCCCCAGGCTGCCTGTGCGCCCTATCCCGCGCCCACGCGCCTCCCGCGGTCGCCGCTGCATGTCGCAGCCGTCGTCGGGCCGCGCTCCTCCCAGCCAGGCCCTGGCCGCTCGTGGTCGCCCCGTCCCGACGCCTGCCGCACGCGTCGCCCTCTGCCGGCGCCCTTCCCTGTCCCGGCGGCCCGTCCCCTGCGCTCGGATGGACAGCGCCCTGGCCGGGCAGGCGCCCGTTCGCCCGCGCCCGATAGCCCTCTAGTGGCCTCCTGTGCCACTAGCACGCGGGGCCTTTACAAAAAAATTAATATAAATAAAAAAACAAATATAATATAATTAATTAACTTAACTTAATTAATTAGATTTAAATAGACTAAATATCAGTTAGTCTAATTAGTCATGTAATTAGATAGTTCAGTCAATGACACGTGGGCCTCACTGGACCCACAGGTCAGTTTTGACCCGGTCAACCGCACTGTTGACTGATGACCTCAGCATTACATCATGCTGACATCAACAGGCACTATTCTGGATAATGTTAGATTTAAATAAATAAATAATTATAGAAAATGGTTAAAACTTTAGAAAATCATATAAAATAAACTGTAGCTCACATGAAAAGGTTTTATATATGAAAGTTGCTCAGAACGACGAGACGAATCCGAATACATAGTCCGTTCATTCACCACACGTCCCTAACATAGTGAACATGCAACAATCCACCTCCGATCCGTCTGTCTAAAAACGCGAAACACCGAGAATACTTTCCCGGATGTTTCCCCCCTTCGTCGGTATCGCCTACTATTGTGTTAGGTCACCCCCAGTGCCACGAATTGTGATGTTATGCTTTGTGTTGCTTTGATTGCTCTGTTATTTATTGTGTTCCCCCTCCGTTACTTCTTTCCGATAGACCCCGAGACCATTGATGCTTCGGTGTTCGAGGCTACGCTTCCAAAGATTCCGTTCGTCTGCAGAGCGTCCAGGCAAGCCCCCCCCCCCTTGATCACCAGATATCGCATATTCTCTTCTCTCTTACTCTTGTATTAGAATTTCTACTGTTGATGATTCGATGAATCCTATTCTATTGCATAGCCTGTCATTGTTGCTACATCTGTTGATACTCGTATCTGCTATCCTAATGCTTAGTATAGGATGCTAGTATTCCATCAGTGGCCCTACATTATTGTCCGTCTGCCATGCTATACTATCGGGCCGTGATCACTCGGATGGTGATCACGGGTATATTCTATACTATTACATACTCATGATGATGATTCGGATATGGGGGCTGAAGGGGCAGGTGGTTCCACACAGGTAGTGGTGGGCCTAGGTTCCCGACAGCCCCCTGATGGTTACTTTGTGGCGGAGCGACAGGGCGGGTTGCGACCACCTAGGAGACAGGTGGGCCTGGCCCTGGTCGTTGTCCGCAGTTATTTCATAATAACACGCTTATCGAGATCTTGGTATTTGATCTGAGTCTGGCCATTGGCCTATACGCACTAACCAGCTACGTGGGAATAGTTATGGACACTCGACGTCGTGGTATCAGCCGAAGCCTTCTTGACGTCAGCGACTTAGCAGCGCGCGCCGGGTTGGACCGCGTAATGTAACTTCCTTAGTAATGGGCATTGCTAGGTCTGCTCACGGGCCGCCCTCGCAACGCGCAGGTGTGCATTGGGCGATGGGCCTAGACCCCTGTGCGCTTAGGACTTAGACCGGCGTGCTGACCTCTCTATTGTGCTTAGGTAGGGTTGCGACGTGTTGATCTTCCGAGGCCGAGCATGACCAGGAAAGTGTGTCCGGCCAAATGGGATCGAGTGTGCTGGGTTATGTGGTGCACCCCTGCAGGGAAGTTACTATATTCGAATAGCCGTGTCCCTCGGTAAAAGGACGACTCGGAGTTGTACTCTGACCTCGTGACAACTAGAACTGGATACTTAATAAAACACACCCAGACAAGTTCCAGATACAACCCGGTGATCGCTTTCCCACAGGGTGACGAGGGGAGGATCGCCGGGTAGGATTATGCTATGCGATGCTACTTGGAGAACTTCAATCTACTCTCTTCTACATGCTGCAAGACGGAGGCTGCAAGAAGCGTAGTCTTCGATAGGACTAGCTATCCCCCTCTTATTCTGGCATTCTGCAGTTCAGTCCACCGATATTGCCTCTTTACACATATAACCATATGCATATGTAGTGTAGATCCTTGCTTGCGAGTACTTTGGATGAGTACTCACGGTTGCTTTGCTCCCCCTTTTCCCCTTTTGTCTCTTCTTCTCGGATGATGCAACCAGATGGTGGAGTCCAGGAGCCAGAGGATCCCGATGACGTTTCTACGTGGAGTTCGGCTTTAAGAAGTAGTTAGGAGGTCCCAGGCAGGAGGCCTTGCCTTTTCGATCGTTATTACTTTTGTGCTAGCCTTTTAAGGCAGACTTGTTTAACTTATGTCTGTACTCAGATATTTTTTGCTTTCGCTGACTCTTGTGTTTTCGAGCTTATGTATTCGAGCCTTCGAGGCCACTGACTTGTAATATAAAGCTTGTATTATTTTAATTTGTGTCTAGAGTTGTGTTGTGATATCTTCCAGTGAGTCCCTGATCTTGGTCGTACACATTTGCGTGCATGATTAGTGTACGATCAAATCGGGGGCGTCACACTCCTTCTGCTTATTGAGGTGCTTATTGAGCTGATCGGGCATGCCGTCGAGGGATAACGACTCCAGCGCCACTAGCTCGGCATGTTCGCCTCCGCATCTAGGGCGCTCCTGGGAGCCATCGCCTGCCCGTGAGAGATCTTTCGAGATCTCTGCGTGGCGGCGAGCCCTCTTTTTTTCCGCAGCCATGGTTGCCGCTCCCTTGTTACGAGTAGTTCAACCTAGAGCTCTGCACACCGGCCATGGCAAGGACGGACGAAGAAGGAGGACTTATGAGGAGGAAGGTAGAGTAATTTTCGGTTAGGTAGTTCCTCTTTTTATAACCTAAGTACTAGCACTAGTACTAAAACCTGCATGGAACACGTTCAGGTTTGGTACGTACTGGTAGGTGTGAGCAGGCTTGCACTTAATTGTAGCACTAGTACTTTCGAATGTGATGGGAACAAGGTAAAGATTAATTGATGGTTTTTGGTTTCGAGGCCCGAAACGGCTCCCGATGAGTTTAGTGGAACATAAATTTCAACTAGACTACACTGCTCAGATGCGTAAATATTATGTTACTGTCAAAAATTGGCACAAAATACGAAGGAGACCAATGGAAGCACTACTAGCAACCCATGATTTAACTACTCGCATGCGCGAAGTGGAGTAGTAATGTCTTTCTTCCGCCCTCACGTCCACTCAATTTGCATGTGCTGTATTAATTGACCATCAATGAAGTGAAGGACTTTACACGCGTCAAATTTTCACATGGGGTGGATCTTGGTACAAAATTGCGTCCGCCTGTGTACCCGCGTGTGCGTGCGAGGAAATGAGTGCATGCGTGGCATGCATGCACATCTTCGCTTCGTGCATGTACCGCCAGTGCGGCTCAGGGAGGACGAGTACCCGTGTACCCGCGTGCATGCGTCCGCCCGTGTACCCGCGTGTGCGTGCATGCGTCCGCCTGTGTACCCGCATGTGCGTGCGAGGAAATGAGTGCATGCGTGGCGTGCATGCACATCTTCGCTTCGTGCATGTACCGTCTGGAATCAGCAGCACGTCACTGTGATCAATCCACACAAGGATGTTGCGACAACGCCTCCACATGTGCCACGTGGCTTCATGAACTGTAAGAGAGACACTGTGTAGCGTGTCATTGTGTTTTGCACATACTTGAAGTACTAGTAAGGTACACATGCATTGCACGCGTCAGATTTTGTAACCAAATTACGAATAAATACCACACAGTAGCGTGTAAGCTCTGAGTCATATATGCCTGATGTAGACCTTCGTTTAATTCTTATAATTCATATCATTCAAAATCAATTAGTTTTTATAAAAAACCTAGGGCCTCTTTGATTCGTAGGATTTCCAAAACGCGGGAATATGAAGAACATGTGATTAGAGTGGAATGTCGTCTTGAATCCTACAGGATGGTACGAGTGTTTGATTGTGCATAGAAAAAACACAGAATTCTTTCAATGAGGTTTGAGTGGATGGGATGTTTCCTATGAAATCTAGTGCAAATGAATCATATGGAAAAATTCCTATGGTTTACAATCCTACGAATCAAACAACCAAGATAGGAAAAACTCCTAAGGATTAGAATCCTCCAAAATTCCTTCGAGAATCCTTTGAATCAAAGAAGCCCTTAATCTATTTTATGATTCATGGAATTGTGTGTTGTAAAGCATAAAGTAAAAAACAAATAATGGCAGTTCAACTAGAAAAAAATTTGGGTAGTTATGATACGGAAGATTCTAGAACAAAGGAGAACCACTGTTGTTTTGAGACTTGTGCATTATGATTAAGTTCAACCATGGAGTCTGCTAGATTGTACATGTGGCAAAATCCGGTGGGGGGCTAGAAGATGGTGCGAGGGGGCAAGTGGAGGGAGACTATGAAGGAGTGCACAACTGTGAGATCGATATTTAGAGAGAGGGGGCGAGAAAGTGCGCTGTTGCACGCAGTGGCGGAGCCATGAAAAATGTCCCATTAGCTAGGGGGCCAAGCATTGCTAATCCTTTACGAGGAGGGCCAATTCATCAACTTAAACAATTTTTACCAGCAATTATCTAATGATCACATTCATATTAGCCTCGATATATAGTGATGTTAGGGGGGCAGGGCCCTTGCTGTCCCCTGTCTTCGCCATTGTGCGCGCGTCTGAGAGATGAAGCGGAAGGCATGGATGATGATAGGGGGCGTTGGATATATAATTAACTAGATAATACCCCGCACGTTGTTGCGGGAATTGTTCACTATATATTTTGATGAATTTGAAACATGAATATTTGATTGTTGTAGAAATGTAAAAACATTATGGAATGCATTATGCCATGGTAGCATGTTATCATGTCCACCACCTCTTATGCCTAAATAGAAGCTGCTCTTCATAATTAGGATTTGAGATATTGTAAAGAGACTGCTACAAACTGGCATATTCACGGCCTAAATTAAGATGACAACCTAAGATAAATGAAACAGATGTCACCAAACTAACCAAGGATTATAAATTTCTAACATCTAGTCAAGAAGATTTTAAATATATCTACTACATCAGGAACATTAGCAGACTCAATTAATCTTTCAAAATAAATAATGGTCAACCGGGCCCACTCCTTTATCCAAAAATGTCTTTAGACTTTTCTTTGCGAGGTAAATGTCTTTAGACTTCTTGATGGTGTTATCCACTGAACTGGAGGCCTAAAGAAAACGTTTAAACATGTGAACAATAGAGTACCTACGTGATGAAAATATTGTGGGCTCCCTTGGACCGTCTTTAGTATGTCAACCATACCTTAGTTACTGATGAAGTGCAATCTTATATAGACATCTTAGTAAACTTTAGTTCAGTGATTAAATCCTCCATCACCTCCTAGCCATCACCTCCTAGTTTGAATTGGTCTTCAGAATAAACATTGTAAAGAAGTCAACCAACCCATGCTTCCTCCAAAGGGGAAGGAATGAATGGGATTGAGGTCAACCAACTAAGGATTAAGCATATAAAAAATAACTCAAGCAATCAAACCAAACAAAAGACACAATGTTAAAATCAGTGTCGATCGTAACTTGAATCAGAATTATGTGGGTCACTATTGGAAGAGAGACATGCAAGCACGCAACATAAATCAAATATTCCCTCCGTCCCATATCACATACTCCCTCCGTCCCAAAATAAGTGTCTCAAGCTTAGTAAAAGAAAACTACAATGATAAGTTAGTGTAAAGTTGAGACACTTATTTTGGGTCGGAAGGAGTATGTGATATGAAATGGAGCAGCCATTGGCGTAAAGGTTGCAATCAAAAGAAAACTACAATGATAACTTCAGAATAAAGGAGGGTACAACCTGACAAACCATCATTAGGCATACCGTAGAAAGAGCAACTCCACATCGGCAAAGAACAGGACCATGCCAAGCAACCCCACTGGGAAGCTCGCGAGCATGTAGCTTGAGCCCTCCCAGCGCCACCACGAACACGTTGTTGTGGTCGGCAAACTTTTACTACCCCGCCGCGACTTTGCTTGCCTGTGCTACAGTCAACATCTTGCCCTAGCAAGGATCCCTGGTCTCCTCCCAGTTTAAAGAACACTTGTCCTAGAGTCCCAGTCAGTGCCTAGAGCTCATACTCCATACATGAATTTCAACAAAGAGATTGTGTGGGCGACAAACTCCACTCCACCAGAAAGTCACCATGAACTCTCGTACTGTTGCGCTGCCAGTAGTGCTTCGATCCCGGTGTAACCACTAATCACAATGGCACAACAGTTCAAACTCTGCTATTGTATGGGGGAGCGGCTGATGAATAGCTCGAACTCCTGCACAAAGTGCCGCCCTGTACCAACCTCACGGAGCTCCAACTCCTCTCTCACCATGAACTCGTGGACGCCACCAATCAGCCGCTTTGCAGTGGAGGCCGGTGCAGCCCCCGTCAAATCTGGATCGCGGTGGATGAATAGCTCAAACTCCTGCACATTAAGCTGACGCCATGTACCAACCTCGCAGAGATTGAACTCCTTCATCTTAAACCCACGGTCGCCTCCAATCGGAGGCTTTGCTGTGGAGGCCGGTGAGGCTCCATTGGATCTGGATCGCACGACGGGAGAAGCCGGTGATACGTCCAAAACGTATCTATAATTTCTGCTTGCTCCATGCCTCTTTTGTGTGATATTGCTATGATATTTATGCACTTCCATACACTTTTGATCATATTTGGACTAACCTATTAACTCAGTGCACCACAGTGCCAGTTCCTGTTTTCTGCTGTTTTTCTATTTCAGGTTTCCCCCATATTAAAAGTGCCCTAAAAATTCCAGGAAAAATACAGGAAAAATCAGCGTACCGGGAGCTCCAAGAAAAACCAAGGCAGGGCCAGCCCAGGCGGCCAGCCCAGGCGGCCCCACCCCTGGCCGCCCTAGGGGGGCGCTGATGGCTTCTCGCCCCTCGTTGATTACCCCAAGTGGAAGGTTTGAGATGCAGTGTAGCGGTAGTTTTCCCTTGGCAAAGATACCAAGGGTCGAATTCCCCTGAGACTCCAAGGTTCAACAAGAAGGTGTCAACTGCTAACGGCGCCAGATACTTAGCAATTAACTGGACCTGCACACAGATACAAATAACTTTGCTCCCAACGAGTACAGAGAGGTTGTCAATCCCTCCGGCCTTGTCGTTTACAAAGGATCAAACGCAAGAGATAATAGTGATAGGTATTACTGCAACTAGTAAGTAAAAGCAGAAAGTAAATAGCGGATGTGATCAGTGATGGTAATATGGACCGGGGTCCCATGATGTTCACTAGTGATGTCTCTCTCCCAAAAGACGATAAAACAGCTATGTGAGGTAAACGAATTACAGCTGGGCAATTGACAGGATTATGTGCGCAAACCAATGCTAACTATGCTGCAAGAAAGGTTGAGGCTCAAAAGCATGGGCGGTACGCCAAGGTAAGTAGACCGAAATCCATCTGCATCTACTACTAATCATCCACCTTGAGATATCTATCCAGAACATCTCGCTCGTATTAAGTTGCGAGTCCCACCCATAGTGTAAACTCAAAGCAATAGACAACTGCATTAAAAGAACTTTGCGTAAAGTAAACAATCCTTGCACCCGCGAGTACAAGCACCGTTGTTTTCCCCCTTGTGGCAACAACACATCCCCTAGACTCATGTTTCTGTCACTCAAGCTAGTCATCGAGGGGCATGAACCCACAATCAAGCATAACGTTCCCTCTTGGAGTTACTACCTACTACTCGGCCAAAGCAATAAATAGCAACGGAGAACATGCAAGAATTACTCAAGAACATAAATATAAAAGAGGTAAATCAAATATATTACTCACACACAATCTGAACATAATCTCATAATCCATCAGATCCCAGCAAACTCATCATAGCAACATCATAAGGATTACATATGTGCCTCGATCATGTAGGGCAGCTCACGAGGTCTAATTAGTGAAGAACAAAGAGGGGAGGAGAATATCACATAGCTACTGGTCATGGACCCATGGTCCAAGGGAGACTACTCACAACTCATCCGGGAGGCGTCCATGGTGGTGGAGAGGCTCCCGGTGGTGGTTCTCCCCTCCGGCAGGGTGCCGGGAAGAGTTCTCCTGGTGCTCCCGATCTTGGAAGCGCGGCGGCGGTGGAACAGAGATGAGATCGCGAAAAAGGGTTCCGTCCTCGAGGGTTTCGGGACGCGGTGTAAATATATGCCAAAGGGGGGCATCAGCGGAGACCTGGGGGCCCAGGCGCCCCCCCGGTGCGGCCAGGAGGGGGGCCGCGCCACCAGGGCGCCTGGAGCCCTTGTGGCCCCCCTCCGGCCCTACTTTGGCCGTATGGAAGCTTCCGGAACGCTGATTTTTTATATATTTTTCCCGGAATTTTTCTGGCAGTTTACGTAATGGGAAAACCTGAAATACAAAAACAGCAGAAAACAGAAACTGGCACTGGGGTGCACTGAGTTAATAGGTTAGTCCAAATATGATCAAAAGTGTATGGAAGTGTATAAATATCATAGCAATATCACACAAAAGAGGCATGGAGCAAGCAGAAATTATAGATACGTTTTGGACGTATCAACATCCCCAAGCTTAATTCCTGCTAGTCCTCGAGTAGGTAAATGATAACAAGAATAATTTCTGTGGTGACATGCTATTAACCATATAAGAACTTTTCACAGTCACATGACAAGTGCTTACCGAGACAATGAATCTGTAGTAATTAAGTTGCCTCATGAGAAAATCACAAAGAACTGAAAGTTTTACAATATGATACTGAAACACTCAATAGATTTGTAGTGAGCATGGTGTGCAAATATGATAAAGTGGTATCTCGCTTGCCCCCTTTAGTGAAGCAAAACATAAATGCAGGGGCACCTCCAAGGTTTAAGTGACGACTAGATACAATGATTTCAGAATAAACGATATCATAATCATGCAAAAGACAATGCTACTTTGGGACAATGCACATTACACTCAGAATGACAATCATGCTCTTAATAGTTGGTGCTTTAAAGAAGGTGGAGACTCTCGAACCGTGGCTTTTGATGGCAAGGTTGAAAACCCGTGGTCGGAAACTAAAACTAAACATGTACCAGAGCTCTTGGTTTTAAAAACAGAGGTAATAATTATTTTTTTGAATATGCATGTTTCGTCAACGAATGCTAGCAGATAACTCAATTACTTCTCGAGCTGGACAAGTTTCTAGGAACGGCTCCCGAATGAGGACGATCACATCCTCTTAATCTCCTTTGTTTATCACTGCCAAAGTTTTCTGATTTCTCTTGAACAAAACGTGAAGGAGGGTTTGTTTGTTGTATAATTTTTTAATGAGCCGGGCGCACTCTATGCCAGTTCTCGTATTATGGGTTTGCACATTAGACATGCAATCCCGGGGTGAAGCTTGTCCAACTTAAAAAGATCATGAATTAACTACTACTTCCTCATGAACTAAAACAGAGGCACAAAAGAGAAATGCTTTTTTTGAATAATTTCGAGATGGTACATGAAAGTCTTCGTTAGGAATGGCAGGTAAATACCATGTATAGGAAGGTATGGTGGACTCATATGGCATAACTGGTTTAAAGGATTTTGGATGCACAAGCAGTCAGTCCGCTTAGTACAGGCGAAGGTTAGCAAAAGACTGGGAGCGACCAACTAAAAGAGCAATGACGGTCATAATCATGCAGAGTGACAAAGCAACATTGAATCAGGCATGGAAGTTATATCGCTACTCAGAAATTAAAGATCATCAAGGCTTGATAGACTTTCTTTACAGTCTTAAATATGCGTGAGCATACGCCAAGTCAATCAAAATAAATTCTTGAAGGAAGATATCACTAAACCATACCACATCATAGGCAAACAAATCATGTTGGTACTCCATTAACACGTTGAGAACCCCCCCAGCTATTTGAGACTAACCATAAGAAAACATGAACTACTAAGCACCATTATGCACATAGCATTTTTATCATAGACATATCAACCAATGCAACAGAAGCCAACTCTCTTTAATAAGATAAGCATGATAACTAAAGAGAGTTCCAGCGACCAACTAAACAAACGCTCTTTAAAAAGATAAGCATGAAAAACTAAGAGCTGAACATGATAGTAGCTATTGAAAGACAAGGAACACACACAGCAAAGATAGACATGAAAATTCTATGTTATGTTCTAGGTTGAAGTGGAGCGTGTTTCTCTCCCACACAAAGAAGGCTGAGTTCCAACTCGTTATGAACAGCAAGCAAAGCTAAAGAAAACTAAAAAGGAAACTAAAAGCAAGACGCTCCAAGCATAGCACATAACACATGAAGTGATAAAAATATAGTGGAACGAAAGACGAACTGATAATTGTTGACGGAGAAGGGGATGCACGGGGGCATCCCCAAGCTTAGACGCTTGAGTCTTCTTGAATATTTCTTGGGGGTGCATGGGGGCATCCCCAAGCTTGAGCGTTTGACACTCCTGAATCTTTTTATCATCTTCCCTCGCACACTTGAAAACTCCCTTCATACATAACTCATCATAATCTGATTAGCGAGGTTAGTACCCATAATAAAATAATTGTTCCTTGCTGGAAATAAGGATATTCTTGAAGGTCTACTGTTTCTCAAGATTGCCAAAAGGTTTTTGCAAAGAAAAAGCAAGCTCAAGGTTTGCAAAATGAAGGAAAGGCAAAACAGGACAGAATCTGTGAAAAACAGACCAGCAGGTAGTAAATGATTTTTTCGGGGCACTTGTGCAACTCAAATCAAAAAACTCAAAACAGACGTCCGAAAGACAATTGTATAGAGCATGCTGTCGAAAATATTCAGACCAAAAAGATGATCTGGTGATTTTATACGAATTTTTCTGTCCAAGGACAGAATCTGTTTCCTGGACAGCACGTCACAACTTTTGAACTTTCTTGCAATCAGAGGCTACACTTGGCACAAAGCTAAAAAGTAAAGATACAATGATGATGCTACTATAGTAACAACATCAAGACACAACAAAAGCAAAATAAAATTTTATTCATTGTGGGCTGCCTCCCAAAAGCGCTTTCTTTTATGCCTTTAAGCTAGGCATAATGCAAAGAGAGCAAGTCTTATCAAGAGTAAAAGAATAGCTAGCCCGTATAACGGACTCAAAAGGTAACTTAATCTTCTTTCTAGGGAAGTGTTCCATCCCTTTCTTGAGAGGAAATTGGAATTTTATATTCCCCTCTTTCATGTCAATGATGGCACCAACGGTGCGAAGAAAAGGACGTCCCAAAATAATTGGACAAGAAGGTTCACATTCAATATCCATAATAGTAAAATCAACGGGAACGTAATTGTCATTGACAATGATAAGAACATCGTCGATACTCCCCAAGGGTTTCTTTATGGAAGAATCAACAAGACGAACACCAAAAGAACAAGAATCAAAAGGTTTCAATTTAAGCATATCATATATTCTTTTGGGCATAACGGAGGTACTAGCTCCAACATCACATAAAGCATAGCAAGAGAAGTTATTCAACTTAATTTTAATCATAGGATCCCAACCATCTTCTAGCTTTCTAGGTATGGAGGCTTCTACTCTAAGTTTCTCCTCCCTAGCTTTGATGAGAGCATTAGTGATATGCTCTGTGAAGGCAAGATTAAGCGTGCTAGTGCGGGGGTCTCTAGACATCTTGTGAAGGAAATCAATAACTTCGGTAAGGGTGCAATTATCAAAATCAAGGTCACTACTATCAAGTAGAGTGGTAGTGGTGTCCTTTAGGCTCACTTGTTTGGTAGTTTCTATGGTCATAGCATCACCATTAATAGGTCCAATGGGACCAGGAGTGCATTGGGTGCTAAGAGTTTGGATATCCTCAACAACTTGGATAGTAGCAACAGTGTGGTGGGTAGGAAGGTTCTTAAATCTATCTTCTTCCTCCTTTAGGGGTGCAGCCACTTCGGGTTTAGCTGCCATTTGGTTTATCAAAGTGGCTTGTGTGTGGGACATATTGGAAACTTGGGACTCAGTGATAGTGAGCCTAGTCTGGAGGTTAGAAATCTCAATATTTAGGCTCTCTAGTTGTCTACCAATGTCTTGCAAGATAGCAGTATGCTCATTTAATTGCCTCGAGAAGGTTTTGTTTTGTTCATATTGGGTGTGCATGTAGTTCTTAGTGGCCTTCTCTATTTCTAGAAGTTTCTCATAACCAGGCATGTCTCTATCTCTTTGGGTGGAGTTCTTGGTGCTAGGATAAGCATTGTTGTTCCCATAGGAATTAGAGGGGAACGGTCTAGGATTGCTACCAAAATTACTCCTATAAGCTTGAGCAATCAAAGAATTTAAAGGATCATCACGAGGATCAATAGAAGATTGCTTGGAAAGTAGAGACATGATCAAGTCAGCTTTTTCATTTAGGGAGGAAATCTCCTCGACAGAGTTTACCTTCCTACCTGTTGGAGCGCGTTCGGTGTGCCATTGGGAATAATTGGTCATCATCTCATCGAAAAGTTTCGTGGCAGCACCAAGTGTAGTTGACATAAAGGTTCCTCCCGCGGCCGAATCTAACAAGTTCCGCGAGGTAAAGTTCAAGCCTGCATAAAAAGTTTGGATAACCATCCAAGTAGTCAAACCATGAGTAGGGCAGTTCTTGACAAGAGACTTCATGTGTTCCCAAGCTTGGGCAACGTGTTCATTATCCAATTGTTTAAAATTCATTATGTTACTTCTTAGTTGGATAATTTTAGCAGGTGGATAGTATTTTCCAATAAAAGCATCCTTGCACTTGTCCCAAGAATCTATGCTATTTCTAGGCAAGGACTGAAACCAAATTTTAGCTCCTCCTTTCAAGGAGAAAGGAAAAAGCTTAAGCTTAACAATATTACCATCTATTTCTTGGTACTTTTGCATATCACAAAGTTCAGCAAAATTGTTTAAGTGTAAAGCAGCATCATCTCCAGCACCGGAGAATTGATCTTTCACAACTAGATTCAGTAAAGCAGGTTTAATTTCATAAGAAGGTGCTGAAGTGGCAGGTGTAGTGATGGGCGTGCAGATAAAGTCATCGTTGTTATGACTAGTGAAGTCACACAACTTGGTGTTCTCGGTGGAACCCATAGCAGCAAGCAAGCAAGATAACTATTTTTGTGATTTTCGATAAAGGATACTAAAGCAAAACTGAAAGGTAAACTAACAAGACTAAAAAGCAAAGGTAAAAGATAGCGTGCAACTCCCCTATCTTGAAGAGTGGAGTCCCCGGCAACGGCGCCAGAAAACTTTGCTTGATGGCTTCTCGCCCCTCGTTGGTTACCCCAAGTGGAAGGTTTGAGATGCAGTGTAGCGATAGTTTTCCCTTGTAAAGATACCAAGGATCGAATTCCCTGAGACTCCAAGGTTCAACAAGAAGGTGTCAACTGCTAACGGCACCAGATACTTAGCAATTAACTGGACCTGCACACAGATACAAATAACTTTGCAACCAAAGAGTACAGAGAGGTTGTCAATCCCTCCGGCCTTGTCGTTTACAAAGGATCAAACGCAAGAGATAATAGTGATAGGTATTACTGCAACTAGTAAGTAAAAGCAGAAAGTAAATAGCGGATGTGATCAGTGATGGTAATATGGACCGGGGTCCCATGATGTTCACTAGTGATGTATCTCTCCCAAAAGACGATAAAACAGCTATGTGAGGTAAACGAATTACAGCTGGGCAATTGACAGAATTATGTGCGCAAACCAATGCTAACTATGCTGCAAGAAAGGTTGAGGCTCAAAAGCATGGGCGGTACGCCAAGGTAAGTAGACCGAAATCCATCTGCATCTACTACTAATCATCCACCTTGAGATATCTATCCAGAACATCTCGCTGGTTTTAAGTTGCGAGTCCCACCCATAGTGTAAACTCAAAGCAACAGACAACTGCATTAAAAGAACTTTGCGTAAAGTAAATAATCCTTGCACCCGCGAGTACAAGCACCGTTGTTTTCCCCCTTATGGCAACATCACATCCCCTAGACTCATGTTTCTGTCACTCAAGCTAGTCATCGAGGGGCATGAACCCACAATCAAGCATAACGTTCCCTCTTGGAGTTACTACCTACTACTCGGCCAAAGCAATAAATAGCAACGGAGAACATGCAAAAATCACTCAAGAACATAAATATAAAATAGGTAAATCAAATATATTACTCACACACAATCTGAACATAATCTCATAATCCATCGGATCCCAACAAACTCATCATAGCAACAGCATAAGGATTACATATGTGCCTCGATCATGTAGGGCAGCTCACGAGGTCTAATTAGTGAAGAACAAAGGGGGGAGGAGAACATCACATAGCTACTGGTCATGGACCCATGGTCCAAGGGAGACTACTCATAACTCATCCGGGAGGCGTCCATGGTGGTGGAGAGGCTCCCGGTGGTGGTTCTCCCCTCCGGCCAGGTGCCAGGAAGAGTTCTCCTAGTGCTCCCGATCTTGGAAGCGCGGCGTCGGCGGAACAAAGATGAGATCGCGAAAAAGGGTTCCGTCCTCGAGGGTTTCGGGACGCGGTGTAAATATATGCCAAAGGGGGGCATCAGCGAAGACCTGGGGGGCCCAGGCGCCCCCCCGGCGCGACCAGGAGGGGGGCCGCGCCACCAAGGCGCCTGGAGCCCTGGTGGCCCCCCTCCGGCCCTACTTTGGCCGTATGGAAGCTTCCGAAACGCTGATTTTTTATATATTTTTCCCGGAATTTTTCTGGCAGTTTACGTAATGGGAGAACCTGAAATACAAAAATAGCAGAAAACAGAAACTGGCACTGGGGTGCTCTGAGTTAATAGGTTAGTACAAATATGATCAAAAGTGTATGGAAGTGTATAAATATCATAGCAATATCACACAAAAGAGGCATGGAGCAAGCAGAAATTATAGATACGTTTTGGACGTATCAGGCGCCTAGGCCCCCCTCTCCGCTTCTGGTGACCCCCTTTGGCATATATACTCCTCGCGTCCTGAAACCCTCGAGGACGGAACCCTTTTTCGCGATCTCGTCTCTGTTCCGCCGCCGCAACGCTTCCAAGATCGGGAGCATCAGGAAAACTCTTCCCGGCACCCTGTCGGAGGGGAGAACCACCACTGGGAGCTTCTCCACCACCATGGACGCTTCCCGGATGAGTTGTGAGTAGTCCCCCTTGGACCATGGGTCCATGACCAGTAACTATGTGATGTTCTCCTCCCCTCTTTGTTCTTCATGGATTAGACCTCGTGAGCTGCCCTACATGATCGATGCACATATGTAATCTTTATGCTGTTGCTTTGCTGAGTTTGCTGGGATCCGATGGATTATGAGATTATGTTCAGATTGTGTGTGAGTAATATATTTGATTCACCTCTTTTATATTTTAGTTCTTGAGTAATTCTTGCATGTTCTCCGTTGCTGTTTATTGCTTTGGCCAAGTAGTAGGTAGTAACTCCAAGAGGGAATGTTATGCTTGATTGTGGGTTCATGCCCCCTGATGACTAGCTTGAGTGACAGAAACATGAGTCTAGGGGATGTGCTGTTGCCACAAGGGGGAAAACAACGGTGCTTGTACTTGCGGGTGCAAGGATAGTTTACTTCACGCAAAGTTCTTTTAATGCAGTTGTCTGTTGCTTTGAGTTTACACTTTGGGTGGGACTCGCAACTTAATACCAGCGAGATGTTCTGGATAGATATCTCAAGGTGGATGATTAGTAGTAGATGCAGATGGATTTTGGTCTACTTGCCTTGGCGTACCGCCCATGCTTAGAGCCTCTACCTTTCTTTACATCATAGTTGGCATTGGTTTGCGCACATAATCCTGTCAATTGCCCAGCTGTAATTTGTTTACCTCGCTTAGCTGTTTTATCGTCTTTTGGGAGAGAGACATCACTAGTGAACATCATGGGACCCCGGTCCATATCACCACCACTGATCACACCTTATATTTACTTCCTGTTTCTATTTCCTAGTTGTAGTCATAGCTATCATTATTATCTCTTGTGTTTGATCCTTTGTAAACAGCAAGGCCGGAGGGATTGACAACCTCTCTGTACTCGTTGGGAGCAAAGTTATTTGTATCTGTGTGCAGGTCCTGTCAACCGCTAAGTATCTGGCGCCGTTAGCAGTTGACACCTTCTTGTCGACCCTCGGAGTCTCACGAGATTTGATCCTTGGTACCTTTGCCAAGGGAAACTTGTCGTTACGCTACATCTCAAACCTTCCACTTGGGGTAACCAACGAGGGGCGAGAAGCCATCAAGCAAAGTTTTTGCCGCCGTTGCCGGGGACTCCACTCTTCAAGATAGGGGAGTTGCACGCTATCTTTTATCTTTGCTTTTTAGTCTTGTTAGTTTACCTTTCATTTTTTCCTTTAGTGTCCCTTACCAAAAATCACAAAAAAAAATTATTTGCTTTTCTGTTAGTAGTCTTTTCTGTTTAGTCAAGCATGTTAGGATTTGGTGCTTTGAGGGAATCAGAAGTTCTAGATTTCCATCAAAGGGATGGAACACTTCCCTAGAAAGTAGATTAAGTTACCTTTTGAGTCCGTTACACGGGCTAGCTATTCTCTTACTCTTGATAAAACTTGATCTTCTCTTTTCTGCATCATGCCTAGCTTAAAGGCATAAAAGAAAGCGCTTTTGGGAGGCAGCCCACAACGAATTAGCTTTTATTTTTCTTTTGTTGTGTCTTGATGTTTGTTACTACAGTAGCATCATCATTGTATCTTTTCTTTTCAGCTTTGTGCCAAGTTTAGCCTCCGATTGCAAGAAAGTTCAAAAGTTGTGACGTGCTGTCCAGAAAACAGATTCTATCCTTGGACAGAAAAATTCGTATAAAATCACCAGATAATCTTTTTGATCTGAATTTTTTTGACAGCGTGCTCTATATAATTAGCTTTTGGGCATATGTTCTGAGTTTTTTGATTTGAGTTGCAGAAGTGCCCTAAAAAAATTATTTACTACCTGCTGGTCTGTTTTTCACAGATTCTGTTCTGTTTTGCCTTTTCTTCGTTTTGCAAACCTTGAGCTTGCTTTTTCTTTGAAAAAACCTTTTGGCAATCTTGAGAAACAGTAGCTCTTCAAGATTATTCTTATTTCCAGTAGGGAAAAGTTATTTTATTATGGGTACTAACCTCGCTAATCAGATTATGATGAGTTATGTATGAAGGGAGTTTTCAAGTGTGCGAGGGAAGATGATAAAAGAAAATTCAGGAGGGTCAAACGCTCAAGCTTGGGGATGCCCCCGTGCACCCCCAAGAAATATTCAAGAAGACTCAAGCGTCTAAGCTTGGGGATGCCCTCTTGCATCCCCTTCTCCATCAACAATTATCAGTTCGTCTTTCGTTCCACTATATTTTAATCACTTCATGCGTTATGTGCTATGCTTGGAGCGTCTTGCTCTTAGTTTCCTTTTTAGTTTTCTTTAGCTTTGCTTGCTGTTCATAACAAGTTAGAACCCAGCTTTCTTTGTGTGGGAGAGAAACACGCTCCAACCTAGAACACAACATAGGATTTTCATGCTTATCTTTGTTGTGTGTGTTCTTTGTCTTTCCATAGCTAATGTCATGTTTAGCTCTTAGTTTTCATGCTTTTCTTTTTAAAGAGCTTTTGTTTAGTTGGTTGTTGAACTCTCTTGAGTTTTCATGTTTATCTTGTTAAGAGAGTTTGCCTGTTGCACTGAGTTGTGTGTCTTAACTTAAAGTAGGTAATTGAGGTTGCTATTTAATTTTAGTAGTAACTTGCAATAGTTTTGAGGTATTGCCATGAGTAATGTCTGAACTTTTGGTGTCAAGAGCTTTAGCCTATTAGTGATAGATGTCGTATTTTGGGAAATCCGTGTTTATTTTCGAAAACCTACAAAATAGTTGAGAACTTTAGCTACTAAATGGATCACTAATCTTTGGAGGGATCGAATATTAGAGTACACTCACATACCATGAGCCGAGGATGCGCAAGGGTAACCAAACCCCCATACACTCCTCCTCGGGGTACTTGTGTTTTTGTGAACCTCCTAATTAGGTTGAGAGTTACCGATAATAAGTGCATGAGTTCTTCGGACTAATGTGAGTATTCGAAAGTTGACACTTCCACCTAACCATATTTTTCTAGCCTCTTCGGTACCGTGCATTGCCCTTTCTAACCTCGAGAGTTGGCGCATACTTCGCTGGTGCATCCAAATCCTTGGCACGATACGCTCTGTCATCATAAGCCTCATTATATCCTTCCTCAAAACAGCCACCATACCTACCTATCAAGGCATTTCCATAGCCTTTCCGAGATACATTGCCATGCAACATCCATCTTCTCATGACTTGATCTTCATGTCATACATGCTTTTTGCTTGATCGATGAGCCGCATGCTAGTTGGGCCTTGCCCTAATCATTGCTACATGACGCGCTAGTGTCATTGCATATCCTGCTACACCGGCAGAGGCATACATCATGATAGTTTCATTTTCTTTATGTTGAGTACTTTTGTAAAATGTGAAAGATCTTCTATACTTCTTGTAATATATAGAGTGTTGCCCCTAAAGTGAGGAAAAGATCCCAAAGAGGACAAAATCAAAAGATCCCAAAGAGGACAAATGAGAGTTAAATAGAAAGAGCCATTGAGGCCACAAAAAAATAAAATAAAAAATAGAAAAAAAGAGAAAAAGAAATAAAAAGAGAGAAGGGGGCACACTACTATTTCCTTTTGAGAGATCCACACTCGTACTCCATCTTATACCTTGTGCTCCATAGAGATTATCATTCATGCATATAGCTATGTGGGGACCTTCACACTATAGAACTTGGCTTGTATATTCCAATGATGAGCCTCCTCAAAAGAGCTCTAGGTCTTCTTGAGCAAGCAAGTTGGATGCACCCCCACTAGTTCCATTGGAGAGCTTACCTTAGCTCATATGTGCATCCGTTGCATGGCAATCCCTACTCCTCACATCATATCTATCATTTGGCTTTCTCTCGCCGATGATTGTCCTCATTGATGTGAGCCTTTCACACCTTTTTTGTCTCCCCCTCTATCATTTTTCTCTCTTTGCCATCCTAAGTGTCGACTTTCTTGCTTACGCTCATCCATTGCATGAGTGCTCAAAATATCGAAAGGGAGTGGATCATTTTGACTTGTACCTGGCTGGCGGTCTGGGGATGAGTCAAGATAAGATTTCAAAGAAGACCAAGTGTGAAACTTTAGTAGATTAAGTTCTCAACAATACAAAAACTATGTTTTACTCTCTCATATATCCCTATCCCCTTTCTTGCACGCAAACACCATTTGGAGACATTCGAGTCATGGACAGCGAGAGCTCTTGCACCTTTATGTTCTTATGTTACTTGTTACAATGCTAATATAGACTCTTGCTTGTTATGACTTGAATTGAATTACATGCCTTGATTGCTTTACTTAAAAGTTCTTATATGGTTGATAGCATGTCACCACATAAATTATGCTTGTTATCATTTACCTACTCGAGGACGAGCAGGAATTAAGCTTGGGGATGTTGATACGTCCAAAACGTATCTATAATTTCTTCTTGTTCCATGCCTCTTTTGTGTGATATTGCTATGATATTTATGCACTTCCATACACTTTTGATCATATTTGGACTAACCTATTAACTCAGTGCACCACAGTGCCAGTTCCAGTTTTCTGTTGTTTTTCTATTTCAGGTTTCCCCCATATTAAAAGTGCCCTAAAAATTCCGGGAAAAATACAGGAAAAATCAGCGCACCGGGAGCTTCAAGAAAAACCAAGGCAGGGCGAGAGGGGAGCCAGGGGCAGCCCAGGAGGCCAGCCCAGGCAGCCCCACCCCTGGCCGCCCTAGGGGGCGCCTGGGCCCCCCTCTCCGCTTCTGGTGACCCCCTTTGGCATATATACTCCTCGCGTCCCGAAACCCTCGAGGACGGAACCCTTTTTCGCGATCTCATCTCTGTTCCGCCGCCGCAACGCTTCCAAGATCGGGAGCATCAGGAGAACTCTTCCCGGCACCCTGCCGGAGGGGAGAACCACCACCGGGAGCTTCTCCACCACCATGGACGCTTCCCGGATGAGTTGTGAGTAGTCCCCCTTGGACCATGGGTCCATGACTAGTAGCTATGTGATGTTCTCCTCCCCTCTTTGTTCTTCATGGATTAGACCTCATGAGCTGCCCTACATGATCGAGGCACATATGTAATCTTTATGCTGTTGCTCTGCTGAGTTTGCTGGGATCCGATTATGAGATTATGTTCAGATTGTGTGTGAGTAATATATTTGATTCACCTCTTTTATATTTTAGTTCTTGAGCAATTCTTGCATGTTCTCCGTTGCTGTTTATTGCTTTGGCCAAGTAGTAGGTAGTAACTCCAAGAGGGAACGTTATGCTTGATTGTGGGTTCATGCCCCCTGATGACTAGCTTGAGTGACAGAAACATGAGTCTAGGGGATGTGCTGTTGCCACAAGGGGGGAAACAACGGTGCTTGTACTTGCGGGTGCAAGGATAGTTTACTTTACGCAAAGTTCTTTTAATGCAGTTGTCTGTTGCTTTGAGTTTACACTTTGGGTGGGACTCGCAACTTAATACCAGCGAGATGTTCTGGATAGATATCTCAAGGTGGATGATTAGTAGTAGATGCAGATGGATTTCGGTCTACTTGCCTTGGCGTACCGCCCATGCTTAGAGCCTCTACCTTTCTTTACAGCATAGTTAGCATTGGTTTGCGCACATAATCCTGTCAATTGCCCAGCTGTAATTTGTTTACCTCGCTTAGCTGTTTTATCGTCTTTTGGAAGAGAGACATCACTAGTGAACATCATGGGACCCCGGTCCATATCACCACCACTGATCACACCTTATATTTACTTCCTGTTTCTATTTCCTAGTTGCAGTCATAGCAAGCATTATTATCTCTTGTGTTTGATCCTTTGTAAACAGCAAGGCCGGAGGGATTGACAACCTCTCTGTACTCGTTGGGAGCAAAGTTATTTGTATCTGTGTGCAGGTCCTGTCAACCGCTAAGTATCTGGCGCCGTTGGCAGTTGACACCTTCTTGTCGACCCTCGGAGTCTCACGGGATTCGATCCTTGGTACCTTTGCCAAGGGAAACTTGTCGTTACGCTACATCTCAAACCTTCCACTTGGGGTAACCAACGAGGGGCGAGAAGCCATCAGCCGACGGCCCCATCTCGAATCACGCGAGGGAAGGTTCGCCACAACCTCAGTTGGGCACTGGCTGGGAGGTGCCTTGTCGGCCGGCTCTGCAGATTATGGGGATGAGGCACGACGACGGATGGGGTAGCGCAGACGATTGATCTTCCCCGGCTCCATGTTTGTAGGTGATAAGTTTTTTTTTGAGAGAGATAAGTTTCTTTTCTTTATAGAGAGATAAAGTGTGGTGCGCCGTTACTTTTGGAAACGAAAAGGAATAGACAATCCAGTGAAAGAAAACGTCCGACGGTTCATTTGTGCCGATGTGCCATGCAGTGCATGGCTGCATGCTAGCTAGGAGAATTAGACAATCGCAGTGTTGATGCGGCGTGAGAATTAGACAATGGGATGACGTGGCTACCTTGCTGAGGTGGACATGTTGCATGTTAAGAGAAATGGGTTAGTGGGGATGAACTATTTAGTTATTATAGATGTGGGTGTATTAGCTTTAGCTTTAGCTTTGAAAGATGGTCGTTGGATGAGGCCAATCCGATGGTGCAGAGCTGGCAAATTTGAGCACTACTGGCCGTTGGATATCATCTAGATTCCACCAGATTTTGCCACATGTACAATCTAGAAGACTCTATGGTTGAACTTAAGCATAATGCACAAACCTCAAAACACAAGCACTTATTCTTTGTTCTAGAATCTTCTGTATCAGAATTGCCAAAATGTTTTTCTACATGATTTGTTTTTACTTTATGCCTTACAACGCACAATTCCATGAATCTTAAAATAGATTAGCTTTCTTATAAAAACTAGATGATTTTGAATGAAATGAACTATAAGAATTAAATGAACATCTACATCATGCATATATGACTCAAAGCTTACATGCTATAATGTGATATTTATTCATAATTTGGTTGCCAAATCTCATGCGTGCAATGCACGTGTACCTTACTAGTCTAAATGGTGTCTGTGTGTGTGTTGTGCGTGTTAAACACATTGTACGTAGTATATCATACTAGTCTAAATTGTCTTTTTTTGTACACGTTAAGCTTCTTCTCCCGGAATTTCAAGCCGCGCCTTGTTATGCCAAAGTTTCAAGCTAGCGTCTCTGTCTATTGTGCTACGCAACTACCGCCTCTTCAATCCGCGCCTTGTTAGCCCGAAATATTTAATATATATCTTTGTCTCATTGTGCTCTGACAACTCCCTCCATCTCAACCCGCGCCTTGCTATTCCAAAATTTCAACGCGTGCGAAAACTCCCACCTCCTGTGAAATCCTGACACACGAAATGCCCGTGATACCCCTGATCCAAAAGAACCGCCTCAAATCGGTGGGTATACTTTCACAACTTACCCCACATTTCAGACAAGCGCGTCCCTAAGCCATGGTTCCCCACTCCCATCCCATCCGCCCACCCATTCGTACACTGAGGCCGGCAAAACCCGTGAAGCCCCACACCCTCCTCCGTCCGCCACCCAGCCGGAGCCTCTTCCCCGAAGACGTCGTCCACGGCAACACCTCGACGTCCCTCATCCACCGTACCGGATGAGGATCCGTCGTCGATCTGGTCGTCCCGCTGGTTCAGCCACCCCGTCCTCCACCTCCAAGGAGCTGCCCCGACGTTCCCCTCGTCTTTCGCACCACCTCCATTCCCACACCGCCGTCTTCACGTGCACCACCAGAAGAGCATCATAATCGTTTCCTCGAATGAAGTTGTGGCCTAATCGGCGCCACCAAAGAGGTTGTACATTAATTGCCGCATTTTCTTCTTGATTCGATCTCACGGTGCTGCCGGTGCTCGGTCCCAAGCCGACACGGCGCGGCTCCATCCACGGCGGCATCGCCGGCCACTTCCTCCATGGTGTCGCTCCCTCTGCGGTGACGTCCACATCAGTACGAGCTGTTGCTGCTTTAGCTCTCGCTCGCGCTGCTGCTCTGCTCTTTCTCTCGATCCCCTGCCCGGTCTGCTCTTGCTCTCGCTCTTGCTCGCGCTACTGCTCTCGCTCTTGCTCTTGCTTGCGATTCTGCTCAGATTTAGCTACACTTCAGTCGACTGAATCGACTTTTGGGTCAGTCGATTTTCAGGGGGTGGGGGGCTCGCCGGAGTTAAGGAAGAACCAGCCGCAGCGGGGAGGGGGGCTCGCCGTAGAGGTACCCCACTATCTGTCTTAGGGTTCGGGGTGGGGGCGG
>LR738714.1:229972230-230017407 GCA_902687465.1 Secale cereale
TGTTTGGCCGGTGGTGGCTGGCGGCTCAGGGGGGTGGAGGTTGAAGATGAACTGCAGGCCCATGATTTCGTATCCAACGACTGCAAAATCGACTGACTGGAGATTAAAAAGCCAGTCGACTGACGTGTAGCCTCACCTCTAGTGCGTTCAGTTTTGACAGCAAAATTCAGTTTCGACAGTTAAGTTCAGTTTCGACAATTAAATTCAGTTTCGATAGCAAAATTCAGTTTCGACAATTAAGTTCAGTTTCGACAGTTAAATTTAGTTTCGACAGTTAAGTTCAGAGATGAGCGGCTGATGTATACATCTAGCACTTTGTGGTTATGTATTTTACATCATCTATTGGAGATGCTATTAGAATTCCACTCAGGTTAACGTTGTCTCTCTTGTCCTGCTTCAGCCTCATCGTCGTACAACTCACCGGAGCTGCTCCAACGACGAAACCCTCCATCACAATGGAGCAGTACCTCGGGCTCCATCTCCAAACGCCTAAGATCTTCTTCCCCTCCTCCGACAGCCAAGTCAGCCGGAGCATCCTCACTGGCCAACCCAATCACGCTGAGATCGACATGGCTTCGCCAAAGAGGTTGTACACTTCTTGTGGTTTGACTTAATCTCACCATGCTTCTTTGCATCCTGTGATCTTCCAATTCTTGTGAACCAAACACCGATATTGGTAGAAATCATGTGTTTTAAAATTCTCTGTTTTACATGTGCATTCCTATCCTATTCCTGTCTATTTTCCTATCCCTACATTGTTAGAATCCTCAAATTCAAACAAGCCCTTACACAATTACTTCTGTTACAGATACGTGTCAAAGAAAACCTTGTGTGGTTTGTCCTGCTCCTGCGGTGTTGTGTTCCACCCCAGATCAGCTGCTCCAACGACGAAAGGGTTCACCACAGCAGGGATCCACTCTCCAGATTGTCTTTCGCCGCCTCAGATCTTCTTCCCCGCCGCCGGCCGCCACGACAACTGCATTACCATCATCAACTGAGCAGATGACCTTGAGGACTACACGGGTCCGCAAGAGAGGTCGCACTCTTCCGTGTCTGCTTACGTTATGCATTGCTTAATATGATGACATGCTACTTTATCGTCGTGTTCACCTATTAGACTCCGACTCAGGTCCAAACTTATGCTGAAACTTGAGTTTTTAAATGGTTGTGGGGTACATATTGGGCCAGCAATCAGTACTATCTGTCTACTATCTGGTTAATCTCGGGTGTCTACTATGAGTTTCATGTTGGGTGCAAACAAACATTAAAGGAGCCATTATCTGTATTTTTTAACTAAAGCTATTATCTGCCTGCTATCCTTGGTTCTGGGTCTATCCACAGTTTGCTACCTTCACTCTGGATTTGTGCATGCACTCCTTACATAATCTGACTATGTTTTATTCCTATGCATGTCAGTTATTGTACACAATGGAACTGAACATGTAGAGCAAAAGAGACGAGCCTTGCGTGGCAATAAAATTTCATGCAGACGTCGCTCCATGGTGGGCGCAAAGGCAGCCCCCCTCCACCCATTTCAGATCGTAATCAAGAGGAAGATAACTCCTCAGAGGAGGATTCAGAGACATATGGCCAGTCCTATTCCCTCCCCTGAGGTGCATGCTCTAACTTGGCAGGGTTAGGTTGCTCATATCGTGCGTATGGTATCTTGCATTGCTATGCCATTTGCTTAGTTTAGACATGATTTGTCTGAATGCCACCTGTTTACCATATATGTGAATTATGCAATGCCATCTTTTTGCAAGACATTATATATGTGAATTATGCAATGCTATCTTGTTGCAAGGCATTATATATTTGAATTATGCAATGCCATGATGTTTACCCAAGCGTCATATTTGTAAATTATATCATGCCGTCCTTTTTTTTCTATTTCTCATTGCTTTTGTCGACAATGTTTGTATATTCAACTGCTCTTCCAGTGCATCAGCCATTTGAATTGGTGATGGAGAAATATGGAGTGAAAACAAGGTCTTCAGAGCAGACAATGCTACCTGGTGAAGCAGATATGTTGCTGGTTATAGATAGCTCTTCAGAGGAGGATTCGGTGCCACATGACCAGTCCTATTATCCCCCTGAGGTGTATGCTCAAACTTGGCAGGGTTATATTACTCATATCATGCATATGTTGTATTGCAATGCTTAGTTTTTACATCATATACACGATATTGAATGTAATCTCCTTAGTTGACACATCATATATGCGATTGCCCTCTGCTCACTTCCTTAGTATATAAATCATATATTTGAATTATATCATGCCATGATGTTTACATAGACATCATGTATCTGAATTATGGCATGCCAACCCATTTTCTAAAGACATAATATAGTTATATCATCTCATCCTGTTCACATAGTCATCATATTTTGAATTATGTCATTCTATCCGTGAATTATCATGCCATCATGTTTCCATCGACGGCATGTTTGTGATTTATGGCATGCCAACCACTTTAATAGACACATCGTACAGTTATATCATGTCATCATGTTTACACAGTCATCATATTTTGAAATATGTCATTCTATCATGTTTAGTTAGCCATCATACATGTGAAATTGTGTCATACTATCCTGTTTAATTAGCCATCATATATTTGAAATTATGTCCTGCTATTCTATTTGGTTAGACAACATAAATGTGAATTATTTCATGCCCTGTTTTCTTCCCTACTATCCATTGCACCTGTCTATCTTACAATGTATGTACATTCAGTTACTTTTCTTGTTTATCAGCCATTTCAATTGGAGGGGGTGATGGCAGTATCTGTGGGAGTAAAACACGGTCTTCAGAAAAGATCGTGCTACCTGTCGATGGAGATAGAACCACAATTGTACTTGCCCAAGAACCAGCCCCACCACGCATAACCCAGACTCATGCAGATTGTACCCCTACCCAGTTGGATAGAGAACCAGCTACACCCCTTCTAACCCCAACCCCAACAGATAGTAACCCAGTTCCCGTTGACACAACACCGTCTCCACCACAAAGCACCCAAACACGAGCAGTTAGTAAGGCAACTGCAGTGCCCAAAGCACGAGGACCACCACTCTGAACCCCAAGTCAACGCTTAAAGCAGAAGAAGAATTGTTCTCAGGTCAGGTTCCGTAGCTATTGTTCATACTACTTTGCTCTTGCATCATTGTATTTACTCATACCAACTAATTTCAAATTTGAAGGATGCAATTGAAACTCCAATGGCGCAACAGGTATGTTTTAAACCTGTTTCTTTAACGTGTTTGCTGTTGTAACTTGATCTATGTTGATTTCAGTTTCAATTGAATAAACAGTTATGTTCTCATGCCATGCACATTACAAGTGTTGTTATTGCTGTGTAGTTTCCCACACTTATATTCTATCTATGCTGCTTTGTCTTAAATAGATATGATTCGAACTGTATCTATCTTGATTTGGCAACATAAACTAGAATGATATAGACCATACAATGACCATACTACATAGATATATGTTTGTTTCATGTTGTTATCCTGTCCACCTTACTACTGAACTGGTTTACCAAAATGAGTTTCATATACTACATCGTAAATACGTGATGTGTTTGTTTGTTTCTCCTTTAGAACGCGGATAAAATATTGGAGAAGAGTACCCCGTTATGCAATGGTAAAGGAAGTAATGCAGATCAGGTTCAAGATAGTGAGACATCCCTGTTGTTCTCCAAGAAAGCTGATAACAACTATATTGAAGACACCGAGACAACCCCAATAACGGACCACATTATGGACGTAAATGGGCTAGAGTTGAAATCGTCTGTTCATGGGCCGACCATAACGGGCCGACCATAACGGGCCGTCGTTAATCAGCCGTATTTGATGACGCTATGAAAACGGGCCAACGTATTAACGGGCCACAAACGGGCCGACTATAACCACGGGCTGAATTTGGCCCACAAGCAGAAAATGACAGTAACGGGCCGAAAGTAAACGAATGCTGGAAATGAGCCCAAGAATAAATGGGCCCTGAGAATGCCGAAAGATAACATGGGCTGGAAACGGCCCAATGGAATAATGGACCGTTAATGGGTATAAAGTGAAACACTGTTCAATATGGGCCAGTTTTACCACGGTCCGTTAATGGGCCGAGGGTTACTAAGGACCTCATATGGGCCGAAAGACATCATGGGCCATACATGGGCCGGAAGTTAAAACAGGCTGGAATTATATTAGACGGCCCAGATGACGCTACTGGGCCTAATTTGGATAGGCCGTAAACGGGCCCTAGGTTAGCGGGCTGTAAATGGGCTATATGCAAACAGAACGTTAACAGGCTTGCCGTGGGCCGTCCCGTCACCTTTTGACCAAATCAAACGGGCCGGCCTTTTCACAGGAATGGGCCTCTGTGGGCACTGTTCATTACGGGACAGTTTTACCACGGGCCGTTAATGGGCCGAGGGTCACTAAGGGCCTCATATGGGCCGGAAGACATCATGGGCCATACATGGGCCGAAAGTTAAAACAGGCTGGAACTATATTGGATGACCCAGATGACGCTACTGGGCCTAATTCGGATAGGCAGTAAATGGGCCCTGGGTTAGCGGGTTGTAAATGGGCTATATGCGAACAGGCTGTTAACAGGCTTACCGTGGGCGGGCCCGCCACCTTTTGACCAAGTCAAACGGGCCGGACTTTTCATAGGAATGGGCCTCTGTTGGGCTGTGCCACGTGTCGACGTATCATAGGCGCTTTTGGTCCAATGAGTGGATGACATCTATCCCAACGGTGAGCTGACACGTGTTTCCTCCAGCCAATGATGATTTTACACGTGGAAAATCCCCATTGGTCGGGGCTGTTAATGGGTTATCGGATTTAAAACCAGACCCGATAGCTTAACGGCGTTCCGTTACGGCGGATGCCACGTGTCGGTCACCCTTGACGAAGCACTTCTATGACGCGCGATTTATCGTCATGGAAGTGGACACTTCCGTGATGATCCTTTTGGTAATGTCGTGGAACACTTCTACGACAACACAGGTATGACTATCTTCATTTTGTCATAAATTTGTCATGGATGTACATGCATGACAGAAAACGTGACCTACTGTGACAAACACGTATCATCACGGAAGTGTATTTTTTTGTAGTGTGAGCCGGCGCGAACAGTGACTAGATCTGATGGGGGGAGGATGCGTTGCGTTTGCAAGCGATTTAGTTGGTGATGAGAAACTGAGCAGCTCGACCAATCGCGTGGGAGAGGGCCATGAGGGCGCGAGTATGAACCTGGAAGGTTGGACATGGTGCTAGGGATTGTTTTGATGCAACCCCCCGCGCCCCTGGATTTATAAATAAGCGTTTGGCTTTGAAGACGGCGAGATGGGCTCGCAAAAAGATGGCGTTGGGCCACCCGCCTTCTGAAAAGGTATGCGAAGCCCTCACCTCAAGGGACGACATTAAGATTCTGAGGGTCCCACCTTGATCTTGTGATGCCTTCGAGACCTAATGATTCAAAATTGTGCGGACTCAAGTACATAGCTTGGGTACCGGACAGTGGCCGGCGGTGTTGGACTGACTCCGAGCTAAATCAAAAGAACTCATGTTGCAAGACAAATACAGTTATCAGAGCGGATGTCGGACACAAGTTCCGACGTTGAAGGCAAGTTCGGGGGCTACTGATGGAGTCATGAACTAAGGGGTCCTCGGGGCGACGGCCCATTGTACATGGGCCGGACTGGTGGAGCCGTAATGTGGCATGAGTTCTATGAAGCCATGGTGTGCCCTCCAAGTCAAGAAGGCACCATATCTCTTTTATTCCTTATTGTAACCTATCTTCGGTAACCCTAACCCTATCGGTGTCTATATAAACCGAAGGGTGTAGTCATTAGGGATAGAGCTATTCTTCATCCCCCCATAGCCTAGGGTTAGCTTATACAGATCTCGAGGTAGATGTACTCTGTAAAGCATGATATATCATCAATACAATCAAGCAGCACGTAGGGTTTTACCTCTTCGAGAGGGCCCAAACACAGTTCGGGACCCCCTACCTCGAGGTCTGACGGTTTTGACACTGACATCCCTGTTTAATTAGGTAGTTTAAATCTTAAACTTAAGTAGTCACTATGACACTGACACGTGGGACCCACTAGTCAGTTTGACCCGGGCCACTCTGTTGACCTGCTAACATCAGCATGATGTCATGCCAACGTAGTATCTCAGCGGACGTTGTACCGGCGTTGTGATCGATGACACCAATAAAGAGTTGTACAATCTTCAGAAGTGGCACGCAAGCAACCCCCCATTAAGCATTCCGATAAAATCTCACTCTCTTGCTCTTGCTCTCTTTTACTACATTAGGACAACAACGATTCAACTGCTATTTGCTGCGGTAGCTAGACCCCTTTCCTCTACACGACCTGTCATTACCACAGTAAATAGTTGAAATCCACTAGCATGAGTAGGATTTGTAACTTTGCACTAATAACATACACACTATCCTAGACTATGTTACTACCTCCATGGTGGGTAATAATATATGTGTAGTGTAATGCAAAGCTTTATTTACCACGTTATAGAATAGACTCATTTTGTCTTGGCACTTAATTTACCTCTTTCCTCGTTAAATCATTTCCACATATACAAATTTGCTTAGTAGGATCCGATGTTACGTTTGAAGTTACTCCCACTATGGACAGTCTCAAATCTCAATGTCTTTCGTGTGTTAAATAGAAAAAACACAGCAGGTTGTGCTCGTCGATGCATTATGACCATCCACCGTATGTGTGGACCTGTGTGTCGTTGACTAGCGAGGAAATAATGAACGGAGGCTGGGCAGCCAAAGAAGACTCCGCTCTCTGCCTTCACCTACAAAGAAGACTCCTATAGTTGTGAAAGGCAGGGAGTTGATGTTTGAGGAAAACAATCAGGGGGAAATATGTATACAAACTCGAAGACTAGTCCCTGCAAAAAGAATGCACATCTGGCGAACCCTGGATGGAGACACAGGAAAAGGAAATGCCAAAAGCTAGCACAACAACAATGATGATTAACTAGGGAGAAAAAGAGAGAGGTCAGAGGAAGGAAGATGAACTTAACAAAGGAAGAAATAAGGGAATCAAGTTAGGTACAGGCCAAAATCTTGGCACCTTTAAGCGACGTGAAAGAAACAAGGAGAAGCAACAACAAAATCAGCCCTATGAGATTGTATTGAAGAAGAGAAATGTTGATCTGATGGAGATAGACATGGAGGCAAAGATACTAAAGAGAGCCAGAATGGCAGCTGGAGGCGAGGTGGTTGTGCAAGGGGGAAATGATGGAAACACAAGATCGAATGCAGAGAACGCTGGGCTGGAGGGATAGCCCAGCAAATCAAAATGAAAATAGTAGCTTGGAACTGCCGGGGATTGGGGAATGACTCGGCGGTTCGGGGGCTTCTGGATCTCAAGAAGCGGGAGGACACCGACATCCTCTTCTTGTCGGAAACCAAGATGGATGAGAAGAGAATGAATAAATTCAAGTGGATGTTAGGAAGGAGTAATATGGTGGTAATAGCATGTGAGGGGAAAAGTGGAGGACTGGCTCTGCTTTGGAAGAAAGAAATAAGGTTGGAGTTGCACAGTTACTCGAGATATCATATTGATGCGGAATTAATAGAAAAGGATTGTTTCAGATGGCGTTTTACAGACATTTGTGGGGAACCATCAAGCGATAGAAGGAAAATAACTTGGAGGCTACTACGCATACTTAAGCAACAATTGAACCTTCCATGGTTATGTGCTGGCGGTTTTAATGAAATATTTTTTAACCACGAGAAGAGAGGAGGGCCAGCTAGAGCACAAATAAATGGAGGGATTCAGACTAGCTCTTGCTGATTGCGGCCTCGAGGATTTGGGGTACATAGGAGATAAGTATACCTGGCGCAACAATAGTTGGGAGGCTGGTCGATACATCAAGGAAAGGCTGGATAGAGCAGCAGGCTCGAAAAGCTGGTGTGCAAGGTTCCTACACTGTAAAGTGGTGAATGGCGACTAATACGTCTCCAACATATCTACTTTTCCTCACGCTTTTCCTCTTGTTTTGGACTCTAATTTGCATGATTTGAATGAAACTAACCCCGGACTGACGCTGTTTTCAACAGAACTACCATGGTGTTGTTTTTGTGCAGAAATAAAAGTTCTTGGAATGAAATGAAACTTTGCAAGGATTTTTTATGGAATAAAAGAGAATTACTGGAGGCAAGACCCACCAGAGAGGGGTCCCTGGGTGGACACAACCCACCAGGGCGCGCCTTCTCTCCTGGCATGCCCAGGTGGGTTGTACCCACCTGGTGGCCCCGTAGACGACAACCCTGACACTATAAATTCCTATTTTGGAGAAAAAACACGAAGAAAGAATTATGGCGGTCCATGAGACGGAGCCGCCGTCACCTCCTGTTCTTCCTCGGGAGGCCAGATCTGGAGTCCATTTGGGGCTTCGGAGAGGGGGATCTTCGGTCTTCGTCATCACCAACCCTTCTCCATTGTCAATTCCATGATGCTTCCCACCGGGAGTGAGTAATTCCTTCGTAGGCTCGCTGGTCAGTGAGGAGTTGTATGAAATTCATCATGTAATCTAGTTAGTTTTGTTAGGGCCGATCCCTAGTATCCATTATGTTGTGAGATTGATGTTGTTATGACTTTGCCCGGCTTAATGCTTGTCACTTTGGGCCCGGGTGCCATGATTTCGGATCTGAATCATTTATGATATTATTATGATATTGATGTTTTAGATCCGATCTTGCAAGCTATAGTCGCCTACTACGTGTTATGATCCGGCAACCCCGGTGTGACAATAACCGGAACCACTCCCGGTGATGATCGTAGGTTGAGGAGTTCATGTATTCACCGTGTGTTAATGCTTTGCTCCGGTTCTCTATTAAAAGGAGGCCTTAATATCCCTTAGTTTCCAATACGGACCCCGCTGCCACGAAAGGGTAGGACAAAAGATGTCATGTAAGTTCTTTTAATAAAGCACGTATGACTATTTACGGAATACATGCCTACATTATATTTATGAACTGGAGCTAGTGCCATATCGCCCTAGGTTATGACTGTCACATGATGAATATCATCCAAAAAAATCAGCGATACAATGCCTACGGATTTATCTTATATTGATCTTGCTAAGTTACTACTGCTATCGTTACTGCTACACTTGCTACAAAACTACTGCTACCACTGTTACCGTTATTGTTGCTGCTGTCACTACTATCAAAGCTATCATATTACTGTGCTACTGGTCACTTTGCTTCAGATAATTAATCTCCATGTGTGGTTGAATTGACAACTCAACTGCTAATACTTGCAAATATTCTTTGGCTCCCCTTGCGTCGAATCTATAAATTTGGGTTGAATACTCTACCCTCGAAAACTGTTATGATCCCCTATACTTGTGGGTTATCAAGACATTTTTCTAGCGCCGTTGCCGGGGAACATAGCTATATTTGTTGAGTCACTTGGAATTATTATCGTATTATCGCTATGAAGATGTGCCACTTGGCGAATTTCTCGATGAACAAATTGCTAGAGTAATACAACATGATGTTGTTAAATTCGATGATGGGCTTGAAACTGAAACTTCTGAAACACCTGCTAGAACTAGCCTTCCTATATATGAATTTCCTAAAGTACCGGAAGGTTATATTATGAGTGAAGAATCAACTAGAGATATTCTTGCTTGTAATAATAGAGATGATCTAGAGAAATTACTACACAAGTATAAAGAAAAATCTCTGAATGCTAGAATCAAATGTGATCCTAAGTTTGCTACTTCACCTATCTTTATTGATGATAAGGATTATGAATTCTCTGTCGACCCAGAGTTAATCACTTTGGTTGAATCTGATCCTTTCCATGGTCATGAAACTGAAATTGTTGTGGCACATCTTACTAAGTTAAATGACATAGCCACCCTTTTTACTCATGATGAGAGAACTCACTACTACTTTATTCTCAAATTATTTCTGTTCTCATTAAAGGGTGATGCTAAATCTTGGTACCATACTCTTGCTCCTGGTTGTGTGCGTAGTCCCCAAGATATGATCTATTACTTCTCTGAAAAATATTTTCCTGCTCATAAGAAACAAGATGCCTTACAGGAAATATTTAACTTTGTGCAAACTAAAGAAGATATTCTCCCACAAGATTGGGGGAGGCTTTGTCAGTTACTTAATGCTTTGTCTGATCTTCCTCTTAAGAAAAATGAAATACTTGATATCTTCTATAATGGACTAACTGATGCTTCTAGGGATTTCCTAGATAGTTGTGCTGGTTGTGTTTTCAGGGAACGAACTATTGCTCAAGCTGAAGAATTATTGAATAATATATTGAAGAATTATGATGATTGGACTCTTGCTGAACCACCGCCTAAACCCACTCCGAAGAAGAGGGGTATATTATATCTTAGTCCTGAAGATATGCAATAAGCAAATAAATGTATGAAGGAAAAAGGTATTAAAGCTGAGGATGTTAAAAATTTACCTCCTATTGAAGAAATATATAGGCTTAATGCACCACCACTTCCTGAGGTGGTAGAGCTAAATAATCTTATGAAGTTCAATGATAATGATCATCCTCACAATATGAATTCTAGCCAATGCCCTTATGAGTTTGAAAACTATATAAGAAAGCAAGATCACTTCAATGCAAATATTATGAAACAATTGAAATACAATTCTGATATGATTGCTCGCTTGAGTGACTTGCTATTTAGAATTTCAAATGATGTTAGAGGTGTTGGAAAACATGCTTCTGTGGTTCGAACTCAATTAGAACAGGTTGCTAAATATCAATGAGAATTACTTGATGAAATGAATCATAATATGCATGACTTCGTTGTTAGAGTTACAACTAGAGGAGGTAAAATGACTCAAGAACCACTTTATCCTCAGGGACACCCTAAAAGAATTGAACAATATTCACAAAGAAATAACACTACTGCACCTAGTCCTTCTAAAAAGAAAAAGAAAAAGAAAAATGATAGGACTATGCATGCCACTAGTGAACCTAAAGTAGAAAAACCTCCTGACAGTGATAATGATATTTATATCTCTGATGCTAAAACTCAATCTGGTAATGAACACTCACCTAGTGATAATGAAAAAGATAATGATGAGGTTCATGAAGAGGCTCAACCAAACAATGAAAAGAACCAGATAATGATGTTGAGATAGAACCACATGTTGATCTTGATAACCCATAACCTAAAAATAAAAGATATGATAAAAGAGACTTCGGTGCTAGAAAACATGGTAAAGAAAGAGAACCGTGGGTTCAAAAACCTATGCCTTTTCCACCCGAGTCAACTAAAAACAAAGATGATGAAGAATTTGAACGCTTTGCTGAAATGTTGAGGCTAGTCTTTTTGCGTACTAGTTTAACTGATATCTTAAAAATGCCTCCTTATGCAAAGTATATGAAAGACATCATCACTAATAAGAGAAAAATACCGGAAGCTGGAATTCCACTATGCTTGATAATTATACTTTCAAGGATGGAGTACCTAAAAGACTTGGAGATCCGGGTATATCAACTATACCTTGCTCTATAAAAACGAATTATGTGAAAACTGCTTTGTGTGATTTAGGAGCTGGTGTTAGTGTTATGCATTTCTCTTTATATAAAAGACTTGACTTGAATAAACTCACACCTACTGAAATATCTTTGCAAATGGCTGACAAGTCAACTGCCTTACCTATCGATATCTATGAGGATGTGTCCGTTGTTGTTGCTAATGTTACTATTTTGACTGACTTTGTTATACTTGAGACGCCCGAGGACGACAACATGCTGATTATCCTCGGTAGACCCTTCTTAAATACTGCAGGGGCTGTTATTGATTGCAATAAAAGCAAGGACACTTTTCATATTAATGGTAATGAGCATACGGTGCACTTTCCGAAGAAACAATTTCAAGTGAATGGTATTAATGTTATTAAAAAATCTCCGACAATCACTACTGGAAGTTTTCAAATACCTCTACCTACTGTCAAAAAGAAATATGAAATGCTTATTGTTAAGGACATCCATATCCCCATTGAGGTGACTTAGTGATTTACGAAAGTTCTTCGATTTCATGCTAATCGAAAGTGGTTGTTAATAAGACATGATCAACCTTATCAATGAATCATTTTTGAGCGGTATGAAGTTGATGACTTTAGTAAGCACTACCTATTGTCTTTACCTTTTGTTTTCTGTTTTTACTAGTTAAATAAAATAGAATGCCATGTTTAGTCTGTTTTCTGAATTTCCCGTGCAATAAAAAATGACCCAAAAAATAAAAGTTCTCAGAATGCCCTAAAAATTTTATACTATTTTTTCTGAATATTTAAGAATTTCTGGTGCAAACAATACGAGAGGGAGGAGCACCAGGTGGGCACAACCCACCTGGGCGCGCCAGGACCCCCAAGAACGCCCTCGTGGGTTGTGGTCCCTGCGTGGGCTCTCTCACTTACCTCTTTAGCCCACATCATCACTTACCTCGAGAAAAAAAATCTCCATTGCCATCTCTCCCGTGTTCCTGAGCTCAAACCCGCGGATTTTGATCTCTTTGCTCGAAGCTCCGTTTCCGAAACCGCTTCGGGGATTTTTGCTTGAAAGTTGTACGCGAACATGAATATCTTCAGGAAGTTTGTATCAAAGAAGAACTCCAAGGGTGTTACTAGGGAATCTTCTGATAGTGATCTCCACCCTCGGAGGTTGGCGGAAGTACGGCCATGCGAATGGCCGCACATCCTGTTCCTGGAAGAGGCTGGAATCCTTGAGGAGTTCATGCAATATATTGCTAATGCCGGCCTCACTGACTTCATCGCAGATGAGTGTGACCAACACCAAATCCTCACAAACAACTTTGTTCAAAGTTTTACTTTCCTGCCTAGAAATAATCCTCCTGAAGTGAGCTTTGATTTATATGCTAAAAACCATCACATGCCACTTACTGAGTTTTGTGACATATGCATGATCCCGTATGATGGGAGCTTGGCTGAACCAAGGCCGGCCGAGTTTGAGGCCTTTTGTCGCACTTTAACAGTGGACAATGAGAGAGGAGTGTCAGTCATCCTTGCCGCTGGCTTACATTTTCCTGTTGTTCATTATTTTGCAATTTTTTATTTCCAAAGGTTTCTTGCTAGGGAGAAGGTGGGTGCACTTAGTTCACCAGACCTTGCTGTTTTGCGTCGTGCACTGGAGGGCGACAACACGCATAGCTTGGGAGCTATCGTGGCTCGTCGCCTGCATCTTAATAAATCTCAGGGTAAAATACATGGTGGGATTTTTGCCACTCGTTTGGCAGATCATTTCGGGGTTGTGAGACGCCCTCATGATTACCCTCTGACTAAGGTTTACCTAGACCGTGCATCCATGGATCACCATCACTTTCTTGCACATGATCGTCCTGATATTGCCATTCCTTACAACCTGGTCTATAGCGTTAACACCCGTGCTGTTATTCCATTACATGCGCCTGCTTTGTTTGATTCAGCTGCCAGGGGCAGATACCGGATTGTGCATGCAGACATCATCGCCTACTGGAATGCCCACGCTGCGGCAGAAGCTGCGGAGGAGCCTCAGCAGTGGGATGAGTGGATGCCTGCTCCTCAGGATCCCTACTATCCTCCAGGCTACTGATCGACTACCAAGCTAGGCCAAAAGCCTAAGCTTGGTGGAGTACGTGTTTCTCACTGACATTACATTTATGTTTACATATCATTCTATTTGTCGGTGCTCACACTTTTTCATTGTATCATCCATGATTAGATTTATTTTCTTGCTTTCTTCTTGTGTGTTTGAATTTTTTTAGAAAACAAAAAAATTAGTTGTAGTAATTTACTTTCTATGCATGCTTAGTAGTAGCACTAAAAAGAAAATCCAAATTGATTTCCTTGTTCTTCTTTTCCATGTTGGGAGCTTTCCCGTGTAAATAGTTTTTATAGTTTTTGCTTTTTCTTTGTATTTGCGTGTTCAAGAAAACCAAAAAAACTCCAAAAATATTTGAGTGTGCTTCTCTGGAATTTCTTTTCCTTTTATTCGAGTTGTACCGAGGACAAGACCACGATGAAAATGTTGAGTGGCTCTCACATGTAATTGTTGAACTAATAAAGAGCACATTTTACCTTGTCCTCTCCCGTTGAATAAAATGTTTTACAGATTCCAGCTTAGTCCATGGCATTCTTGCACTATTATTATTTTCATATTATTCGGTCATGCAAGTGAAAGGTAATAATGACGATATTCGATGAACTGGTCGTGGCAAGGAGAAACTGGTATGAACTCGACTTATTCTGTTTGCGTAAATATGTTTAACCTAGTACCCATGATTCAGCCCATTATGATTAAACATGTTTGCCATGACAATTAGAGATTATAGTTTCTCATGCCATGCTTAAGTAGCTAGGAGTTAATAATGATTTATCTTGGATATCAACATAGCATTAAAATGATTGTGATGTAGCATGATGATATGGTATCCTCCTCTGAATGTTCAAGTGGCTTGACTTGGCACATGTTTATGCATGTAGTTGAATCAAAACCAACATAGCCTCTATGATATTCATGTTCATGGTGTCCATATCCTACTCATGCGGGTGTCCAATGTTTATTGTGCATGATCCATGTTCATGACCATTGTTGCTCTCTAGCTGGTCGCTTCCCAACCTATTTGCTAGCCTTCACCTGTACTAAGCGAGAATACTGCTTGTGCGTCAAATTCTAAAACTAAAGTTATTCCAGATGAGTCCACCATACATACCTATATGTTGTATTACCCTGCCGTCCTAAGTAAATTTGCATGTGCCACCTCTAAAAACTTTAAATAAATATCCTTTTTGTGTGTCCGGATCGTTCATGGAACGACGGGAGGTGGTTGGTATTTTCCATGCTAAGCGGGTTATTCTTAGGTTGAGTGTTTATTCACTCGCCATTGCATGAGAAAAGGGAGGTAACAGGGATTCCCAGTCCCAAACTGCAAAAAGAAAAGGCTTAAAATAAACAAACAAAAACTCCCAATGGAGTTCAAATATTTACTTTTCTGCTTGGGAACCGCCACTAGCTCGTTTAGCATGGGAGATGTCGATAGCTGATAGTCGTGAAGTGAATGAGAAGGGTGCACCTCTCAAAAATTTCATTTACCTCCATTTTAAAATTTTGAGCTCTGGCACCTCTGCAAATCACTGCTTCCCTCTGCGAAGGGACTTTCTATTTACTTTTATGTTGTGTCATCACCTTCTCTAATAAGTGTCAGATCTGAGAGCATTGTTGTCATGCATATGCATTTTGTGTAGTGAATGTTGGGTGTTAGCATGACTGGATCTTTTCTACCATGAATTACAATGTTTAGTTGTTGCTTGAACTTTGGAGGTGCTCTGTATTTATGTTTTGCGGTCTCAGAAAGGGCTAGCGAGATACCACTATTGTCATATTATATCATGGTTGTTTTGACAACGTGTTGCTGTTTGAGATCTCTTATTATCGCTCGCAAGCTGATTTTGTCATTGATATGAGTTAATATAATATTTAAATGTTATTGTTGACATGGTTAGTTATAATGTTGGCTAAAAACCTGGTTGCCGTTTAAGCTTATTTATGCAAACAAGAGCAAAAGAGTTCGTAAAAGTTTTTCTCTCTCACTTTCAGATTATCAAATGAATTGCTTGAGGACAAGCAAAGGTTTAAGCTTGGGGGAGTTGATACGTCTCCAACGTATCTAATTTTCCTCGTGCTTTTCCTCTTGTTTTTTGACTCTAATTTGCATGATTTGAATGAAACTAACCCCGCACTAATGTTGTTTTCAGCAGAACTACCATGGTGTTGATTTTGTGGAGAAATAAAAGTTCTCGGAGTGAAACAAAACTTTGCGAGGATTTTTTATGGAATAAAAGAGAATTACTAAAGCCAAGACCCACCAGAGAGGGGGCCCTAGGTGGGCACAACCCACCAGGGCACGACCCCCCTCTCCTGGCGCGCCCAGGTGGGTTGTACCCACCTGGTGGCCCCGCAGACGACACCCCTGACCCTATAAATTCCTATTTCTGGAGAAAAAAAATAGGGAGAAAGAATTATCGCGATCCACAGGACGAAGCCGCCGTCACCTCCTGTTCTTCCTCAGGAGGCCAGATCTGGAGTCCGTTTGGGGCTCCGGAGAGGGGGATCTTCATTCTTCGTCATCACCAACCCTGCTCCATCACCAATTCCATGATGCTCCCCGCCGGGAGTGAGTAGTTCCTTCGTAGGCTCGCTGGTCGGTAAGGAGTTGGATGAGATTCATCATGTAATCTAGTTAGTTTTGTTAGGGCCGATCCCTACTATTGTAATGCCCAGGATGGGACTATATCTCCTACGTGTCGAGGCACGACTTAGAGACATAACCCCATGCTGGAATGATCGCAAGCCTGGTATCTTTGCACAACTCATGTAAAAGATGGGGATGGAAAACATAAAATAGTTGGCTTACACTCGCCACGTCACACAAGTACAATACATGTCTCAATCATCATACAATAAAACATCACATCCCTCTAAGGGTAAAATCCAAATAACAAGATACCAAACATAAATTAAATCCACAGGTCAGATCGAATCCTAGTAGAAGTCTCCACTACTGATCATCAGGATAACGAACATAGTATCGACTACGCTCCTCGTCGTACTCCCAGTTAAGCTCGGTGCCATCACCTGGATAGCTCACAACTGGACCTGCATCTGGTGTGGTGAAGTAACTGTGAGCCACAGAGGACTCAGCAATCCCGTTCCCGGGTAACAAGACTATTAAAGCCTTGGGAGAGGATAAGGCTGAAGAAAAGAATAAGTGTCTGCAGCAGCAACTAGCACTAGCTTACGTGAAAGAGTGCGAGAAGAGAAGGCCTCGGTCGAGAGATGATCACGAAGTGATCCTAGCTAAAGCTCAACAAACATAACCCCACCGTGTTCAACTCCCGAATCCCTATTCGGAAATTGACAGTCATGGTACACACGCTGGTAGTGTATTAGAACAAAGTGTCAAGTTATCAACAACCGGATATTAACAAGCTCCCATCTACCACATAACCGCGGGCACGGCTTTCGAAAGTTCATAACCCTGCAGGGGTGTTCCAACTTGACCCATTACAAGCCCACGATCCGCGGAGTCGCAACTCCAAGGTGGAAAGGCCCGAGTATCCTCGGAATCTCGTGCTCAAGATACTCCGACTAAGGTAAGGCTAATCCAGCAAATCCTCCCGGCGTGCCGACACCCTGATAGTAGCCGCGCATATCTAGTCTCAGGCCACGACCGGATGAGCACAGCGTACAGTGGCCGAAATACCCAAGTTGCCAAGGGGGGCCCCGCACACGACTCTAGTTTGGACCAACACTCAAATCGAGCACTGGCCCAGGGGGTTGAATTAATTAAGCCTCGGGTTAATTACTCCCTCGGAAAGTTTTAGTTGTTTAGGCGAATAGTACCAATGTTGGGACTTGCTGGAAAAGACTTAGCACTTAGCGGTTTATCGAGGGGGTCCCATACACCCCAACCGTGTTAGGAACGCATAATCAAGGAACATAACACCGGTTTAAACGGTTCCTAACGGCATGAGTGGAACAAATCACCAAGAAAAAGGCTTAGCCTTCCACCCTTGCCAATATATAGATGATTTCATTGTAAGCATTTATATAGTGTGATATAACCCAACAAAACTTCAACATGAAGCAAGCATCTTCAATCTTCACCTGCAACTAGCAATGCTATAAGAAGGGCTGAGCGAAGCGTACTTAGCCAAGCAACCGTTTGCATAGGTAGGGTGGTTAGACATGGTGATGGTTACAAGTAGGAGGCTGACATGAAATACATGGGCATGGAGGCAAAGCTATAGAGCGGAACTACTAGCAATAGGCAAAGATAGTAATGTTATCGGGGTTCGGTCATCTTGCCTGAAGTGTAGTCGTTCAGATCGTAAGAAGGGTCCTCGTTCACAACCTCATTGGTAACCTCGTGCTCGTACTCGTACTCGATCTCAGCTTCCGGCTCTAAACAATACAATCACACAAGGCACGAATCAACAAGATGCAATGCGCACACAAAAATGATGGATGCATGACGGATGCACTAAGAGAGCACACGGAGCACGGAAAAATAGCACTCAAGCAAATCACCTCAAAACATGATAACAATATGATATTATGAATCTACACAGAAAATCAATCAAGTTTCATATAAGACTTGCTGCAATCGGAGCTACGGGCTACAAGTTATGCCCGAAATAAGAAATAGGCGAAAGCTGAAAATTACAGCAACATAGCAACTTCGAAGCACTAGAAAAATAATCTACAGCACTCAAACAACATGGCAAAGAGCATGAACATAAACTAGACATATCCTACAGCAAATAAGTCCAAAGGTGCACCCCCAAAGGAGCCACGGATCAATAGCTACAAGCTTGGACATATTGAGCTTGACAATAAAATTCTGACAGCAGAATTTTATTGAAACTTTGGAGCAAAAGTTAAACATGCTACAGCCACTTAAATAAGCATGTGAGAATATGAATGGAAAGCCAACAATATATACTACAAGGAACCATCAATAAACACTCCACAACTATCATGGTTTGTCCTAGAGCAGCAAGCAAACATGGCATCGGAACATTACAGAAAATCCACTAAGTGTTAAAACAGCAGTTTCATCATGGCATCTAAAAGAGCAAGTTTAAGTCACCTCGAAACTAAACATGGCAAGTGGTAAGCACCACATCAAAGTACACATGATGGTGATTCCGAAACATACAAGCATGCATCATGGAGATAAACCCAACGATAGCAATGAGCTCAACAAGATGGCATTTCATAACAAGTTAAACAACATCACAGCCACATGGCACTTTGCAACGAAGATATACATGGCAAGAATAAATCTATCATGCAACCTAACACAAACAACATGTAGAGCATGGCAAGACGAACACGTGGACATGTCATTTGCATCATTCGGATAAACGAGCTAAAAGATATCACATAGCAAAGATGGCATAAAAACAACATATAGCAGCAGTTATACCGGGATGCACTCTTGCAACAGAAATATAAGCATCTAGATGACCACAAACATGCATGGCACAATGGAATGAAACGTAGTACATGTCTCCACGAACAATTTGACATATCATTCACTCAAATCGGAGCAACACACACAAAGTTATCCACGTTAGAAAATAGCATCAGAAACTATATCTCAGGGACTTGGCAGAAATAAGAGACTACCTCCGGTCAGATCTGGAAAAAAAACAACGCGGCTGGGGCGGATCGGCCTGGACCCGCAGGCGAAGCGGATCGGTCGCCGGCTAACGGGCTGACGGAGCGGGGCTTCGAAGCGGAGCGGATCGGGCCTTCGGATCCGGCCCGTTAGGCCTGGTCAACGGGGGCGGATCGATCGAGGGATCGGGAGCTCCTCGAGCCCCGAGGAACTGCAGCGGCGGCGGCTCACCGAGCGGCCCGGCGCTGGCCTGCCTGAGCGGCGGTGGGACCCAGCCGGCCGGCGGCGGAGGCGGGGACCGCGGCGAGGAGCGGCCCTGGCGGCGGAAGGGGCGCCGGCCCGGCCTCGTGCCGGCGGGAGGCGGAGAGGCGGCGGGAGGAGCAGCTCCGGGCGGCTGCGGTGGCCGGCGGTCGGAGGTGAGGAGGAGGCCGCGGCGGGGCCGACGCGGCGCGTCGCCGGAGTTGGAGGAGGGCGGCGCGCCTGGCGGTGACGGGAACGGCGGACTCCGGCAGAAGGAGGAGGGAGCTCTGGCGGTGGCGGGATCTCTGGCGAGGGCGGCGGGGAAGAACTCCGGCGAAGTATTCCGGCGAACTCCGGCGGCTGGAGGAAGAAGAAGGTGGCTGGAGGAAGAAGAAGGTGGCTGGGGTTTCCTAATTTTGGGGCAAAAATTGGGGAAGGTGGACAAATATATAGGCACAAGGAGCTAGGGTTGCCCAAATGGAGTGCGGTTTTCGGCCACAGGATCAGATTTGGATGGCCTAGATGATAGAAGTGGCTAGGAGTGGTTGGTGGGCTGTTGGAGGGGGTGTCTTGGGCCACAAAGTGGAGGCACTTTGAGCCCACACGAATAACTGTTGGGGTAGCAAACGGACTCGAAACGCGACGAGATTTGACAGGCGGGTTACACACAACAAAACAACAACACACGACAAGTCTCGCGCCACACCGGTAACGTTACACGGCCAAACACCAAAGTAGGCCTACGGGACGCCACGGACACGTGAGGGAGCTCCGGAACGCGAAATGGACAATGGGAAGGAACGCGTGGAACCGGATGCAACCGACAACACAAATGCAATGCGATGCACATGACTACATGATATGAATGAATGCCACACACTCACGCAACAAAACGACGAAAACCCGAAAGACAAAGAACCCGAAATGGAATAGATGAAGCCAGAGATATATTATATGCCCAAAAGGGAAAAATATTACATCCGGGGCATTACAAACTCTCCTCTACTACAAAAAGATCTCGTCCCGAGATCTAGGACTGGAAAAAGGAAGGATACTCGGAACGAAGATGATCTTCTCGTTCCCACGTAGCCTCTCGGTCGGTGTGATGTGACCACTTGACTTTCAAGAATTTGATGGACTTGTTGCGGGTCTTGCGTTCGGTCTCTTCGAGAATAGCAACGGGATGCTCTCGGTAGGACAAGTCTCGTTGAAGATCAATCTCTTCAAACGGAATCATGCGCTCAGGTGCCTTGAAGCATTTGCGGAGTTGAGACACATGGAACACATCATGAACATTGGCGAAGTTGGGAGGGAGCTCAAGTTGATAGGCTAGATCGCCTCTTTTGCCAAGAATCTTGAAAGGCCCGACGTATCTAGGAGCAAGCTTTCCTTCGATACCGAATCTTTGGGTGCCTTTCATCGGAGACACACGGAGATAAACATGATCATCAATGTTGAAAGCCAAATCACGATGCTTGCCGTCATAGTAGCTCTTCTGACGCGAATGAGCGGCCTTGAGATTCTCACGTATGACTTTGCACATTTCTTCGGCTTCTGAGATCAAGTCATTGCCAAGAAGTTGACGTTCGCCTGTTTCAGACCAGTTGAGAGGGGTACGGCACTTTCAGCCATAGAGGATTTCAAACGGAGCTTTGCCTGCACTTGCTTGGAAGCTGTTGTTGTAAGAGAACTCGGCAAATGGAAGGCAGTCTTCCCATTTCATGCCAAAGGATATGACACAGGCTCTGAGCATGTCTTCTAGAATCTGATTCACTCGCTCGACTTGACAACTAGTCTGAGGGTGAAAAGCAGTGCTGAACCTGATCTTAGTGCCCATGGCGGACTGAAAGGAGTCCCAGAACCTGGATGTGAACAAGCTTCCACGGTCTGAGGAGATGACCTGAGGAATGCCATGTAAAGACACAATTTTGGAAGTATACAACTCTGCCAATTGAGCTGCATTGATGGATTCTTTGACTGGAAGGAAGTGAGCGACTTTGATAAGCTTGTCAATCACCACGAAGATAGAATCATTCCCTCTCTTGGATTTAGGAAAGCCAGTGACGAAGTCCATTTCAATGTGGTCGAACTTCCACTCGGGAATAGGAAGAGGTTGGAGAAGATCGGCTGGATGTTGATGTTCTGCTTTCACTCTTCTGCAAACATCACATTCATTCACGAATTGGGCAATCTCCCTTTTCATGCGTGTCCACCAGTAAGACTGCTTGAGGTCTTGGTACATCTTGGAACTGCCAGGATGAATGGAAAGGAGAGAATCATGTGCTTCTTCCATTATGAGCTTCCTGAGATCACCTTTGGGAACAACGAGTCTGTCCTCGAAGAACAAGGTATCTCTCTCATCAACACGAAAGCACTTGTATTTTGGAGTGCCCTTTGCAATACCATGTTTCACCTTCTGCACCATGGCATCACTGACTTGGGCCTCACGGACCTGATCTTCCAAGGTAGGAGCAACTTGAAGATTTGCAAGAAAACCCTGCGGAACAACTTGGAGGTTGAGTTTCCTGAAAGCTTCACAAAGCTCAGGCTGGAACGGCTTGATAAGAAGGCTGTTGCAATATGCCTTTCTGCTCAAAGCATCTGCAATCACATTCGCCTTGCCAGGAATGTATTCAATGCTGGGATTATACTCTTGGATCATTTCAACCCAACGAGTCTGGCGGAGGTTCAGATGCGGCTGTGTGAAGATGTACTTCAAGCTCTTGTGATCAGTGAAGATGTCGACTTTTCTGCCCAACAACAGATGTCTCCACGTAATCAAAGCATGTACCACAGCTGCTAGCTCGAGATCATGCGTGGCATAGTTCTTCTCACTTGGCTTGAGCTGACGAGAAGTGTATGCCACAATTCTCTTATCTTGCATAAGCACACCACCAAGTCCTTGAAGAGAAGCATCACAGAACACTTCATAGAGCTTGGATTCATCTGGAGGAGTAAGAATTGGAGCAGAGACAAGCTTTTCTTTGAGAGTTTTGAATGCCACTTCACACTCTGGAGACCAAAAGTATTTGACATTCTTCTGAAGCAAGTTGGAAAGAGGCTTGGCAATCTTGGAGAAGTTCTCAACGAACCTTCTGCAATAGCTGGCAAGACCCAGAAAACTACGGAGTTGCTTGACGTTCTGAGGAGCTTCCCAGTTGACAATTGCTTCAACTTTCTCGGGATTAACCGCAATACCGTCAGCTGAGATGATATGGCCTAGGTACAAAACCTTATCGAGCCAAAACTCGCACTTGGAGAACTTGGCATAGAACTTATGCTCTCGGAGTCGATCAAGAACCAGACGCAAGTGCTTTTCGTGATCTTCTTCATTCTTGGAAAACACCAGAATATCATCCAGATACACAAGCACAAACTCGCCAGTATAGGGGTTGAAGATGTAATGCATCATCCTCGAAAAGGTAGGAGGAGCATTGGCGAGACCAAAGGACATGACAGTATACTCGTATGAGCCGTAGCTCGTTCTGAAGGCAGTCTTGGGGATGTCTTCCTCGCGAATGCGAATTTGATGATAGCCCATTTGGAGGTCGAGCTTAGAGAACACTTTAGCTCCTTTGAGCTGCTCGAAGAGTTCGTTGATGTTGGGGAGCGGATACTTGTTCTTTATTGTCTTCTTGTTCAATGGCCGGTAATCAACACAGAGACGCTCCGTGCCATCTTTCTTCTTGACAAATAAGACACCACAGCCCCAAGGAGACGTACTAGGCCTGATGAGACCCATACTCTCCTGTTTATCAAGCTGCTTCTTCAATTCCTTCAATTCACCTGGAGAGAGCTTGTACGGACGCCGGCATGCTGGCTCAGTACCCGGCTCGAGTTCAATGACAAATTCCACCTAACGGTGTGGAGGCATGCCTGGAAGTTCTTCAGGAAAGATGTCTTGATATTCGTTCACCACCGGAATTTTAGATATGGCATTAATTTCGCCCTTATCATTGAGAGAGAAAAGCCTGATAGTGTTATCCCTGGAGGCAAAGATAATCACATCTTCATCAGGATGAGTCATCTTGACTTCCTTCTGTGCACAATCAATGTGAGCATCATGCTGAGAAAGCCAATCCATCCCGAGGATGAGGTCTATATCAGAATTACCAAGAACCACCGGATTAGCCAGAAATCGATAATCACCCATGCGAATAGCCACATCCGGAACAAAGTTGTTGGAGTTCATAAGCAAACCCGGAGAAAGCACAGACATCGGTCTCGGCAAAGCTTGCAATGGCATATCATGTGACAATGCAAAAGGTCTTGACATGAAAGAATGTGAAGCACCTGAATCGAACAAGACTTTAGCTGGAAAAGAGTTAACTGAGAGGTTACCCAAAATCACATCAGAAGAATTCTCCGCTTCAGCTGCACTCATCAGATTGACCCTTGCTTGCTTGGGGTTGTGCTTGACAATAGCTGAACTCACAGGCGGAGGAGGTGGAAGACGCTTTGGGTTCGGACATCTGTTGGCATAGTGACCCTTCTGGCCACATCTGTTGCACACCACTTCTGAGAGAGGACGGAAAAGAGAACCACTTGACTTAGAGCCTTGAGACTAAAACTGCTTCTTCGACTGGTTGCTCGGGTTGGGTGGGTGGGAGAAACCACGTCCACCGGAGTTCTTGTTGCTGTTGGAGTTGTTGGGGTTGTTGTAGGGAGCTCGAATCACTGGAGGAGGAGGAAGCCAAAATTTATGTTGCTTCGCAGCCAACTGAGACGATGAGGAAGAGTGAACGGCATCTCGAATCCTCTTTTTAGAAGCCTCCATCTTAAGCTGAGCTGCCTCTTGTTTCAAAGTCATGTTATAGAATTTGTCGAATTCATCGGGCTCGAACAAGGTGAGAGCAAGTTGAAGTTCATCTTTGAGACCACCACGAAACTGGTAGATTTTGCTCTTGGCATCAGGAATGTCTTGCTTAGCATAGCGGGCGAGGTTTTGGAACTTGACATTATACTGATAGACTGTCATAGAGCCCTGCTTCAGGTTGCGGAATTGCTCACGCATACCCTCGATGACACTTGTAGGAATATGGTGAGAGCGAAAGTCCTTGCGGAAATTCTCCCAAGAGATCACCTGACCTGGCCTGGAGTCTATGTACTGCTGCCACCAGTCAGCTGCTTGGTCTTTGAGTTGGAAGGCTGCAAATTTCACATAGTCCTCTTCCTTCACGTTACTTTACTCAAAATGCTTCTTTATGTCGGTTAACCAATCTTCAGCATCAAGAGGGTCGACACAGTAACTGAAAGCTTTTGGATTATTGGCCAAGAACTGGTTGAGAGTAGCATGGTGCTGCTGGTTGAAGAAGTTGCCTTGACACCCTGATTAGCTTGATTAGCTTGCATCTGCTGCATCATCTGCATCAACAACTGGGTGTTCTGAGCTGTAGTCTGCATAATCGCTCTCCAAGCCTCAGGCGGAGGAGGAGGGGAAGGAGGACGATCTGGGACCTCTTCCGCCTCTGGGTTAGCGTTGGGAACTTTTATCGGAGCCATCCTGAAAGAGATGACCACGAATCAGCAATTGATTGACACAAGGTATAAGCTGAATCAATGGAATGAATTGCAACAAGTCTTCACAATAATCATTCGAACAATAGGAACGAATGAAATCATTCGAACAAGAGGAACGAATGAAATTCTCAGTTAAATGATAACATCAATCTTCACGAGAAGCCGCATAGGGGATAAAAGGTAAAATAAGAAAAACAACAAGGTACTGATGGAAACAAACACAAGATAGGAGCTTCGCTCTAACATCTTTGTGCCGAAAGCATATGAACGCGTTACGAACGGGTTTTGCAATCCCCGGATCAGCATAGCCAAGGACCCTTTAAGATGCAACTCCCAATCGGAACATCGGTCATAATACCACTTCACTCAATGTAGAACCCCGAACTCGCTAACATGCATTCGTTGGAAGAATGCCTACGATCTACTGGATAAACCCACCTATGAATTTCCGAAAGATTCCAGTTATGCAATCAGGTGTTGGGGATACACGGGAAGCACCGCGCAATCAACTCTAAACCTACATCCAGGTGTATCCATCCTTTCACACATAACCAGTCTTTCTCGGAAACTGTTTACCTCGGACCTTCGAAAAGCATCCACTATAACAAGCTATGGCAATACTCCCGAACTACCTCCCCAGTACTGGGTGATGTCGGGGTTATCTTGCCACTAACCGTATAGGAGAGATTTTCGATGTCGGCCGTCTTAAGTATTTAGTACTGCCGCGATATGCTTGTGACGACAATACCCCGAAGCTCAACTCCCCGGGACACTGCCACAACCCCTAATGTCAGGAGGCATCGAGAACAATATTCTCGTCACAAGAACATCGAAACAATCCCAGAATACTCGCGAGATTCCTAAAAAAAAATTGGTGCAATTTTTGAAGATAGAAGAGACAAGAGTAGTCGTCAGGAGTCCTCACCAGAGAGAAAGGGGATGAGAAGCAAAGAAATCCTACTCTCCGATATAATATAGGACTCAAAATGTTTTCAGTGTGTGCCTAGACTCGACCGTCAACGATTCGATCAATCAGTGGGGGCTCCTAGGTCGGAGAAGGCTCTGAATACCAACTTGTAATGCCCAGGATGGGATTATATCTCCTACGTGTCGAGGCACGACTTAGAGACATAACCCCATGCTGGAATGATCGCAAGCCTGGTATCTTTGCACAACTCATGTAAAAGATGGGGATGGAAAACATAAAATAGTTGGCTTACACTCGCCACGTCACACAAGTACAATACATGTCTCAATCATCATACAATAAAACATCACAGCCCTCTAAGGGTAAAATCCAAATAACAAGATACCAAACATAAATTAAATCCACAGGTTGGATCGAATCCTAGTAGAAGTCTCCACTACTGATCATCAGGATAACGAACATAGTATCGACTACGCTCCTCGTCGTACTCCCAGTCAAGCTCGGTGCCATCACCAGGATAGCTCACAACTGGACCTGCATCTGGTGTGGTGAAGTAACTGTGAGCCACAGAGGACTCAGCAATCCCGTTCCCGGGTAACAAGACTATTAAAGCCTTGGGAGAGGATATAGCTGAAGAAAAGAATAAGTGTCTGCAGCAGCAACTAGCACTAGCTTACGTGAAAGAGTGCGAGAAGAGAAGGCCTCGATCGAGAGATGATCACGAAGTGATCCTAGCTAAAGCTCAAGAAACATAACCCCACCGTGTTCAACTCCCGAATCCCTATTCGGAAATTGACAGTCACGGTACACACGCTGGTAGTGTATTAGAACAAAGTGTCAAGTTATCTACAACCTGATATTAACAAGCTCCCATCTGCCACATAACCGCGGGCACGGCTTTCGAAAGTTCATAACCCTGCAGGGGTGTTCCAACTTGACCCATTACAAGCCCACGATCCGCGGAGTCGCAACTCCAAGGTGGGAAGGCCCGAGTATCCTCGGAATCCCGTGCTCAAGATACTCCGACTAAGGTAAGGCTAATCCAGCAAATCCTCCCGGCGTGCCGACACACTGATAGTAGCCGCGCGTATCTAGTCTCAGGCCACGACCGGATGAGCACAGCGTACAGTGGCCGAAATACCCAAGTTGCCAAGGGGGGCCCCGCACACGACTCTAGTTTGGACCAACACTCAAATCAAGCACTGGCCCAGGGGGGTTGAATTAATTAAACCTCGGGTTAATTACTCCCTCGGAAAGTTTTAGTTGTTTAGGAAAATAGTACCAATGTTGGGACTTGCTGGAAAAGACTTAGCACTTAGCGGTTTACCGAGGGGGGGGGTCCCATACACCCCAACCGTGTTAGGAACGCATAATCAAGGAACATAACACCGGTTTAAACGGTTCCTAACGGCATGAGTGGAACAAATCACCAAGCAAAAGGCTTAGCCTTCCACCCTTGCCAATATATAGATGATTTCATTTTAAGCATTTATATAGTGTGATATAACCCAACAAAACTTCAACATGAAGCAAGCGTCTTCAATCTTCACCTGCAACTAGCAATGCTATAAGAAGGGCCGAGCGAAGCGTACTTAGCCAAGCAACGGTTTGCATAGGTAGGGTGGTTAGACATGGTGATGGTTACAAGTAGGAGGCTGACATGAAAGACATGGGCATCGAGGCAAAACTATAGAGCGGAACTACTAGCAATAGGCAAAGATAGTAATGTTATCGGGGTTCGGTCATCTTGCCTGAAGTGTAGTCGTTCGGATCGTAAGAAGGGTCCTCGTTCACAACCTCGTTGGTAACCTCGTGCTCGTACTCGTACTCGGTCTCAGCTTCCGGCTCTAAACAATACAATCACACAAGGCACGAATCAACAAGATGCAATGCGCACACAAAAATGATGGATGCATGACGGATGCACTAAGAGAGCACACGGAGCACGGAAAAATAGCACTCAAGAAAATCACCTCAAAACATGATAACAATATGATATTATGAATCTACACAGAAAATCAATCAAGTTTCATATAAGACTTGCTGCAATCGGAGCTACGGGCTAAAAGTTATGCCCGAAACAAGAAATAGGCGAAAGCTGAAAATTACAGCAACATAGCAACTTCGGAGCACTAGAAAAATAAGCTACAGCACTCAAACAACACGGCAAAGAGCATGAACATAAACTAGACATATCCTACAGCAAATAAGTCCAAAGGTGCACCCCCAAAGGAGCCACGGATCAATAGCTACAAGCTTGGACATATTGAACTTGACAATAAAATTCTGACAGCAGAATTTTATTGAAACTTTGGAGCAAAAGTTAAACATGCTACAACCACTTAAATAAGCATGTGAGAACATGAATGGAAAGCCAACAATATATACTACAAGGAACCATCAAGAAACACTCCACAACTATCATGGTTTGTCCTAGAGCAGCAAGCAAACATGGCATCGGAACATTACAGATTTCAGACTTAGTGAAAATCCACTAAGTGTTAAAACAGCAGTTTCATCATGGCATCTAAAAGAGCAAGTTTAAGTCACCTCGAAACTAAACATGGCAAGTGGTAAGCACCACATCAAAGTACACATGATGGTGATTCCGAAACATACAAACATGCATCATAGAGATAAACACAACGATTGCAATGAGCTCAACAAGATGGCATTTCATAACAAGTTAAACAACATCACAGCCACATGACACTTTGCAACGAAGATATACATGGCAAGAATAAATCTATCATGCAACCTAACACAAACAACATGTAGAGCATGGCAAGACGAACACGTGGACATGTCATTTGCATCATTCGGATAAACGAGCTAAAAGATATCACATAGCAAAGATGGCATAAAAACAACACATAGCAGCAGTTATACCGGGATGCACTCTTGCAACAGAAATATAAGCATCTAGATGACCACAAACATGCATGGCACAATGGAATGAAACGTAGTACATGTCTCCACGAACAATTTGACATATCATTCACTCAAATCGGAGCAACACACACAAAGCTATCCACGTTAGAAAATAGCATCAGAAACTATATCTCAGGGACTTGGCAGAAATAAGAGACTACCTCCGGTCAGATCTGGAAAAAAAACAACGCGGCTGGGGCGGATCGGGCTGGACCCGCAGGCGAAGCGGATCGGTCGCCGGCTAACGGGCTGACGGAGCGGGGCTTCGAAGCGGAGCGGATCGGGCCTTCAGATCCGGCCCGTTAGGCCTGGTCAACGGGGGCGGATCGATCGAGGGATCGGGAGCTCCTCGAGCCCCGAGGAACTGCGGCGGCGGCGGCTCACCGAGCGGCCCGGCGCTGGCCTGCCTGAGCGGCGGCGGGACCCAGCCGGCCGGCGGCGAAGGCGGGGACCGCGGCGAGCAGCGGCCCCGGCGGCGGAAGGGGCGCCGGCCCGGCCTCGCGCCGGCGGGAGGCGGAGAGGCGGCGGGAGGAGCAGCTCCGGGCGGCTGCGGTGGCCGGCGGTCGGAGGTGAGGAGAAGGCCGCGGCGGGGCCGGCGCGGCGCGTTGTCGGAGTTGGAGGAGGGTGGCACGCCCGGCGGTGACGGGAACGGCGGACTCCGGCGAAAGGAGGAGGGAGCTCTGGCGGTGGCGGGATCTTCGGCGAGGGCGGCGGGGAAGAACTCCGGCGAAGTATTCCGGTGAACTCCGGCGGCTGGAGGAAGAAGAAGGTGGCTGGAGGAAGAAGAAGGTGGCTGGGGTTTCCTAATTTTGGGGCAAAAATTGGGGAAGGTGGACAAATATATAGGCACAAGGAGCTAGGGTTGCCCAAATGGAGTGCGGTTTTCGGCCACAGGATCAGATTTGGATGGCCTAGATGATAGAAGTGGCTAGGAGTGGTTGGTGGGCTGTTGGAGGGGGTGTCTTGGGCCACAAAGTGGAGGCACTTTGAGCCCACACGAATAACTGTTGGGGTAGCAAACGGACTCGAAACGCGACGAGATTTGACAGGCGGGTTACAACAACAAAACAACAACACACGACAAGTCTCGCGCCACACCGGTAACGTTACACGGCCAAACACCAAAGTAGGCCTACGGGACGCCACGGACACGTGAGGGAGCTCCGGAACGCGAAACGGACAATGGGAAGGAACGCGTGGAACCGGATGCAACTGACAACACAAATGCAATGCGATGCACATGACTACATGATATGAATGAATGCCACACACGCACGCAACAAAACGACGAAAACCCGAAAGACAAAGAACCTGAAATGGAATAGATGAAGCCAGAGATATATTATATGCCCAAAAGGGAAAAATATTACATCCGGGGCACTACAAACTCTCCTCTACTACAAAAAGATCTCGTCCTGAGATCTAGGACTGGAAAAAGGAAGGGTACTCGGAACGAAGATGATCTTCTCGTTCCCATGTAGCCTCTCGGTCGGTGTGATGTGACCACTTGACTTTCAAGAATTTGATGGACTTGTTGCGGGTCTTGCGTTCGGTCTCATCGAGAATAGCAACCGGATGCTCTCGGTAGTACAAGTCTCGTTGAAGGTCAATCTCTTCAAACGGAATCATGCGCTCAGGTGCCTTGAAGCATTTGCGGAGTTGAGACACATGGAACACATCATGAACATTGGCGAAGTTGGGAGGGAGCTCAAGTTGATAGGCTAGATCGCCTCTTTTGCCAAGAATCTTGAAAGGCCCGACGTATCTAGGAGCAAGCTTTCCTTTGATACCGAATCTTTGGGTGCCTTTCATCGGAGACACACGGAGATAAACATGATCATCAATGTTGAAAGCCAAATCACGATGCTTGCCGTCATAGTAGCTCTTCTGACGCGACTGAGCGGCCTTGAGATTCTCACGTATGACTTTGCACATTTCTTCGGCTTCTGAGATCAAGTCATTGCCAAGAAGTTGACGTTCGCCTGTTTTAGACCAGTTGAGAGGGGTACGGCACTTTCTGCCATAGAGGATTTCAAACGGAGCTTTGCGTGCACTAGCTTGGAAGCTGTTGTTGTAAGAGAACTCGGCAAATGGAAGGCAGTCTTCCCATTTCATGCCAAAGGATATGACACAGGCTCTGAGCATGTCTTCTAGAATCTGATTCACTCGCTCGACTTGACCACTAGTCTGAGGGTGAAAAGCAGTGATGAACCTGATCTTAGTGCCCATGGCGGACTGAAAGGAGTACCAGAACCTGGATGTGAACAAGCTTCCACGGTCTGAGGAGATGACCTGAGGAATGCCATGTAAAGACACAATTTTGGAAGTATACAACTCTGCCAATTGAGCTGCATTGATGGATTCTTTGACTGGAAGGAAGTGAGCGACTTTGGTAAGCTTGTCAATCACCACAAAGATAGAATCATTCCCTCTCTTGGATTTAGGAAAGCCAGTGACGAAGTCCATTTCAATGTGGTCGAACTTCCACTCGGGAATAGGAAGAGGTTGGAGAAGACCGGCTGGACGTTGATGTTCTGCTTTCACTCTTCTGCAAACATCGCATTCATTCACGAATTGGGCAATCTCCCTTTTCATGCGTGTCCACCAGTAAGACTGCTTGAGGTCTTTGTACATATTGGAACTGCCAGGATGAATGGAAAGGAGAGAATCATGTGCTTATTCCATTATGAGCTTCCTGAGATCACCTTTGGGAACAACGAGTCTGTCCTCGAAGAACAAGGTATCTCTCTCATTAACACGAAAGCACTTGTATTTTGGAGTGCCCTTTGCAATACCATGTTTCACCTTCTGCACCATGGCATCACTGACTTGGGCCTCACGGACCTGATCTACCAAGGTAGGAGAAACTTGAAGATTTGCAAGAAAACCCTGCGGAACAACTTGGAGGTTGAGTTTCCTGAAAGCTTCACAAAGCTCAGGCTGGAACGGCTTGATAAGAAGGCTGTTGCAATATGCCTTTCTGCTCAAAGCATCTGCAATCACATTCGCCTTGCCAGGAGTGTATTCAATGCTGGGATTATACTCTTGGATCATTTCAACCCAACGAGTCTGGCGGAGGTTCAGATGCGGCTGTGTGAAGATGTACTTCAAGCTCTTGTGATCAGTGAAGATGTCGACTTTTCTGCCCAACAACAGATGTCTCCACGTAATCAAAGCATGTACCACAGCTGCTAGCTCGAGATCATGCGTGGGATAGTTCTTCTCACTTGGCTTGAGCTGACGAGAAGTGTATGCCACAATTCTCTTATCTTGCATAAGCACACCACCAAGTCCTTGAAGAGAAGCATCACATAACACTTCATAGGGCTTGGATTCATCTGGAGGAGTAAGAATTGGAGCAGAGACAAGCTTTTCTTTGAGAGTTTTGAATGCCACTTCACACTCTGGAGACCAAAAGTATTTGACATTCTTCTGAAGCAAGTTGGAAAGAGGCTTGGCAATCTTGGAGAAGTTCTCAACGAACCTTCTGCAATAGCTGGCAAGACCCAGAAAACTACGGAGTTGCTTGACGTTCTAAGGAGCTTCCCAGTTGACAATTGCTTCAACTTTCTCGGGATTAACCGCAATACCGTCAGCTGAGATGATATGGCCCAGGTACAAAACCTTATCGAGCCAAAACTCGCACTTGGATAACTTGGCATAGAACTTATGCTCTCGGAGTCGATCAAGAACCAGACGCAAGTGCTTTTTGTGATCTTCATTCTTGGAAAACACCAGAATATCATCCAGATACACAAGCACAAACTCGCCAGTATAGGGGTTGAAGATGTAATGCATCATCCTCGAAAAGGTAGGAGGAGCATTGGCGAGACCAAAGGACATGACAGTATACTCGTATGAGCCGTAGCTCGTTCTGAAGGCAGTCTTGGGGATGTCTTCCTCGCGAATGCGAATTTGATGATAGCCCATTCGGAGGTCGAGCTTAGAGAACACTTTAGCTCCTTTGAGCTGCTCGAAGAGTTCGTTGATGTTGGGGAGCGGATACTTGTTCTTTATTGTCTTCTTGTTCAATGACCAGTAATCAACACAGAGACACTCCGTGCCATCTTTCTTCTTGACAAATAAGACACCACAGCCCCAAGGAGACGTACTAGGCCTGATGAGACCCATACTCTCCTGTTTATCAAGCTGCTTCTTCAATTCCTTCAATTCATCTGGAGAGAGCTTGTACGGACGCCGGCATGCTGGCTCAGTACCCGGCTCGAGTTCAATGACAAATTCCACCTGATGGTGTGGAGGCATGCCTGGAAGTTCTTCAGGAAAGACGTCTTGATATTCGTTCACCACCGGAATTTTAGATATGGCATTAATTTCGCCCTTATCATTGAGAGAGAAAAGCCTGATAGTGTTATCCCTGGAGGCAAAGATAATCACATCTTCATCAGGATGAGTCATCTTGACTTCCTTCTGTGCACAATCAATGTGAGCATCATGCTGAGAAAGCCAATCCATCCCGACGATGAGGTCTATATCAGAATTACCAAGAACCACCGGATTAGCCAGAAATCGATAATCACCCATGCGAATAGCCACATTCGGAACAAAGTTGTTGGAGTTCATAAGCAAACCCGGAGAAAGCACAGACATCGGTCTCGGCAAAGCTTGCAATGGCATATCATGTGACAATGCAAAAGGTCTTGACATGAAAGAATGTGAAGCACCTGAATCGAACAAGACTTTAGCTGGAAAAGAGTTAACTGAGAGGTTACCCAAAATCACATCAGAAGAATTCTCCACTTCAGCTGCACTCATCAGATTGACCCTTGCTTGCTTGGGGTTGTGCTTGACAATAGCTGAACTCACAGGCGGAGGAGGTGGAAGACGCTTTGGGTTCGGACATCTGTTGGCATAGTGACCCTTCTGGCCACATCTGTTGCACACCACTTCTGAGAGAGGACGGAAAAGAGAACCACTTGACTTAGAGCCTTGAGACTGAAACTGCTTCTTCGACTGGTTGCTCGGGTTGGGTGGGTGGGAGAAACCACGTCCACCGGAGTTCTTGTTGCTGTTGGAGTTGTTGGAGTTGTTGTAAGGAGCTCGAATCACTGGAGGAGGAGGAAGCCAAAATTTCTGTTGCTTCGCAGCCAATTGAGACGATGAGGAAGAGTGAACGGCATCTCGAATCCTCTTTTTAGAAGCCTCCATCTTAAGTTGAGCTGCCTCTTGTTTCAAAGCCATGTTATAGAATTTGTCGAATTCATCGGGCTCGAACAAGGTGAGAGCAAGTTGAAGTTCATCTTTGAGACCACCACGAAACTGGTAGATTTTGCTCTTGGCATCAGGAATGTCTTGCATAGCATAGCGGGCGAGGTTTTGGAACTTGACATTATACTGATAGACTGTCATAGAGCCCTGCTTCAGGTTGCGGAATTGCTCACGCATACCCTCGATGACACTTGTAGGAATATGGTGAGAGCGAAAGTCCTTGCAGAAATTCTCCCAAGAGATCACCTGACCTGGCCTGGAGTCTTTGTACTGCTGCCAAAAGTCGGCTGCTTGGTCTTTGAGTTGGAAGGCTGCAAATTTCACATAGTCCTCTTCCTTCACGTTACTGCACTCAAAATGCTTCTTTATGTCGGTTAACCAATCTTCAGCATCAAGAGGGTCGACACAGTAACTGAAAGCTTTTGGATTATTGGCCAAGAACTGGTTGAGAGTAGCATGGTGCTGCTGGTTGAAGAAGTTGCCTTGATTCCCTGGAACACCCTGATTAGCTTGATTAGCTTGCATCTGCTGCATCATCTGCATCAACAACTGGGTGTTCTGAGTTGTAGTCTGCATAATCGCTCTCCAAGCCTCAGGCGGAGGAGGAGGGGAAGGAGGACGATCTGGGACCTCTTCCGCCTCTGGGTTAGCGTTGGGAACTTTTTTCGGAGCCATCCTGAAAGAGATGACCACGGATCAGCAATTGATTGACAGAAGGTATAAGCTGAATCAATGGAATGAATTGCAACAAGTCTTCACAATAATCATTCGAACAATAGGAACGAATGAAATCATTCGAACAAGAGGAACGAATGAAATTCTCAGTTAAATGATAACATCAATCTTCACAAGAAGCCGCATAGGGGATAAAAGGTAAAATAAGAAAAACAACAAGGTACGGATGGAAACAAACACAAGATAGGAGCTTCGTTCTAACATCTTTGTGCTGAAAGCATATGAACGCGTTACGAACCGGTTTTGCAATCCCCGGATCAGCATAGCCAAGGACCCTTTAAGATGCAACTCCCAATCGGAACATTGGTCATAATACCACTTCACTCGATGTAGAACCCCGAACTCGCTAACCTGCATTCGTTGGAAGAATGCCTACGATCTACTGGATAAACCCACCTATGAATTTCCGAAAGATTCCAGTTATGCAATCAGGTGTTGGGGATACACGGGAAGCACCGCGCAATCAACTCTAAACCTACATCCAGGTGTATCCATCCTTCAACACATAACCAGTCTTTCTCGGAAACTGTTTACCTCGGACCTTCGAAAAGCATCCACTATAACAAGCTATGGCAATACTCCCGAACTACCTCCCCAGTACTGGGTGATGTCGGGGTTATCTTGCCACTAACCGTATAGGAGAGATTTTCGATGTCGGCCGTCTTAAGTATTTAGTACTGCCGCGATATGCTTGTGACGACAATACCCCGAAGCTCAACTCCCCGGGACACTGCCACAACCCCTAATGTCAGGAGGCATCAAGAACAATATTTTCGTCACAAGAACATCGAAACAATCCCAGAATACTCGCGAGATTCCTAAAAAAAAATTGGTGCAATTTTTGAAGATAGAAGAGACAAGAGTAGTCGTCAGGAGTCCTCACCAGAGAGAAAGGGGATGAGAAGCAAAGAAATCCTACTCTCCGATATAATATAGGACTCAAAATGTTTTCAGTGTGTGCCTAGACTCGACCGTCAATGATTCGATCAATCAGTGGGGGCTCCTAGGTCGGAGAAGGCTCTGAATACCAACTTGTAATGCCCGGGATGGGACTATATCTCCTACGTGTCGAGGCACGACTTAGAGACATAACCCCATGCTGGAATGATCGCAAGCCTGGTATCTTTGCACAACTCATGTAAAAGATGGGGATGGAAAACATAAAATAGTTGGCTTACACTCGCCACGTCACACAAGTACAATACATGTCTCAATCATCATACAATAAAACATCACAGCCCTCTAAGGGTAAAATCCAAATAACAAGATACCAAACATAAATTAAATCCACAGGTCGGATCGAATCCTAGTAGAAGTCTCCACTACTGATCATCAGGATAACGAACATAGTATCGACTACGCTCCTCGTCGTACTCCCAATCAAGCTCGGTGCCATCACCTGGATAGCTCACAACTGGACCTGCATCTGGTGTAGTGAAGTAACTGTGAGCCACAGAGGACTCAGCAATCCCGTTCTCGGGTAACAAGACTATTAAAGCCTTGGGAGAGGATAAGGCTGAAGAAAAGAATAAGTGTCTGCAGCAGCAACTAGCACTAGCTTACGTGAAAGAGTGCGAGAAGAGAAGGCCTCGATCGAGAGATGATCACGAAGTGATCCTAGCTAAAGCTCAAAAACATAACCCCACCGTGTTCAACTCCCGAATCCCTATTCGGAAATTGATAGTCACGGTACACACGCTGGTAGTGTATTAGAACAAAGTGTCAAGTTATCTACAACCAGATATTAACAAGCTCCCATCTGCCACATAACCGCGGGCACGGCTTTCGAAAGTTCATAACCCTGCAGGGGTGTTCCAACTTGACCCATTACAAGCCCACGATCCGCGGAGTCGCAACTCCAAGGTGGGAAGGCCCGAGTATCCTCGGAATCCCGTGCTCAAGATACTCCGACTAAGGTAAGGCTAATCCAGCAAATCCTCCCGGCGTGCCGACACCCTGATAGTAGCCGCGCGTATCTAGTCTCAGGCCACGACCGGACGAGCACAGCGTACAGTGGCCGAAATACCCTAGTTGCCAAGGGGGGCCCCGCACACGACTCTAGTTTGGACCAACACTCAAATCGAGCACTGGCCCAGGGGGGTTGAATTAATTAAGCCTCGGGTTAATTACTCCCTCGGAAAGTTTTAGTTGTTTAGGCGAATAGTACCAATGTTGGGACTTGCTGGAAAAGACTTAGCACTTAGCGGTTTATCGAGGGGGTCCCATACACCCCAACCGTGTTAGGAACGCATAATCAAGGAACATAACACCGGTTTAAACGGTTCCTAACGACATGAGTGGAACAAATCACCAAGCAAAAGGCTTAGCCTTCCACCCTTGCCAATATATAGATGATTTCATTTTAAGCATTTATATAGTGTGATATAACCCAACAAAACTTCAACATGAAGCAAGGATCTTCAATCTTCACCTGCAACTAGCAATGCTATAAGAAGGGCTGAGCGAAGCGTACTTAGCCAAGCAACCGTTTGCATAGGTAGGGTGGTTAGACATGGTGATGGTTACAAGTAGGAGGCTGACATGAAAGAGATGGGCATCGAGGCAAAACTATAGAGCGGAACTACTAGCAATAGGCAAAGATAGTAATGTTATCGGGGTTCGGTCATCTTGCCTGAAGTGTAGTCGTTCGGATCGTAAGAAGGGTCCTCGTTCACAACCTCGTTGGTAACCTCGTGCTCGTACTCGTACTCGGTCTCAGCTTCCGGCTCTAAACAATACAATCACACAAGACACGAATCAACAAGATGCAATGCGCACACAAAAATGATGGATGCATGACGGATGCACTAAGAGAGCACACGGAGCACGGAAAAATAGCACTCAATCAAATCACCTCAAAACATGATAACAATATGATATTATGAATCTACACAGAAAATCAATCAAGTTTCATATAAGACTTGCTGCAATCGGAGCTACGGGCTAAAAGTTATGCCCGAAACAAGAAATAGGCGAAAGCTGAAAATTACAGCAACATAGCAACTTCGGAGCACTAGAAAAATAAGCTACAGCACTCAAACAACATGGCAAAGAGCATGAACATAAACTAGACATATCCTACAGCAAATAAGTCCAAAGGTGCACCCCCAAAGGAGCCACGGATCAATAGCTACAAGCTTGGACATATTGAACTTGACAATAAAATTCTGACAGCAGAATTTTATTGAAACTTTGGAGCAAAAGTTAAACATGCTACAGCCACTTAAATAAGCATGTGAGAACATGAATGGAAAGCCAACAATATATACTACAAGGAACCATCAACAAACACTCCACAACTATCATGGTTTGTCCTAGAGCAGCAAGCAAACATGGCATCGGAACATTACAGATTTCAGACTTAGTGAAAATCCACTAAGTGTTAAAACAGCAGTTTCATCATGGCATCTAAAAGAGCAAGTTTAAGTCACCTCGAAACTAAACATGGCAAGTGGTAAGCACCACATCAAAGTACACATGATGGTGATTCCGAAACATACAAGCATGCATCATGGAGATAAACACAACGATAGCAATGAGCTCAACAAGACGGCATTTCATAACAAGTTAAACAACATCACAGCCACATGGCACTTTACAACGAAGATATACATGGCAAGAATAAATCTATCATGCAACCTAACACAAACAACATGTAGAGCATGGCAAGACGAACACGTGGACATGTCATTTGCATCATTTGGATAAACGAGCTAAAAGATATCACATAGCAAAGATGGCATAAAAACAACACATAGCAGCAATTATACCGGGATGCACTCTTGCAACAGAAATATAAGCATCTAGATGACCACAAACATGCATGGCACAATGGAATGAAACGTAGTACATGTCTCCACGAACAATTTGACATATCATTCACTCAAATCGGAGCAACACACACAAAGTTATCCACGTTAGAAAATAGCATCAGAAACTATATCTCAGGGACTTAGCAGAAATAAGAGACTACCTCCGGTCAGATCTGAAAAAAAAACAACGTGGCTGGGGCGGATCGGGCTGGACCCGCAGGCGAAGCGGATCGGTCGCCGGCTAACGGGCTGACGGAGCGGGGCTTCGAAGCGGAGCGGATCGGGCCTTCGGATCCGGCCCGTTAGGCCTGGTCAACGGGGGCGGATCGATCGAGGGATCGGGAGCTCCTCGAGCCCCGAGGAACTGCGGCGGCGGCTGCTCACCGAGCGGCCCGGCGCTGGCCTGCCTGAGCAGCGGCGGGACCCAGCCGGCCGGCGGCGGAGGCGGGGACCGCGGCGAGGAGCGGCCCCGGCGGCGGAAGGGGCGCCGGCCCGGCCTCGCGCCGGCGGGAGGCGGAGAGGCGGCAGGAGGAGCAGCTCCAGGCGGCTGCGGTGGCCGGCGGTCGGAGGTGAGGAGGAGGCCGCGGCGGGGCCGGCGCGGCGCGTCGCCGGAGTTGGAGGAGGGCGGCGCGCCCGGCGGTGACGGGAACGGCGGACTCCGGCGGAAGGAGGAGGGAGCTCTGGCGGTGGCGGGATCTCCGGCGAGGGCGGCGGGGAAGAACTCCGGCGAAGTATTCCGGCGAACTCCGGCGGCTGGAGGAAGAAGAAGGTGGCTGGAGGAAGAAGAAGGTGGCTGGGGTTTCCTAATTTTGGGGCAAAAATTGGGGAAGGTGGACAAATATATAGGCACAAGGAGCTAGGGTTGCCCAAATGGAGTGCGGTTTTCGGCCACAGGATCAGATTTGGATGGCCTAGATGATAGAAGTGGCTAGGAGTGGTTGGTGGGCTGTTGGAGGGGGTGTCTTGGGCCACAAAGTGGAGGCACTTTGAGCCCACACGAATAACTGTTGGGGTAGCAAACGGACTCGAAACGCGACGAGATTTGACAGGCGGGTTACACACAACAAAACAACAACACACGACAAGTCTCGCGCCACACCGGTAACGTTACACGGCCAAACACCAAAGTAGGCCTACGGGACGCCACGGACACGTGAGGGAGCTCCGGAACGCGAAACGGACAATGGGAAGGAACGCGTGGAACCGGATGCAACCGACAACACAAATGCAATGCGATGCACATGACTACATGATATGAATGAATGCCACACACGCACGCAACAAAACGATGAAAACCCGAAAGACAAAGAACCCGAAATGGAATAGATGAAGCCAGAGATATATTATATGCCCAAAAGGGAAAAATATTACATCCGGGGCATTACAACTATCCATTATGTTCTGAGATTGATGTTGCTATGACTTCGCCATGCTTAATGCTCATCACTTTGGGACCGGGTGCCATGATTTCAGATCTGAACAATTTATGATATTATTATTATATTCATGTTTTACATCTGATCTTGCAAGTTATAGTCACCTACTACATGTTATGATCCGGCAACCCCGGAGTCACAATAACCGGAACCACTCCCGGTGATGACCATAGTTTGAGGAGTTCATGTATTCACTGTGTGTTAATGCTTTGTTCTGGTTCTCTATTAAACGGAGGCATTAATATCCCTTAGTTTCCAATATGGACCCCGCTGCAACGGGAGGGTAGGACAAAAGATGTCATGCAAGTTCTTTTAATAAAGCACGTATGACTATTTACGGAATACATGCCTACATTATATTTATGAACTGGAGCTAGTGTCGTATCGCCCTAGGTTATGACGGTCACATGATGAATATCATCCAACAAATCAGCGATCCAATGCCTACGAATTTATCCTATATTGATCTTGCTAAGTTACTACTGCTACCGTTGCTGCTACACTTGCTACAAAACTACTGCTAGCACTGTTACCGTTATTGTTGTTATTGTCGCTACTATCAAGGCTATCATATTAATGTGCCACTCATCACTTTGCTGCAGATAATTAATCTCGAGGTGTGGTTGAATTGACAACTCAGCTGCTAATACTTGCAAATATTCTTTGGCTCCCCTTGTGTGGAATATATAAATTTCGGTTGAATACTCTACCCTCGAAAACTGTTGCGATCCCCTATACTTGTGGGTTATCAAGAGCGACCCGCACCATTCAAATCACAGGCATGTGACTATCCACATAGAAGGAGCCGATGGGGCACAAATGATTAGAAGAAGAGCACATAGTTTCAGGTTTGAGGCAAGATGGCTACAGGAAGAAGATTGTGAGGCCATTGTGAACAACGACTGGGACACGTCAAAGCTGAGAGGGGGAGCTACTACTCAAGGTATGCTGGGCAAGGTTCCAGGTGGCTTAAAAAACTGGGGTGCCAATGTGTTGGGAGATCTTCAAAAAAGAATAAAAAATCTGAAGAAAATTGGAGGAGGTGAGAAGAGGTGAGATTAATCAAGAACACGTATCAAGAGAGCACTTTCTTCGCGAGAAATTGGATCTCCTGGAATACCAACAGGACACTCATTGGAGACAATGACCACATGTCAAGTGGTTACAAGTTGGGGACAAAAATAAGTCTTTCTTCCATGCTTTTGCCTCGGAGAGGAAAAGGAGAAATACCATTAAAAAATTATAGATGGATGATCTAGGCTGAAGGCGAAGATTCACTCAAGGAACACATTACAGGCTATTTTATGAACATTTTCTCCTCCACAATGACATGGAACAACATTGAAGAAATTATGCAGGTAGTACAAATCAAGGTGACAAAGAACATGAATAGTGTGTTGTGTGCAGAGTACACTAAAGAAGAGGTTAAAATAGCACTAAACTGCATTGGTGACCTTAAGGCACCGAGTCCTGATGGAATGCCTGCTATCTTTTTCAAAAAGTTTTGGCAAACTGTTGGAGAACAAGTGGTCAAGGACGCACTTCATATGGTGAGAGGAGGAGACATGCGAGAGGGTTGGAATGATACACTTGTAGTTCTAATTCCGAAGAACAACAACCCAATGAAGATTATTGATCTTAGACCAATAAGCTTATGTAATGTGGTATACAAGCTGGTTTCTAAGGTAATTACAAACAGGCTCATAGTAATTCTCCCCAACATTATTTCCCCTAAAAAGAGTGCCTTCGTGCCTAGTTGCCTTATATCTGATAATACATTACTGGCATATGAGCTAACACACTTCTTGCAGAGAAAAAAGGGGGCTCATTGGGTTATGCGGCAATAAAACTAGACATGAACAAGGCGTATGACCGCGTCGAGTGGTCCTTCCTAAAGGAGATGATGCATAGACTGGGTTCTAACAGAGGGTGGATCAATTTGATAATGAAATGCATCTCCATAGTCAAATACCATATCAAAGTGAATGGTGATGTCACTGAAACAATCACACCTCAAATAGGGCTTCAACAGGGGGACCCACTTTCCCCGTACCTTTTTCTACTATGTGCAAAAAGGTTCTCAACCATGCTGCACAATGCTAAAATGAGAGGGTTAATTAGAGGAATTAAAATATGCAGAAGAGCTCCTAGTGTAAGTCACCTGCTCTTTGTAGATGATTCTCTGCTGCTAATTGAGACTAATGCTAGCAGCGCTCAAGAAGTTGAACGCATACTCAACATATATGGAAGCTACTCATGACAAATAATAAACAAGGATAAGTCATCCATTTTGTTTAGAAAAAACATAAAGCCTTGGCAGAAGATAGAAATGAAGAGCAGCATGAACATTACGTCGAAAGGCCTTTCATCAAAATACTTAGGTCTGCCAACGTATGTTGGCAAAGTAAAAGTGAAGATGTTTGAATATGTGAAGGAAAGAATATGGAAAAGGATCCAGGGCTAGAAGGAGAGACTGCTTTCTAAGGTAGGGAAAGAAATACTGATAAAGGCTGTAGCACAAGCTATTCCGATTTATACCATGGCGTGCTTTGATCTCACCAAAGGCCTATGTGAAGAACTGAGCACCATGATAAATAGGTATTGGTGGAGCCAGATGGATAAGGAAAATAAAGTGCATTGGGTCAATTGGAAGAGACTAATTAGATCAAAAAGAATTGGTGGCTTGCGGTTCAGGGATATACACGCGTTCAATCTGGCTATGCTAGCAAGGCAAGCATGGAGGCGGCTCCAAAACCCCTTCTCATTATGTGCTCAGATGCTTTCAGCTCGATACTGCCCATACTGCTCAATTTTGCAGGCATGACCAAATAATGGCATCTCTTATACATGGCGCAACATTCTAAAAGGCGTGGAACTGCTAAAGAAAGGAATCATATGGAGAGTGGGAAGTGGTAAGAATATTGACATATGGTCTGACACATGGATTCCGAGAGGCAGCACTAGAAAGGTTATCACCCAAAAAAGGCAATAACTTGATAACTAAAGTCAGTGAGCTAATTAACCCAATCACAAACAAATGTGATGAATAACTAGTGAAGCAAACTTTCACTCCGGAGGATGCAAGAGTTATCCTTCAGATTTCAGTCCAAGATCATATTGAGGACTTCATGGCATGGCACTATGATAAAAAATGGTATATTTTCAATTAAATCTGCATATTGAGTTGCAATTGATTGTGTAGCCCAGGAATCTAGCTCGGGTCTAACATCTACTTCAAGTGTAGCCGAAGGAGATGATGAATTTGACTGGCGAAAATTATGGGCAATGCCCCTCCCAAATAAGGTGCTTCATTTCCTATGGCGCTTGGCTACAAATAGCTTACAGCTACGTACAAAGCTACAAAACAGAGGTATGGAAATAGACACTAAGTGCCCTCTATGTCTTAGATTGGATGAGGATGGGGGGGCACTATTTTATCAAGTGCAAGAAAGTTAAAGAAGTGTGGAGAATGGCTCAACTTGAGCATGTGAGGATGCAACTAGTTTCTTGTGTTGATGCTTTGAACTGCTTAGAAGAAATATTTAAATTTCAGGAGGAAATTAAGTTAAAAACATGCCTATTACTATGGTGTTAGTGGCATGAAAGAAACAATGCAAATAAAGGGAATGTTATAAAACCATCTAATGAAATCTGCTCTTCTATTGACTATCACTTTTTGAATGTCATGAAGGCACATGAAGGAAAGGGACTAGGTCAACAATCAAAAAACAAATGGTCAAGACCACCTGCTGGAATTCTCAAGATCAACACAGATGCAGCTTTTCACAGGAATTCCAACGATGGAGGATGAGACTTTGTTATTAGAAATGACAAAGGTGAAGCCCTAGCTGCGGGTGCAAGCAAATTGGAATGGGTGGCTAATGTTTTACAATCTGAAGCAATGGCTATGTTATATGCTATAAATGATGCAAGCCAGATGGGTTGTGACAGAATAATGCTTGAGACAGATTCAATTCAGTTAAGAAAAGCAGTATCTACTAAAGAATATGATTTTTCTGCGCTATGGGACATTTTTAGAGATACTAAGTACTAACTACATGTAGGGTTTTCTGATGTGTGTGTTGTAAGCTGCCCTCGAGCATGTAATCTGGTGGCACATAGTTTAGCGGCCTTTGGTGCTAGTTTAACCTCCAACTAGATAGGGGGCGCGGCTTGCCGCACATTGCCTGCGATCGGTTGGCGACAAGAAATGTTAATCAATTGGAAAAACGGTTGATTTTAGTGTGAAAGTTTTCAAAATAGCATTCCATTCTAATTTTCCACTTGCTTCTGTAGGAAAATAGAACCGAAGAGGATTATCAATCTGAAAGTCGCAAAGGCTTGAACAATGGATACCTTAGTAGCTAACCATGTATATGTTCAGGTTGGGAAAAGGTTACCACTTTTGATCAAGGTAAAGACATTTACAAATTCATTCGGAGTAAAAATAATAATGGCAATAGAAGTGTTAGAAAGAAAATAAAGTCTGCATGAAAATATATGCTTCCTACAGGCTTACAACGACACGAGTAACTACTTAAACTCGGTGCCCTATCTTCAATGTTTCTCTCTATAGGCTTCCAAAGATAGGACGACTTGCATAAGGACATCATTGATAAGTTTAGCTAAAACTCGACAAATCGACATATTATTAAGTGGCCTGGTCCAAAGTTATATAGATCCATACATTTCATTCTGATAATTATAGCCACACTATTAGCAGAAGTACAAAGAAAGGAATAGCGGCTAGCGACGGGGCCGAAGCTTTTTGTTAGTTGGTGGATGCAGTGTAGCAAAACTATCCATGTGAGTAGGAAACTCCCATGCAGATAATTATGTTCTGGCAAGAAGAGAAGAATAAGTGGAGCACCACAATACATAATTTATTGGACTAATGATTGGGTAGTAAATATCATAATAATTTGAAGGAGCCATTGTATATGTTGTCAGAGTCAGCAAATACATGCAACGCCATGAATATATATAAATAACCTTTACTGAATATCTCATGGGTTTACTTCCATTTCTTAGTTGTAGTGCTTGAAGTTCTAAACCCGACTTGTATTCTACAAAACAGCCTTTACCTGATGTGATCCATAGTGTATCGTTGCAAATACACACACAC
>LR738714.1:230017538-230053987 GCA_902687465.1 Secale cereale
ATATATATATATATTTGAACCAATCATTTCTACATTTAACTCTAGCCATGACTACTTTATAATAACCAAGTTCATAATTTTCTCTCCATTTCTAGTTAGAACATAGCAAAACTCTGCCAAACCTCTTTTTGGTACTGAAATCCTAAAAAATATTAGATGCATAAGCCTAAAATAAAGCAATGGTGATTACCTCAGGAAAATATCAATTTTACCCATGTCTTTCTTCATCAATCAATTAATGAAATTCTACTCTAGATGGCCACAGATTGCCAGTTCATAATTTTTAGAGTGTTTATTGATCAGGCAACAAACTCATAATAGTAGTTATATTAGGTTATGCGCATTGGTCCATGCAACATCATAGCAGAGAAAATTGTTCCTTCTTAGTATGTAAAGGGAGAACATTTCATGGAAAATTCGGAGAGGAAGCAACGAATGTCACCATGCCTAGGTAATGCATCCAACAACCCAAAAGGGACAACATAAATATCTGCAAGACAAAATCGCAAATGAGACTATAGAAAAGGGAAGGTTGTGACGCCCGAAGATCGACGCCCCAGAAGATTCCAGAAGATTCCAGATGTTCTGGGTTGCCCGTGTGTTGTTTGTGTTGTTGAACTTGACAGGAACCCGTGTACGCCTACACGACAAGTCGGCAAGACCGCAACGACTCGAACATCTACATAAAACAAGTTCATCTACGTGGATTCGACAAGTACCCCGCCGGCGAGTACCTCTCCGATGAACGTGAACAACTACATGGCGATGCGACAAGTACCCCAACGGAACGTGTACCACTACCGTCGCTCGACGACCGCGAGTACCACTACCGTCGCCCGAGTACAACTACCGCTACGAGAACGACTACCTTCGGTGAAGAAATGAGAACGTCTACTTCCTCCCCGAACGGAACATCTACTTCCACTACACCTCGTGAACGACTTCTTCCTCTATGACCCGTGTACCACTACGTCCCTCGATGACTCGAACCGCCCCGAAACGTTTGTCCCGAAGGTATAACCCGAGACGATGACCCGTGTGATGTTGTGGTTGCATGAAATGTTTGCCCTTGTGTGCTCCGTGACCGTTTCACCTTTTGTCATGTTCCTCGGTTGCCTCGTCACCGACTCGTGGGAACCCGGTAACGGGATCGCCCCACCTTTCATCTCGTTCGACTCATTCACGCCATCTTTCCTTTTGCACCGGACTCTCAACGAGTTACCGGAACCGATATGTTGCCGTGGCATCATTTTCGGAATTGTTGCCGTGGCACCCTTTTCCTTCCACCACGGTGACGACGCTTCATATCATCTTCTTGTCAACCTTTTAATAAAATTGCATAAACTTGATCATGTCATCCGCATCATTTAACAACATTATAATGTTTAATTGTTGTTTGCTTATAATTACTAAACATGCTCATGGGGATTTTTCCGGGAATTGTTGTTGTTATTTTCCGGCCTCATTTAAATTGTCTAGATAGGTAGTTTACTTATGCTTCACCTCTTGCCATGTTAACAAACATTTAATCTTGCCTTGTAAATAAACGAGAGTCAACTAAATAAATAAAATGTGGTGTTTCGTCAAGATGCAACTCGTTGCATATTGAGCTCCACTTAACTTGTAGTTTTGTTTGTGCCCTTTGCCATGCCATGCATATTTAAACCGGACATGCATCATACTTGGATGTGCATCGTATGCCATGTTTATGCTTGTGTGTTTACCGTGTTGTTTCTCCTTTCCGGTTGCTTCTCTTGTTAGCTTCGGTTTCGTTCCGGAGTTGTGAGGTTTCGCTCGACTGTTGCTCCGTCTACTTCATGGATCCGTTTCTTCTCCCTTGTGGAATTCCAGGCAAGATGACCGAACCTCGATAACATTACTATCTTTGCCTATTGCTAGTAGTCTCGATCTATAGCTTTGCCTCGATGCCCATGTTTTCCTGTCAGCCTCCTATTGTAACCATGAACCTGTTTAACCACCCTACCTACGCAAACCGTTGCTTGGCTAAGTACGCTTCGCTCAGCCCTTCTTATAGCATTGCTAGTTGCAGGTGAAGATTGAAGATGCTTGCTTCATGTTGAAGTTTGTTGGGTTATATCACACCATATAAATGCTTAAATGAAATCATCTATATATTGGCAAGGGTGGAAGGCTAAGCCTTTTGCTTGGTGATTTGTTCCACTCATGTCGTTAGGAACCGTATAAACCGGTGTTATGTTCCTTGATTATGCGTTCCTAACACGGTTGGGGCGTATGGGACCCCCTTGATAAACCGCTAAGTGCTAAGTCTTTTCTAGCAAGTCCCAACATTGGTACTATTCGCCTAATAACTAATAAAACTTGCATGTGGACTAGCTATCCCTTTTATTTTAATTCAACAACCCCGGGCCAGTGCTCCACATGAGTGTTGGTCCGAAACGGGGGTTACGCGGGGCCACCACGAGGAAACTCGAGGTTTGGTAAAAACTCGTGGGATCGCCCATCCGGTCGTGTCCTGAGACTAGATACGCGCGGCTACCTATCAGGGTGTCGACACGCCGGGAGGATTTGCTGGATTAGCCTTACCTTAGTTCGGTTTAACTTGAGCACGGGATTCCGAGAATACTCGGGTCTTCCCACCTATGGAGTTGCGACTCCGCGGATCGTGGGCTTGTAATGGGTCAAGTTGGAACACACCTGCAGGGTTTTGAACTTTCAAAAGCCGTGCCCGCGGTTATGTGGCAGATGGGAGCTTGTTAATATCCGGTTGTAGATAACTTGACACAATGTTCCAATACACTACCAGCGTGTGTACCATGACTGTCAATTTCCGAATAGGGATTCGGGAGTTGAACACGGTGGGGTTATGTTTGACGTGTTGTAGCTAGGATCACTTCGTGATCATCTCTCGACCGAGGCACTTCTCTTCTCGCACTCTTTCACGTAAGTTAGTGCTAGTTGCTGCTGCAGACTCTTGTTGTTCCTTCACCTCTTGTTCTTTCTTCAGCCTTGTCCTCACCCAAGGCTTAAATAGTCGTGTTACCCGGGAACGGGATTGCTGAGTCCTCTGTGGCTCATAGTTACTTCACCACACCAGATGCAGGTTCAGCCGAGTTTGATGCAGGAGATGGATCAGTTCTTCACGGGGAGCTCGATGAAGAGTTGGCCGTATGCTTGTTACGTTTCGACGATCAGTAGTGGTTTCTACTAGGATTCGATCCCGACCTGTGGTTTTATGTTGTTTTGGTATCTTTCTTTGATCTTCGCCCGTAGTCGGGTTGTGATGTTTTGAATGATGTATTGCTTATGTAATGTATTGTGTGAAGTGGCGAGTGTAAGCCAACTATCTTCTTTTGCAATTTAATCCCTCTTTTACATGAGTCGTGCAAAGATACCAAACTTGAGATCATTCTAGGATGGGCTTATACCTTTAAGTCGTGCCTCGACACGTAGGAGGTATAGTCCCATCCTGGGCATTACAAAGGTAGAAAGAGAAAACAATTGACTAAAGAGGATAGACGGATCTCACACCGAGCCAAGCAAGTTCAAGACAGATGGCAGGCAACAATATATGTGTGGCTAATCATAAATACTTGATATCTGTTCACATTGCATGGGAGACATAAGTTAGATGGAAAAGACCAAGTACGCTGACAGTAATTCAAGAAATCCACATATCCTACAAAAATAAGTGATTGCATTTTATCAAAATCTTTAACCTCGATTTCCCCCCATTTCCTCAAGTAAGCATGACAATCAAAAGATGTAAAAATCATACCAAAAGTTCAATAAATGCATAACATACATGGCTTAGTTTCAAATACTCCACAACATCATGTGTGGGATAATCTACCAACGAAAAAGTGATCATTTTTCATTTTTAATTGCAAGGAAATTGACAGATTTGTTTCAGATAGTCAGACTGCTTGTATGGATGCTTCCAGGCGCTATTATCATTGTTGTTGTTCATCTTCGTTAGGTGCTAGCAGAATGCAGTAGTAAAGCATACAAGCACATATGTGTACAAACTAAGCACTTGAGCAAACAAAGCATGAAGCAACAAAGCAAGGTAGAGCGAAAATATAGAACAGAGAGATTACGCGTAGGTGAAACCAACTGTAGAGGTATTGAACAATAATATGGATGCTAGACATCACTAAAATCATCACATACACAAGGACATGGATATAGTGACATACATGAAAACTATAGTAGTAGGCACTGAGTATGAAAATAATCCATAACTAATATATGACACTCACATCAAGACTGGAGTCTAGCATTTTTTTTATCAAAGGCAGGAGTAAGATGCTGCTACAAATACAGTAGAGGAAGCACCTGTGCAATGACATATATAGGATTCACATTATATAAAGAAGAACAGAGAAGCAGAACCAAGATGCATAGCATTGAGTCTCCCTCAACACCCAATCAAATCACAAGGGCTTGTTCTTCCACACACGACCAGTCCAAAAATTCCCTATGGTTGCACAATAAAAAGAAGCAATAAATAAAACAATCAAAGGAAAAGGAATGCACGGAGGAAAACAATGGCAGTACCTACCCGGAACCAGGCAAGGAACAAAAGGCATGGATCTACAGTCCACTAAAAACAAGCAAAGAAGCAAGGCAACTACAAAAATTGAAAGGGAAAAGAGAATAATAATTCTCAGGAAAACTTAGATAAAAATGTAACAAATCCAAATGCACGAGGCATCCTGGTATGCATGTCCCTCATGATCACAGAATCAGCCATAGCTCCAACTTTTGAAAAAGCTAGTGAAATTATTTGCACACAAACAAATGAAACCATGAGGCATGAGTAACATCTCCTTATTTCTGAAGATGCTTGGTGAATATTAGAAGTGTTTGAAGTATGGTAATGCAGTGCAACAGTAATAATCATAGTTGTGGATATCAGGAAACAGATACCAGAGAAAAATTAGAGAGCCATCATTGGCCAAACATGCCATTTCCTCACGTCATCTCAAAATGGTCATACATTCATATTGACACATACATGACCCGCTTCCTCGAAAATATGAATTTGATACTAAGTGGACTATGGTTCCAAGGTTTACTTTTCCTAAAATAGCCAATATCGGTTATCCAGAATTGTGAAATCAAATAGTAAAGTGGCACAAGGACAAGGAACATTGAAGAGGTTGATCCGATGATATCTGATGAAGACATGACTACCTTGGATACGACCAAAAATATTGCATACATGTATATTTGTGAGGTGATTTCTAATGCAAACTATGCAACAATTTATTTATGTCATCCAGGACAAAAATACTTAACATATTTTTATGCCATCTCTACTTGTGGGTGTATGGGATATTTGTACAATCCTTATATGAAGATAAAGAAAAAGGAGAAGTTTAGGTGCTATTCAAAAAGTCCCCTCACGTCACTTTTGGGCCAAGAGAAGATAGAGTCCAAGCCTCTCACGTTCTGCATTCAAATTCGGACTACACAGACATACTTCGGCAAGAACTCCTTCATACGGACTCTGAATTGGGTGATTCTTTTTTTTGTTGAAAAGTAGATTCTGTGCTCTTTCCAGCCCAATTGGATTCACCTTCAAATTCATCCGGAGCATTGATATATTGACGAGACAATCTGACGCTGCAGCAGAATCCGAGTCAAACTACAAGTCCAAATGTGTTGCATCACCTCCACTTGGGCGCATGAGCCTTGTACGACCTAGGTTAGTTTTAGGCTGCCTTGGAACATCCTCCCACCTCCTTGGCCGCCACCCCTTGCTCCAATATAAATAGATCCATCTAGTAGCCTTTTCCTTGGGATTTGTTTAGTTAAAAGTTAGCCATTGCAACTTCGTTTACTTCGTTTGTGTCCAACGACCAGACCAAGATCGCTTACGGATCCCCACCTTTATCAATCCTTCATATATATTTGCAACATTCAAATTGCTTTATCATACTCTTGCTTGTTCTTCAATGTCATGCAGGAATAGACCTTCATAGTTAGGCTGATCATGCTTCTGGCATCGTCAGGAACCCCAGGAGATTGGTTTAGCGTTTGCTAAGGCGCAACATCGTTGCTCGTTTATAGTCGGATCGTCAAAGTCATTCTTCACCAAATCGATAATCATCATCTCATCAAAAGACGGGACACATTTGCCTCTATCAAGTGGTATCAATTTTCAGGATGCTTGGTGAGAATTTCTAGTTTTCCATATATTAGATTTATTTTCTTACCTATTGTCCAAGAAAAAGCCACAAAAAAAGCTAGATCTGTTCATCCTTTGTCCAAGCCAATCTGAGCCTTTGCAATTTTCTTTTCATTGTTTGCATTATTGAATTATCGGTTGCGTCGTCGTGTCGAGTTGCTGGTCTTAGTGTCTAGTTCGTTTAGAGTTTCGAGTTCTATACACATTAGTCACGCCACCGCTGCATCGTTATTCTTTCCACCGTCCACCATCCCATCCATCAATTTCCACCACGTGCTACCCACTGTTCATTGTCATATTCATAGTTGAGGTCGTTCTATCTAGTTTGTTTTAGAAAGAGGGAGAGATAGAAAAAATAGAGAGAGAAAAGTCAGAAAAAAGACAAAAGGAAAAAAAGTGTGAGGAAAAGAAAAGAAAAGAAAAGACAAAATTCGGATCTATTAGAGTCAATCTCGTAGTTGAATTCGGATTGGAATCTATTTTGTGCAATGTTTAGTAAAACAGGCATATCTTCCTCATACGAAGTCCGTTTTGGCTCCACAAGTACTCAAATTAAAGATAGCGACGAGCCGCATCTGAATAGTTGTAAAAGCTTATTCAATATTTCGCACCTCAAAATCGGCTTCTAAACTAGTTTATTTTCCTCCAAAGTTCGCGAACACAGTTTGTTTCAGTTTTTCAGGCCAGTTTTAGAATTTTTTGACTCCTCATATCAACTCGGAATTGAGTGATTCTTTTTGCGTTTGAAAGCTTGAGTCAGTGATACGTCCAAAACGTATCTATAATTTCTGCTTGCTCCATGCTTCTTTTGTGTGATATTGCTATGATATTTATGCTCTTCCATACACTTTTGATCATATTTGGACTAACCTATTAACTCAGTGCACCACAGTGCAGTTCCTGTTTTCTGCTGTTTTTCTATTTCAGATTTCCCCCATATAAAAAGTGCTCCAAAAATTCAGGGAAAAATACAGAAAAAATCAGCGTACAGGAAGCTTCGAGAAAAACCAAAGTGGGGCTAGATGGGAGCCAGGGGCAGCCCAGGCGGCCCCACCCCTGGACGCCTAGGGGGGGCGCCTGGGCCCCCCTCTCCGCTTCTGGTGACCCCCTTTGGCATATATACTCCTCGCGTCCCGAAACCCTCGAGGACGGAACCCTTTTTCGCGATCTCATCTCTGTTCCGCCGCCGCAACGCTTCCAAGATCGGGAGCATCAGGAGAACTCTTCACGGCATCCTGCCGGAGGGGAGGACCACCACCGGGAGCTTCTCCACCACCATGGACGCTTCCCGGATGAGTTGTGAGTAGTCTCCCTTGGACCATGGGTCCATGACCAGTAGCTATGTGATGTTCTCCTCCCCTCTTTGTTCTTCATGGATTAGACCTCGTGAGTTGCCCTACATGATCGAGGCACATATATAATCTTTATGATGTTGCTCTGCTGAGTTTGCTGGGATCCGATGGATTATGAGATTATGTTCAGATTGTGTGTGAGTAATATATTTGATTCACCTCTTTTATATTTTAGTTCTTGAGTAATTCTTGCATGTTCTCCGTTGCTGTTTATTGCTTTGGCCAAGTAGTAGGTAGTAACTCCAAGAGGGAACGTTATGCTTGATTGTGGGTTCATGCCCCCTGATGACTAGCTTGAGTGACAGAAACATGAGTCTAGGGGATGTGCTGTTGCCACAAGGGGGAAAACAACGGTGCTTGTACTTGCGGGTGCAAGGATAGTTTACTTTACGCAAAGTTCTTTTAATGCAGTTGTCTGTTGCTTCGAGTTTACACTTTGGGTGGGACTCGCAACTTAATACCAGCGAGATGTTCTGGATAGATATCTCAAGGTGGATGATTAGTAGTAGATGCAGATGGATTTCGGTCTACTTGCCTTGGCGTACCGCCCATGCTTAGAGCCTCTACCTTTCTTTACAGCATAGTTAGCATTGGTTTGCGCACATAATCCTGTCAATTGCCCAGCTGTAATTTGTTTACCTCGCTTAGCTGTTTTATCGTCTTTTGGGAGAGAGACATCACTAGTGAACATCATGGGACCCCGGTCCATATTACCACCACTGATCACACCCAATATTTACTTCCTGTTTCTATTTCCTAGTTGCAATCATAGCTATCATTATTATCTCTTGTATTTGATCCTTTGTAAACAGCAAGGCCGGAGGGATTGACAACCTCTGTGTACTCATTGGGAGCAAAGTTATTTGTATCTGTGTGCAGGTCCTGTCAACCGCTAAGTATCTGGCGCCGTTAGCCATTGACACCTTCTTGTCGACCCTCGGAGTCTCACGGGATTCGATCCTTGGTATCTTGCCAAGGGAAACTTGCCGTTACGCTACATCTCAAACCTTCCACTTGGGGTAACCAACGAGGGGCAAGAAGCCATCAAGCAAAAGTTTCTGGCGCCGTTGCCGGAGACTCCACTCTTCAAGATAGGGAGTTGCACGTTATCTTTTATCTTTGCTTTTTAGTCTTGTTAGTTTACCTTTCAGTTTTTGCTTTAGTGTCCCTTACCAAAAATCACAAAAATAGTTATCTTGCTTTTAGTTGGCATTATGTCTGGTCCTTTTGCCTTTGGTGAGGCAGAAGTGCTCACCTTTAAACAAAGAGGTGGTGAAAGTCTAAAAGATGCTTGGTATAGAATTAATGATTCTCAAAAAAGAGCCACCAAGAAGCAATCTACTACTATCCTGCTTAGAAATTTTTATGTTGGAATTACTTCTTGGAATAGGTTTATTCTAGATTCTGCTATCAATGGAAATTTCCTAGAAGCCCCTGTTTGGGAATCTCTTAGTATTATGGAAAATCTTGTTGGAAACCCCCATGTTGTTAGCATTCAAGAGGAAATTACCCTAGCTCACATTATGAAAAAACTTGAAAAGATAGAGCTAGAGATGCCAAGCATTAATAAGATAAATGAGTTGGATCGTAAGATCCAAGGGAATTTGAATAGGCTTGATAGCTCCATGCATAAAATTCTCAAAACTTTGGAGACCATCAAATCCCATGACTTGGATTCTTCTAGGATAAACAAGATTGAGGAAATCTTTGACACTTTAGGAACTACTTTCTCCTCAATCAAAGCCAAAAAGGTAGAAACTCCGGCAAAGAAGGAACCTAAGTTCGTTTACGTTCCAAAGGCTCCTCGTTCCAAAAGTAATCCATCTATTGCCAAAGGGGTTGAAACTGTGAAGACTTTGGAAGAAATACCTCTCTTTGATAAATTTATAAATGAATCTTCCATTGACTTTCCACCTTTTGGTTTTCTCCCTAGAAGTATCTTTATTAGGCCTTTATTTGAAAGTCCTCTTAAGACTAGTTGTACTATTGAAGAGCTTTTTGATGATCTTGATGATGGTTCAATTGATACAACTTGATCTCTTTGCATCAAGCCTGCCTTAAAGGCATAAAAGAAAGCACTTTTGGGAGGCAGCCCACAACGAATAAAGTTTTATTTTGCTTTTGTTGTGTCTTGATGTTTGTTACTATAGTAGCATCATCATTGTATCTTTTCTTCTCAGCTTTGTGCCAAGTTTAGCCTCTGATTGCAAGAAAGTGCAAAAGTTGTGACGTGCTGTCCAGAAAACAGATTCTGTCCTTGGACAGAAAAATTCGTATAAAATCACCAGATTATCTTTTTGGTCTAAATTATTTTGAAAGCGTGCTCTATACAATTAGCTTTTGAGCGTCTGTTCTGAGTTTTTTGATTTGAGTTGCAGAAGTGCCCCGAAAAAATTATTTACTACATGTTGGTCTGTTTTTCACAGATTCTGTCCTGTTTTGCCTTTTCTTCGTTTTGCAAACCTTGAGCTTGCTTTTTCTTTGTAAAAACCTTTTGGCAATCTTGAGAAACAGTAGCTCTTCAAGATTATCCTTATTTCCAGTAGGGAAAAATTATTTTATTATGGGTACTAACCTCGCTAATCAGATTATGATGAGTTATGTATGAATGGAGTTTTCAAGTGTGCGAGGGAAGATGATAAAAGAAAATTCAGGAGGGTCAACGCTCAAGCTTGGGGATGCCCCCATGCACCCCCAAGAAATATTCAAGAAGACTCAAGCGTCTAAGCTTGGGGATGCCCCGTGCATCCCCTTCTCCACCAACAATTATCAGTTCGTCTTTCGTTCCACTATATTTTAATCACTTCATGCGTTATGTGCTATGCTTGGAGCGTCTTGCTCTTAGTTTCCTTTTTAGTTTTCTTTAGCTTTGCTTGCTGTTCATAACAAGTTAGAACCCAACTTTCTTTGTGTGGGAGAGAAACACGCTCCACTTCAACCTAGAACACAACATAGGATTTTCATGCTTATCTTTGCTGTGTGTGTTCTTTGTCTTTCCATAGCTAATGTCATGTTTAGCTCTTAGTTTTCATGCTTTTCTTTTTAAAGAGCTTTTGTTTAGTTGGTTGTTGAACTCTCTTGAGTTTTCATGTTTATCTTGTTAAGAGAGTTTGCCTGTTGCACTGAGTTGTGTGTCTTGACTTAAAGTAGGTAACTGAGGTTGCTATTTAATTTTGGTAGTAACTTGCAATAGTTTTGAGGTATTGCCATGAGTAATGTCTAAACTTTTGGTGTCAAGAGCTTTAGCCTATTAGTGATAGATGTCGTATTTTGGGCAGTCCGTGTTTATTTTCGAAAACCTACAAAATAGTTGAGAACTTTAGCTACTAAATGGATCACTAATCTTTGGAGGGATCGAATATTAGAGTACACTCACGTACCATGGGTCGAGGATGCGCAAGGGTAACCAAACCCCCATACACACCTCCTCGGGGTACTTGTCTCTTTGTGAACCTCCTAATTAGATTGAGAGTTACCGATAATAAGTGCATGAGTTCTTCGGACTAATGTGAGTATTCGAAAGTTGACACTTCCACCTATCCATATTTTCTAGCCTCTTCGGTACCGAGCATTGCCCTTTCTCACCTCGAAAGTTGGCGCATACTTCGCCGGTGCATCCAAATCCTTGGCACGATACGCTCTGTCATCATAAGCCTCATTATATCCTTCCTCAAAATAGCCACCATACCTACCTATCAAGGCATTTCCGTAGCCTTTCCGAGATACATTGCCATGCAACATCCATCTTCTCATGACTTGATCTTCATGTCATACATGCTTTTTGCTTGATCGATGAGCCGCATGCTAGTTGGGCCTTGCCCTAATCATTGCTACATGACGCGCTAGTATCATTGCATTTCCTGCTACACTAGCAGAGGCATACATTTTGCATACATCATGATAGTTTCATTTTCTTTATGTTGAGTACTTTTGTAAAGTGTGAAAGATCTTCTATACTTCTTGTAATACATAGAGTGTTGCCCCTAAAGTGAGGAAAATATCCCAAAGAGGACAAATCAAAAGATCCCAAAGAGGACAAAATCAAAAGATCCCAAAGAGGACAAATGAGAGATAAATAGAAAGAGCCATTGAGGCCACAAAAAAATAAAAAAAGAGAAAAAGAGAAAAAGAAATAAAAAGAGAGAAGGGGGCACACTACTATTTCGTTTGAGAGATCCACACTCATACTCCATCTTATACCTTGTACTCCATAGAGATTATCATTCATGCATATAGCTATGTGGGGACCTTTACACTATAGAACTTGGCTTGTATATTCCAATGATGAGCCTCCTCAAAAGAGCTCTAGGTCTTCTTGAGCAAGCAAGTTGGATGCACCCCCACTAGTTTCATTGGAGAGCTTACCTTAGCTCATATGTGCATCCGTTGCATGGCAATCCCTACTCCTCACATCATATCTATCATTTGGCTTTCTCTTGCCGATGATTGTCCTCATTGATGTGAGCCCTTCACACCCTTTTTGTCTTCCCCCTCCATCACTTCTCTCTTTGCCATCCTAAGTGTCGACTTTCTTGCTTACGCTCATCCATTGCATGAGTGCTCAAAATATCGAAAGGGAGTGGATCATTTTGACTTGTACCTGGCCGACGGTCTGGGGATGAGTCAAGATAAGATTCCAAGGAAGACCAAGTGTGAAACTTTAGTAGATTAAGTTCTCAATAATACAAAAACTATGTTTTACTCTCTCATATATCCCTATCCCCTTTCTTGCACGCAAACACCATTTGGAGACATTTGAGTCACGGACAGCGAGAGCTCTTGCACCTTTATGTTCTTATGTTACTTGTTACAATGCTAATATAGAATCTTGCTTGTTATGACTTGAATTGAATTACATGCCTTGATTGCTTTACTTAAAAAGTTCTTATATGGTTGGTAGCATGTCACCACAGAAATTATGCTTGTTATCATTTACCTACTCGAGGACGAGCAGGAATTAAGCTTGGGGATGTTGATACGTCCAAAACGTATCTATAATTTCTGCTTGCTCCATGCTTCTTTTGTGTGATATTGCTATGATATTTATGCACTTCCATACACTTTTGATCATATTTGGACTAACCTATTAACTCAGTGCACCACAGTGCCAGTTCCTGTTTTCTGTTGTTTTTCTATTTCAGATTTCCCCCATATAAAAAGTGCTCCAAAAATTCCGGGAAAAATACAGAAAAAATCAGCGTACAAGAAGCTTCGAGAAAAACCAAAGTGGGGCCACAGGAGAGCCAGGGGCAGCCCAGGCGGCCCCACCCCTAGCCGCCTAGGGGGGCGCTTGGGCCCCCCTCTCCGCTTCTGGTGACCCCCTTTGGCATATATACTCCTTGCGTCCCGAAACCCTCGAGGACGGAACCCTTTTTCGCGATCTCGTCTCAGTTCCGCCGCCGCAACGCTTCCAAGATCGGGAGCATCAGGAGAACTCTTCCCGGCACCCTGTCGGAGGGGAGGACCACCACCGGGAGCTTCTCCACCACCATGGACGCTTCCCGGATGAGTTGTGAGTAGTCTCCCTTGGACCATGGGTCCATGACCAGTAGCTATGTGATGTTCTCCTCCCCTCTTTGTTCTTCATGGATTAGACCTCGTGAGCTGCCCTACATGGTCAAGGCACATATATAATCTTTATGATGTTGCTCTGCTGAGTTTGCTGGGATCCGATGGATTATGAGATTATGTTCAGATTGTGTGTGAGTAATATATTTGATTCACCTCTTTTCTATTTTAGTTCTTGAGTAATTCTTGCATGTTCTCCGTTGCTGTTTATTGCTTTGGCCAAGTAGTAGGTAGTAACTCCAAGAGGGAACATTATGCTTGATTGTGGGTTCATGCCCCTTGATGACTAGCTTGAGTGACAGAAACATGAGTCTAGGGGATGTGATGTTGCCACAAGGGGGAAAACAACGGTGCTTGTACTTGCGGGTGCAAGGATAGTTTACTTTACGCAAAGTTCTTTTAATGCAGTTGTCTGTTGCTTTGAGTTTACACTTTGGGTGGGACTCGCAACTTAATACCAGCGAGATGTTCTGGATAGATATCTCAAGGTGGATGATTAGTAGTAGATGCAGATGGATTTCGGTCTACTTGCCTTGGCGTACCGCCCATGCTTAGAGCCTCTACCTTTCTTTACAACATAGTTAGCATTGGTTTACGCACATAATCCTGTCAATTGCCCAGCTGTAATTTGTTTACCTCGCTTAGCTGTTTTATCGTCTTTTGGGAGAGAGACATCACTAGTGAACATCATGGGACCCCGGTCCATATTACCACCACTGATCACACCCTATATTTACTTCCTGTTTCTATTTCCTAGTTGCAATCATAGCTATCATTATTATCTCTTGTGTTTGATCCTTTGTAAACACCAAGGCCGGAGGGATTGACAACCTCTCTGTACTCGTTGGGAGCAAAGTTATTTTGTATCTGTGTGCAGGTCCTGTCAACCGCTAAGTATCTGGCGCCGTTAGCCGTTGACACCTTCTTGTCGACCCTCGGAGTCTCACGGGATTCGATCCTTGGTATCTTGCCAAGGGAAACTTGCCGTTACGCTACATCTCAAACCTTCCACTTGGGGTAACCAACGAGGGGCGAGAAGCCATCAGTCAGTAGCAGAAAAAATATCAAAAAATTGTCACAAAGTTTTTCAGAGGAAAGTTGAAAAGAGAGTTGTTGTTATATCGTGCTTGGCAATTGTTTCTCATCATTATCTTTACTGCCATTGTGATCTTCACTTATATCTTTTTGTCGAGAGCTACTTCATATCCTTTCCTGATGCTAATTGTGCTATGTCGTGACTTCATTAATGTTCTAGGCTCGCTTCTCTAGCATAGTCTAGCCTAGGACCAGCACAGTACTGTCGTTGAGCGTTTATTCAACATTGCATCTCTGAATTGATTATTGCTAACCTTTTGCCACCATATATAGCCAACCCAGCTCCACATATTTTTAGACCATGCATATTTACGTTTACCTCGCAATATCTTTCTTAATCTTTGGAGTTATTCGACACCGCTGGTTGCCGGTCACCACCTACTGCATGGTAAGAACTTGTAAGATATTGATATTTGCTTTACTGTGAGCGCTTTACCACCACATCCTAGTAGTTCATAGGAACATTATTCTCTAATTTTATTTCTTGTTTCTAATAATCATGGCAGATGCCGGAGATAGAAGTTCTTGGACGACACATACATTTTCACCATCACGAGACGTGGGACAACACACACAAGCACATGGTCAGGTTATCTCTTTGCCGCAATTTGAGGGTAGATTTAATCCTGTGACGTATCTTGCTTGGGAGCTTGAGGTAGAACAAATTTTTGCTAGTCATGATTTTTCTGAACTTGAGAAAGTACGTGCTGCCACTCGAGAATTTACTGGTTTTGCTTCTGTTTGGTGGAGTGTGCATTGTAAGAAAAATATTGATAACCAACCCACAACTTCGAAAGATTTGAAACATATAATGATACATCAATTTGTTCCTGCTTACTATCGTCGTGAATTGCTTTGCAAATTAGAATAATTAAAACAAGGCAGTAACACTGTTCATGTTTTCTACCAAGAGCTCAAATCTTATATGCATCATTATGACATAGAAGAATCTGAGGATGATACAATGAATAGATTTTTTTTGGTGGTTTGAACCACGATATTCACGCAAGATTTCATTATATTCCTCGTTGCATTACTGGTATGTATGCTCGCGCTTGTACCTTTGAGAGACAGATACAGAAGGATGCATTCGGTGACTACAACAACTATTATTCTGATTCAAGCTCATCACCACCGGTTGGTTCCTCCGTCGTTGCACCTACTAGAGCAGCCACACCTCGGATTGTGAGCGCGATATCATCTCAAGTTAAAGGTACATTGTCATCGTCCGTACCTACATCAGCTACGTCTTTGCGACAAGGTAACATTGAAGATATTGATGATATAACTTCACATGAGAATGATGCATGCCTAGTTAACTTGAATACATCATGTGTTGAGTTACCTATTGATTTGAGCACACCGTCTATTTTAGATAATCGTGTTACTATCATGAATGCATCGTGTGATCGAACAACTGAAATATCGACAATTTTGAGTGCACCCATTGAATTAACTATTGATGTAAAAGAACCAATGTTTAATCATTTTGATATGACCTCTAATCTTGGTGATGATTCTGTGTCAAATGATTTATTGCATGTTTGCTTATTTAAGCATGTTGTAGCATGTAAATTTGATGCAAGTAAGATTTATTCACCAATCTTTGGATGGTTTAATGATGAACATTGTCAATCTTTTGATATGAATAAGGGATTCACTTATATGTGCATACTGAGTTGGAATATTTTCATGCCTTCTACTTCTTGTGATAATATTTTGTCTTTATATTTTATAAACTACGAAAGTTACTCATGTATGTATACATGTGTCATATGTGCAAAAATCAAGTGAAGTAAGAATGGATGACATATACATATACAACATGTACACCTTGTCTTTTTTGTTAGACACATTTCAGATTAAGCAACGCCGAGGACGACTTTATTTTCAAGAAAGAGAGGACGATGAGGACATGACTACCTTAGATACGACCAAAAATATTGCATACATGTATATTTGCGAGGTGATTTTCTAATGCAAACTATGCAGCAGTTTATTTATGTCATACAGGACAAAAATACTTCACATATTTTTGTGTCATGTCTAATTGCAGGTGTGTGGGATATTTGTACAATCCACATATGAAGATAAGGGAAAAAGGAAAACTTTAGGTGATGTTCAAAAAGTTCTCTCACGTCACTTTTTGGCCAAGAGAAGATAGAGTCCAAGCCTCTCACGTTCTGCATTCAGATTCGGACTGCACAGACATACCTGACTCAAAACGGCAAGAACTCCTTCATACGGACTCCGAATTGGGTGATTCTTTTTTTGTTGAAAAGTAGATTGTGTGCTCTTTCCAGCCCAATTGGATTCACCTTCAAATTCATCCGGAGCGTTGAGATATCGACGAAACAATCTGATGCTGCAGCAGAATCCGAGTCAAACTACAAGTCCAAAGGTGTTGCATCACCTTCACTTGGGCCCATGAGCCTTGTACGATCCAGGGTTAGTTTTAGGCTGCCTTGGGACGTCCTCCCACCTCCTTGGCCGCTACCCCTTGCTCCTGTATAAGTAGATCCATCTAGTAGCTTTTTCCTTGGGATTTGTTTAGTTAAAAGTTAGTCATTGAAACTTTGTGTACTTCATTTGTGTCCAACGATTAGACCAAAAACGCTTACGGATCCCCACCTTTATCAATCCTTCATATATATATTTGCAATATTCAGATTGCTTTATCATATTCTTGCTTGTTCTTCAATGTCATGCAGGAATAGACCTTCGTGGTCAGGCTGATCGTGCTTCTGGCATCGTCAGTAACCCCAGAACATTGGTTTAGTGATTGCTAAGGCGTAGCGTCGTTGCTCGTTTGTAGTCGGATCGTCAAAGTCATTCTTCACCAAATCAATAATCATCATCTCATCAAAAGACGGGACACCTTTGCCTCTATCAATATCTATTAGAGCCCAAATAGGAAAATCGTCAAACACATGAAAATTTGGTTGAGCATAAATAAAACTACTTCTCAAGATAATATAGACCAAGAATTCTCCAGTAAGGAACTTCTCTACAACACCTTTAGATTTTCCATACATGTTCGCTGGCAATGTCTTGTCCTCCACTTTATAGAAATATATCACACCCTCATAAACCGTTGTACAAAGATCCATGTTAGATTTGGACCTGTTATAGAAACACAATAGCTTGTATCTCAACCTCTAATGATCAGTAGAGTGTAATGAGCGAAAAAGACATATTTCTTTTGCTACGAAGAGTATTTACCAACAATATTGTCTGTAAGTATGGAATACTGGGAATTGATTTGGAATTGAGCACCGGGATGTTTTGAAGGTGAACATAAGAAATAGTTATGACGCTTTTATTGACAACCATCAATCACATAAAGGTAAGAATATGATCTTTGTCCAGCACAACCCCGTGAAAGCCATGAAAATGGTGAGCGTCAGACATGACCATGTCACTTCCGGTGACATCTGTGAGTAGGCAACATAAAGCATAAGGGTCAATTAGTACAAGTAGAAATCCAAGGCTCCAACTATCCTACAACCAATAGATTAGTATAGGCCATTAAAGCAAACAAGCGATCTGCATATATACCAATAAATAAATAAGGAAGATCTTCAGTCTTAATAGATAAAAACTCTCTCATCTCATGAACACATTCATGACAACATAATTAAGTCAGCCAATTAACAAAGCACCATCCACAAAACACAAAACAATAATGAACTAACCATGATAGATTAACCATATAACCTCGTATATGAAAGATAAAACACAAGAAAGCTATACATTTGGCATTGCATATATACATTATCTCAGACTGATTTACTATTCAAAAGTATTCTCATCCTGATACAGAAAATAAATAGTTCAAAAATTACAAGCTCACCTCTTCCAGCCCGAAAAAATGATTGAAAGAAAAAAGATATGCACAATAACACGAGCCATGACTGAATGGGCGCTACCAAGAGAAAGAAGAAAAGGCTATACATGTACATCGACATACAAAGGTTAGGTGGCGAGCTTGCAGCTCAGCATCCGTCCACATAACGAAAATTATGATAAAAACAAGGAAAGCAATTTATTGGTGTGTAGGTACATAAATAAAGATATGTAACTAAAAAAACAAACAACAAAGGCAGTGTGCGACATTCTAGTCTAGACTATTTTTCTTGTGAGTGAATGCATAATAATTTAGACTCAAGCGACATTATAGAGAACAAAAATAAAATGGCTCCAATGAAGCAAGTATTGACCAAATAAACATATAAAGAGTTAGATAACCAACTAAACGCCACCAAGGCGTATACAATTAAGAGGTTGCCAGATATGCAATAATCCACGTGCACCGAAGGTCAGCAAAAACTCTCTTCATATAATCATGTAAGCACCATAGCACTCCTGACCAAACCCACTCATATCTTACATTTCCTCTTTCTAAATAATGTTAGGTCAAAACAGATATACACCTAGAAGCAAAGACTGGGTAAGAGGGAACAAACCTTAAGCCTGAACACACATGAACGCTCCGATAAGGAGCAAATAAAAAAAAATGAACTGGCATCAAAGAGGACTGACCCAAACCCTCAGGCTCGGCGATAGCATCCAGATTGGTGAGGCATCACTAGCTCCAAACCGAAGACCATGGCAGTGGGAGATCCAAGATGCTTTGCTCAGTGCTCACAGAAACTCTATCAAGTGAGGTAAACAACCCACATGCCTGTCATACTGCTCACAATTATTTAACCCCACGAGATGCATTGCTAAAATCCCAAAATCCGATGGCATATTGGAGCTGCAAAAAACAAAACAAAATTTCCCTACACGGTAAGCTTAACCGTACTATAGTCTTACAATATTAGCACTAACTGATAATAAGCATATATTATATTGTTAATTTCTGTGCAAAAGGTTTTCATACAACAATAAAACTAAAGAATGTTCTATTGACTACCTGAACAGAAAAAACGAACAAAAAACTATAGATGTTCAACATGTAAGCTAGCAACAGAAAATAAATAAACTTCTACCTCTGGACCATCCAGCTAAATCGGAATGAACTAATAATCATCCTGAAAAAATATTTCCTACCATTTGATAATTGCTCTTGAACCCCTCCTACTGCAGGATGGAACCTTCACCACATTAGTCCTGAAATGTCACACACATAGTCAACTATAGTGGTCGTACAAAGAAAAAAGATAAAAGTGTGAAGGTTGTCAATCAAACGCAAGATAAACTTCAAGTATAATGCATCTTCTACAATCTATATCACATTGTACCCCCCCCCCCCGAGTGATGAATCATATTAGTAACAATTTGCACACAGGATTTGCCTTTTGTTGCTGCGGATGTGCTAGAAATCTACAATTCTTGTTATCCAAAAATGCTAATTTATTATGAAACAAAATTGACGAAGGGATCCAAACCGAGAACTGATGAATCTCATACCCCAAAACCAACAGCAGACACACCCCAACAAGCCCCAGATCTAGCACTCTCTTCCCAACCTACGATATGAGCTATCCACCCCAAGAACGTGAACATAAGCAAGGATCAATCAAAATAAGCCAGCGCCAAATCAAAGGATAATAAGCAGGCCACTGTAATTCATACCAAATGAAGAGATACTAACCAGCTGGACTGGAGTCATCGTTGAAGTTTGAGACCTGCAGAATACACCCCCTCTGTGTAAAATTAAAAAGCTCTTCCAGAATACACCCCCTTATGCAGAAGCCTATGAACCACTATAATTGTCTTCAGTGCTACCTGCACATTACAAAAGATGGGATGGTGAAAATCGATTGATTGCTTATAAGATTCTCAAAGATATATGGATTTTGTCGTTTTAGAGTGTACACTTTACTTGATAGTTGATATTACTAACCTAAGTATGCAGGACTACATTCACAATCATCACTTATGGCTTTATGAGAATACAACGCTGCAGAATCAAATGATGAAAGTTGAAGCAACCAACAAAGTGGAGCAATAATGCAGAATCGACGGCGCTGGCGTTGTAACATTGCAGAGTTGGCTCAAACATTTAGCAGGGTTGTCATATTTTTTTGGTATAATCAACATTAGTAACATTTCACAGTCTATATATCGACAGGATGCTCAGAAAGTAATTCCAATGGAAAATCCAACAACATCAACACATAACAAAATCGTCTAATGAGAAATCACAACAACCAATATGTTGCATCTTAAAGGGGAAGCTAAAGACTGGCAACATAATACATCAATTCCAAGAACACATCTAGAACCAATGTTCAACTGCATAATAAGCCACCAACATAATAAGAAAAATCTAAATATCCCCTTCCTTGGGACTTAGCTAGACTAAAAGCAACAAAACCAACAACACTGTCCACCAAGGGATAAGCAACAATTGCATGCCCTACCTGTGACACCCGAGACCGATGCGCCAGGTGTCAGCCAGTTATTCGTCGTCGTTACCATATCATCTGCTTGCGTGTTGCATCTCTGCCATGTCATCGGGTGTGTTGCATCATCATGTTTTCAAAACTTGCATCCGTCCGAGTCCGCCCGTCCTTTCCGTTGTCCGTTCTGAGCCCAGACACACTCACACACGCCCGCGGCGCCTCCGAATATTTATTTTATGAGTGGCCAAAAAATATTCTCGGAATGAGTTGAAACTTGGCGTGTGGTCTTATTATAGCATAGGTAGACCGTCTGTCAAGTTTCGTCGCGTTCCGAGTTCGTTTGATAGCCCAACGGTTAACCGCGTTAACCGCCGGAAGCCTTTTCTCTTTTGGCCCAGCACCCCTTTCTCACAGTCCACCAAGCCCATTCTAACCCCTCCATGCTCTTGGCCGTTCGATCACAATCACGTGGCCGTGAACCGCTCCTCATTTGGACACTCCTAGCTCCCTATGCCTATAAATATGTGCCTCGCTCTCCATTTTCGCGGATGAACCCTAGCCCCGCTCCTCCCCGCGCAACCGGACATGACCACTCCGCCTGGACATGTCCATCCGCGTAGCCAATCAGGAGCCGCCACCTCAGCGCCGCCGCCGCCCCGGGCGAATCGCGGCTCGCCACGTCGCCTGCACCGTCTCCTCCGAGCCGCCTCCCACCGTGCGGCCCGCTGAGCCCGCACGCGGCCCGCCGTCGGCCGAGGTGGGCCCAATCCCCGCAGCTCCGCCTGGCTCTCCCGTCGCCGGCCAGGGGCGTCGCTAGCTCGCCGGAGCACCCCGCCGGTGGCCGCCCACCTGCCCGCTCACCTCCTTCCCCTACAGCGCCGCCTCCATGCGTCGTCGCCCGCGCCCGCATCGAGCTCCGCCACCGGCAGCTGCGCCTGCGCTGAGCTCCTCCGCCGGACCTCACCGAATCGCTGCGCTCCGGCCAGATCCGGGCTCGGCGCCCCCGGATCCGTCCGTTCCCGGGGGTCCCTCGCCTTCCCGTCGCTCCGCCGCCGCGAGCCCTCGTCGGACTCCACCGCACGCCGTCGCCGCTTCTGCCTCGTCGGGGAGGACGACGAGCGCCCCGGGCCGCCCATGTTGATCGCGTGAGGCCGCGTGGGCCACGGCCTGCCAGTCCCGCCGGCCCGGCCTTCCCTAGCCTCGGTCTACCAGGCCCACCGCTGCTCCACCCGCGGCCCAGCTCCGCCAGGCCCACCTCCCTCACCACCTCTTCTGTCCTGGGCCGAAGCCCATGGGTGAGCACCCTTAAGACCCGCCCTGGGCGACGCTTAGTTATATTGCGCTAAGTTTTCTTTTAAAAAACCGCTAAGTCCTTTTTCTGTCATATTTTTGTTGCATGTTGCATGGCTGTAACTTGATGTGTGTATGTCCAAATTGAGTGAATGATATGTCAAAATGATCGTGGTGATATGCTCTACACTTTGTTCCATTGTGTCATGCTTGCTTGAGTTCATCTAGATGCCCTAATCATCGTTGCAAGAGTGCTACTTGTTATAAACTGCTGTTACTTGTTAATTTGATGCCATGTTTGAGATACGATAACTTTGTGCATGTTTATCCAAATGGAGCATATGATATGTCAAAATGTTCATTGTGAAGTGCTCTACATGATGGTTGCTGTAGCATTCATGTTAGGTGCCATATTGCCATGTTAATCTCTGTTGCAAAAGTGCATTTGGCTGTTAAGTGCTGAAACTTATTATGAGATGCCGATTTCACTTGCTCATTGCTATTGATGTGTTTGTCTTCATGCCACATGTCTATATGTTTTAGAAGCACAATCATATGGTCTTTGCTGTGGTGCAATTCACTTTCCATGATATGCCTTGTGTTGACTTAAACAAGCTTGTAAACATGCCATGTTGTTGTTGCTGTTTTATACTTAGTGAAAAACTGCTAAGTCTGGAATCTGTTATAACCTGATGCTAGGTTTGCTTGATGCCCCACTCAAATCCATGCTTGTTTTGGAGTGGACAATGATCATGTCTTGTTGCCCATGTTATTGTCTATCCATTCATGCCCTTGTTTGCATATATGGCCTGCTGTAGCTTATTTATTTCTTGCTCTCAAGTTGCTATAAATTATACCTGTCAGGATTTTATCAGCATGTTCAATTTGGTGGAGCTTGTTGCTATTGATCCATGCCTCTTATGGAGTTGCTCCAATGGAGTTGTTTGATGTATGATATGTCTATTACATGTCCATGCTCTTTATATGCTTAGTAGAGTTGATATGCTTGTTGTTTTGTGCCTCCGAAGGCAGCATCGTGATGATGTTTTTGCCTTCCTAGATTTTGACTAAGTCTGGATAATTTTATTGCAACTTGCCATGCTTGGTTAATTGTGTTCCAGCAAGCTTTTGGGTGTGTTCTAAGTTCATGCTTGTTAAGTATCATGTCTATTTTATGTCCATGCTTCTTGTTATCATGTTTGGGTGCTTTAGCTTATATTTACCTTGCTCCAAAGTTGCTATGTGGCTGTTAACTTCAGCTTGTTGTTATATCTTGTTTAATGTGTATGTATGGAACCGTTGCTCCGTTTTGAGTGTGTCCTATATGAAAATTGTGTGATTTTGCATGTAGACGCATAATATCATGTTGTTTTCGTGTTTGGAGTGTGTTTGCTTGAGGTTTGGGTGCATCTTGCACCATTGCCATGCTTGTCTTGTTTTGCTCATATCTTCTAGCCCGTAGCTCCGAATTAAACAAACTTTATATGAAACTTGACTAGAATTTCATGTAGATCATCATGGTGCATGTTAACTTGCTGTTTAACAACTTTAACTTCAGGTTTGTTCAGATCTGTACTAATTTCAAATTATGCATATGAGGACTTACCGGATTTGTTATGTGTTGATTCCGGCCGCATTTAAACTTATTGTTTGGTGTTGTTCTTGTGTGCTTCATCCCTTGCCATGAATTGCATCATATAGACTTGTCTTGCATCATACTTGGTTGAGCATATTGTCATGTTCTTGTGTTGGGTATTTACCTTGTGGTGTGCTTTCTTCTCGCTAGTTCTTTCCGTTGTGATCGTGAGGATTCGTTCGTCTACATGTGCTTCGTCTTCAAGGCTTCTTCTTCGTCTTCTTCATGGAACTATTCTTCTTCCTTGCAGGATCTCAGGCAAGATGATCATACCCTTGGATACATTTACTATCATTGCCATGCTTAGTTGTCTCGATGCTATCGTTATATGTCGCGCAATCCATCTTATTGTCAGCCCCTCTCCTTGTTGCCATGAAACCTCTAACCTTTGACACCTTCCTAGCAAACCATTGTTTGGCTATGTTACCCGCTTGCTCAGCCCCTCTTATAGCGTTGTTAGTTGCAGGTGAAGATGAAGATCATTCCATGTTGAAACTTGTTGTTGGATATCACAATATGTCTTATATATATTAACACATCTATATACTTGGCATGGGTGGAAGGCTTGGCCTTTTGCTTAGTGTTTTGTTCCACTCATGTCACCTTAGGAGCCGATAAACCGGCATTATGTTCCTTGATTTTGCGTTCCTTACACGGTTGGGTATATGGGGACCCCTTGACAGTTCATCTTTGAATAAAACTTCTCCAGCAAGGCCCAACATTGGTTTTAATTTGCTCATAATAACAACTTAATTAATTAATTAATTGCATAGGGAGTTAGCGCTACCCGGGGATTCTTTCTACATAGCAGGGGGGCCAGTGCTGATGGTGTTGGTCCCAAACGGGGAGGCTGCGGGGCCACCTCGGGGAAACTCGAGGGCTGGTTTTACTCATAGGATCGCCCATCCGGTCGTGGCCTGAGACGAGATACGCACGGATACTATCAGGGTGTCGACACACCGGGAGGTCTTGCTGGACTTGTTTTACCATTGTCGAAATGTCTTGTGCATCGGGATATCGAGCCTGATCGGATTGTCCCTAAGATAAGGGGTAATATTATTATTACTTCTGCCGATCGTGAGAGCTTGTGATGGGCTAAGTTGGGACACCCCTGCAGGGTTATGATCTTTCGAAAGTCGTGCCCGCGGTTATGTGGCAGATTGGAATTTGTTAATGTCTGGTTATAGAAAACTTGACAGAGGATCCGAAGTAAAACACACAACTCTGTGAGTAACCGTGACTATCTCTTTTCACTTTGAGAAGAGAACAGAGTGGGGTTATGTTTGACTCGTAGGTAGTTCAGGATCTTTAGCGATCACTACTAGTTGCGACCGTTTGCGTAGATGCTCATCTTATTCTGGTACTCGTAAGTTAGCCACCATATATTGCTTAGCCGCTGTTGCAACCTCACCACTTTACCTCTTCCTTCCCAGTAAAGCTTTGCTAGTCTTGTTACCCATGGTTATGGGATTGTTGAGTCCTCGTGGCTCATAGATACTACAACAACAGTTGCAGGTGCAGGTTTCCGATGTCTGACGTGAGAGCGATGATCGTTGTGTTGGAGTTCTTTCTTCTACTTCTTCAGTCTTGGGTTAGGTTCCTGGTCGGCAGCCTGGGATAGCAGATGGATGTCGTTGTTATTTTCATGTTTGCATTCGTAGTCGGATGACTTGTATTGATGTTGTTGTATTCATGTGACTTGTATGAATTGTTGTATCCCCATTTATGTACTCCCTCCGTCCCAAAATAAGTGACTCAAAAGTGACTCAACTTTGTACTAAAGTTAGTACAAACTTGAGTCATTTTTGAGTCACTTATTTTGGGACGGAGGGAGTATGTAATAGTACGATGTAATGATACCCATCTTGCTAAGCGCCCGAAATGTGGTTGTGCCCCAATCACATAAGTGTCACGTGATCGGGATAGAATCACATCTTGGGTCTGACACTACCAGGACCAGACAAAGAGGAAAACACATAAATCTACACCCCACAAAAAATAACCAGTAGCATCTTTGGCCTTTACCAGAGGCAAGACAAACAACAAATGACCCTTACTGCCCAAACACACAGTCAATCCTAAAAAAGCACTTGACCATGCCGTCATATACCTAGCACTCTAACAAAAGAAGAGCGAAAAGGAGAAGAGGGGTTAACCCATAGATCCATGAACGGAAACTCAACCGGGTCTGATCAAAGCATGCACCTGTAATAACGGATGAATCTACAAGGAAAACAAGGGGAGAATCAGAGACGAGGAAAAACCAGCAACCTAGAAGAGGGCAGTACATACACATATACCTGCAAATAAATGATCGCAACATCAGATCGACGACCACAACAGCAAATCGCGATCACAACAACAAATCGCGATCACAACAACAGATGTGACATAGAGATTGGATTTGAGAGGACCTACATGCAAACAAGATCACAAAGCAACAAAGTACGACATGGAAAACCAACACACGACGAGGAATAGCTTACCTCGACCGGCGCCACCTTGCCCCGCCGCTCCCTCTTACGCGCGCTGTGGCGCCGACGAGCGCGCGTCCGTCCACGACCACCTCGCCTCGCTGCTCCCTCATATGTGCATCACATCTTGTCCATCTTGTGGCTGTTCCTCCATAGCAGAAGGGAGAGTCGGTGTCGATCTCGTGGGGAGGAGGAAGGCACATAGGAGCGGTAGCGGCTGTGACCGGAGAGATCGACGACGGAGGGGCGGTGACGGCGCGAGAGAGGTGAGAGGGAGAGAGAGAAGTGAGAGGAGAGAGCCGAAACCTAGCATCACATCCGATCGGGGACAGAACACGAATTAGGGCGATCCACGTGGCGTCAACCCATCTGAAATTCCGCTAGTGCCCTTGGTGGGTGGCCAAAAATACAAGTAGTGGCATACATTTTCGACCCTAAAAAAAGCCCACCGCACAACTTTCTACCTACGGTCGCTGACAGACAGGGACCACAGGTGGTCGGACTCATGAACCAGTGAATTACAAACAATATTTCAGAAGTGAGAAACGAAATGACGAGAAACAACTGGAGCCACCGAGCGGCCACGATCACACGTCGGCATGGATCCACAGATCGGACGGCCATCATTCACATCGATCTCAGAGGGCTCTCCCAGAGTTTGTAATTGAGATGCACGTGTCACTTGGCTGGGGCAACTCCCCCAGAGTTTGTACTGAACTTTTGTAAGAGGAATGCAAGCGTGTCCATTTCAGAAAAAGAAAGAAAGAAGAAGACTCCTATCTCTGCCTACCTCATCCCACGCCGACGAGCCTCCACCGCCGCCGCCACGTGCGAGCACGCACCGGAGGATCCGCGCGAGCTGCCCGCAGACCCCAAAGGGGATCCGCTCGATTTAATGCAGGCGTGGGCGCGCAACCAGATGGCGGCGCCCTCGGGGAAGGCCGCAATGGAGCGGCACCAGTCGATCGACGCGCAGCTGCGGCTCCTTGTCCCCGGCAAGGTCTCCGAGGATGACAAACTCGTCGAGTACTACGCCCTCCTCGTCGACCGCTTCCTCGACATCCTCCAGGACTTGCACGGCCCCCACCTCCGCGAATTCGTGCGCCCTTCCCGTCTCCTCTACTTCCCAGATCCGCACACCATCTGCCCGACGTCATGCCCATAACGACTGTTTGGTTCTCTTCTTCTCTGCAGGTGCAGGAGTGCTACGAGCTCTCCGCGGAGTACGAGACCGATCGGGACGAGGCCCGGATAGCCGAGCTCGGGAGCAAGCTCACTAGTCTGTCCCCCGCGGACTCCATCGTCGTCTCCAGCTCGTTCTCGCACATGCTCAACCTCGCAAACCTGGCCGAGGAGGTGCAGATCGCGTTCCGCCGTCGGAGCAAGCTCAAGCGGGGGGACTTCGGTGACGAGGCATCAGCGCCCACCGAGTCTGACATCGAGGAGACACTCAAGCGGCTGGTCTCCGAGCTCGGAAAGTCCCGTGGGGAGGTGTTCGATGCACTCAAGAATCAGACTGTCGATCTTGTGTTCACAGCGCACCCCACGCAGTCCGTCAGGAGGTCCCTGCTCCAGAAGCACGGGAGGTACGGTGATGGACAAATGAATCCCACTCCCATTGCTTTCGCCTTTGTGGACACTCTAAAATTTTGGGGCGTTAATTGATTGTGCAGGATCCGGAATTGCCTGAGGCAGTTGTATGCGAAGGATATCACTGGCGATGACAAGCAGGAGCTCGATGAGGCTCTGCAGAGGGAGGTAAATTAAAGAAACTTGTCAATTTGAGATGAGAATATTATAAAGTAAATTTGATCTTTCAATATGAATGGTACACCAAAACCTTTGTTGACTAGTATTATTTTCGTATAGCTGGAACTACCCATTTAATATGTGCTCCCTCCGTAAAGAAATATAAGAGTGTTTAGATCACTAAAGTAGTAACCTAAATGCTCTTATATTTCTTTACAGAGGGAGTAGCCTGTACCCCTCTTAACTGTTATAAACCCATACCTATGATAGCTTTCATGACACATTCAACACAAGATCTCAGTATGATTGACCAAAGTGGTCACATATTCATCTCTAGTCAAATAAGATAATGTAAATAATCTATTGCAACATGGTAGGCATAGCTTATTTATAGGACGCCGATAACACCCGACCGTTTGGTCTGGAGGCATCCCAAACCGAACCTTTTGGTCGGTAAAAACAGCACCCCCCTACTAACATTTCTGTTTGGTGGAAACAACCCTCCCTCCCGAACGACCTGTTCCCTCCCCTCCAACGGACTAGCCCAGCCCAGAAACACAATTGCCTTCATGAATTAAAAAACCAACATGAATTATAAAATTGTAGGCCCCAAAACTGCTTCTATCCCAATAAATAGAGAAAACACAAAAATGCCATGGTATTAATGAACAAATGCACTCGACCAAGAAAAGGACTCCCTGAAAAAATCTGGGACACATATGCCATGGTCTAATGAACAAAACTACCATATAATCATGGAAAAAGGTATATTACAGAAAATTACATGATTTACCATGCTATTCATACACACTTCATTACAATTGAGTGTGGATGAGTTTGCCATGATATTATGAAAAAACACAAAAAACGTCGACATATAGGACAGAACAAAAAAGATTTCTACAAAAGATGTAGTAAAAGTGCATTTTTGTAATATAACTTTTTCCCATGGCAATTTTTACTATGTAGTTCATGAATATAAACTAAAAATTGCCATGTGAATAAAAGTACTTTTGCCGTGGCAAAAATGGAGTAAATTCTGCCGTGGCAAAAATAGAGCATATTTTGCCGTGGCAAAAATGGATTAAATTTTTCCATGGAAAAGTAAATTAAAAATTGCCATGGGAACACAAGTATATTTCCATGCTACTCTCTCCGTTCCTAAATATTTGTCTTTCTAGAGATTTCAACAAGTGACTACATACGGAGCAAAATAAGTGAATCCACACTTTAAAATATGTCTACATACATCCATATGTTGTAGTTCATTTGAAATGTCTAGAAAGACAAATATTTAGGAACGGAGGGAGTACATAGTAAAAAAATTGCCATGTTACGGAAAATCTAAATTTACCATCATATTAAAATTAAAATTGTCATGATCTTTACAAAAAAATTGCCATGGCAAAGATAAAGTGAAATTTTCCATGTCGTTGAAAAGTATGCCATGGAAAAAAATGAAGTAAAATCTGCCATGGCAAAAATAGATTAAATTTGCCATGGCAAAAAATGGTGTAATTTTGCCATGAAAATAAAATTTGACATGGCTACACAAGTTATTTTTGCCGTGCTACATATTAAAATTTGTCATGTTCTGGAAATATAAAAATTGCCATGCTATATACAATAAATTTGCCATGTCAAAAGAATAAACTAAAATTTGCCATGTCATTAAAAGTAAAGTTGCCATGGCTAGAAAAACATTGAAAAATCCCACTTTTGGCTGTGAATAAAAAGTATTTTTGCCATGCCCCGTGAACTACAATTGCCATGCCCCATTAGGATTTGCCAAAAACATCTTAACTATGTCATGGCAAGTTTGCCATGTACTCCCCCCAAAATAAGTGTCTCAAATTTGCCATGTTTTTTAACATGGGACGGAGGGAGTATAACTTTGTGATGGCAAGTTTGCCATGTTTTTGACCATCTAAAACTTTGACATGGCAAGTCTGCCATCTTATTTTACGTCTATAACTTTGCCACGTTTTTCAACATGGAAACGTTGCCATGGCAAGTTTGCCATATTTTCAGATGAAAAGTGCCATGGCAAATCACATGAATGTTGTCGTATATAGCAATTGTCATTGTTTATGAACAAGGACATAGATGAAAAATTGCCAAAAAATACCACAATTCTCTGTTGAATAATCTACTCTTAACAAGCATGATTCAACAAAAAACACACACTCACAGTTCAGTCTTGAAAATGCATGATTTGCACAAAATCTTAACAATGCCAAGTTGGTAATTTTGGAAAGCACATGAGTAGGTTATAGTCTTGACAAAGTGGCGCTACAGCTCCAACGCCGACATGTATCTCATGAACATAAAAATAACCAGGGATTAACCATCCCTAGTTGGCACGTGTTATGTGAGCAAACAATTGCCATATTTATGGATTGGTGACACTGGACAAACTGGTAGATGTAGTTCATGTTTGTCATACGCTTTACTAGTGAAAATTGCCATGAGCCTACTAATACAAATTGCTGGAAAATTGGGCCTCCAAAGTTCATACCTCCGAAGTTTGGGTGATAGTCGCAGCATAGCACAAGAGGCAAAATGGCCATGACAACTCTACTACTGAATCAGAAACTACATATTGAAATAACCATAGTAACTATTGGTTGAACCACACATGCTAAAAAAATGCATGTATTTGCCATGGCAAAATATTGCTGTTTCCCAATAAAAAACATGGCAACATTGCAGTATGGGTGCATATGAACTTATCGTGGCTGCAAACAAAAATTGCCATCATTTTTAGGGGGGACGCAAAATTATCTGTCACTTGCCATGACAACTCTACTACTGAATCAGAAACTACATATTGAAATAACCATAGTAACTATTGGTTTGAACCACACATGCTAAAAAAAATGCATGTATTTGCCATGGCAAAATATCGCTGTTTCCCAATAAAAAACATGGCAACATTGCAGTATGGGTGCATATGAACTTATCGTGGCTGCAAACAAAAATTGCCATCATTTTTAGGGGGGACGCAAAATTATCTGTCACTTGCCATGAGCTCCAGAACAAACCACATACCTTGCTCCCAATGACACGACCACCACAAGTAGCGTTAGACCCGGGAAGCTCCGGCGCCATGCAGTCCCTTCACCGTGTCTCCTCTCAGCCGCCACCGTCGCAAAAACCACCGGCTCCCCAGCGCTCGCGCTCGAGCTCTCCAGCCGAGATCCTTCAGGGCGCCGTGGTGCAAGATGGCGTTGTCGCCTCCGGTCCTCCGAGCAACGGACGAGGTCCGTCCAATATATACGGAGGAGACGAGGAGTCGTCGCACCATGGACGCCGACCTCGGAGAAGACGCGACCGTGGTGGGCGCCCCGGGTCGCCGCGTCTGAAGAAAAGCAGTGGCCGAGGTGGGTGCCGAGGTGCTGGACGCCGCCGTCGCCTCCAGGCGGCCGGCGCAGGCGACCCGGTGTTGGTATTAATTCTCCCGACCGCGTAGTCGCAACAACGTGCGGAAGTGCGCGGTGAGCCCGTCTCCGCCTCGCGACACCAAGATTTCGTCGGCCATCTTCAAACCCCGCAACGAATGGCCCGTCTCCGCCGCGCCGGCCCGTCTCCGCCGCGCCGGCCCGCCTCCGCCGCACGACGCCATGATTTGGCCATCCTTCTCCAAATCCGGCGACGAAGGGAGAGTGGGGGAGGGGAATGGAGCTCGGGAGTGGATAAGCCTTGTCGGTGCGAGTGGATAGACGGTCGAATTCGTTCGGGCGACCCGTCTTTGACCCGAACGCTATGCTTGTGATGACATGGCATGTGAAGCTCGTCGAGATTCGTGCAATGGCCAGCAGCGCGTTCGGGGTGATTTCCAAAAATCTGGCACGTTCGGAGGTTATCGATTCCGTATTTATATGCAAGTTTAAATGTATGCGGAAAATAACTAGTTTTCTACTATTATGTCCCATCACGTTTTTCTCTTTTGATTCATCTCTTAACACGTTTCACAGATTCAAGCTGCCTTCCGAACCGATGAAATCCGCAGGACACCTCCCACTCCTCAAGATGAAATGCGTGCCGGAATGAGTTATTTCCATGAAACTATATGGAAGGGTGTACCAAAATTCTTGCGCCGTATTGACACTGCTTTGAAAAATATTGGGATTAATGAGCGTCTTCCTTACAACGCTCCTCTCATTCAGTTCTCATCCTGGATGGGTGGTGACCGTGATGGTACTTTCTCCTATGCCACTTTGTACATCAGTGATCATTTAGTTAAAGGAATTATGCTTTTATGAAGAGTCTGTTATACGTACTAGACCTTTTTGCGGGGAAGATACCAGGTTTCGTAGTGGTACATGTGAGTGTACACCAGATTTTGGCCTGCACAAAACGTCCTTAACATGGCCTCAAATGAAGAAGTGGTCAACATGGAAGTTGTGCGCTTCGTCATGACAAACAACTTTGTTTTTTGGGTCATCTCCCTCCGAGGTCATATGCGATCATAATAGCCAAAACAGTAAAAGGTAAAAGTGGTAGATTGATTGATCGATTGTGCTGTTAAATCAACCATCACCTCTCGTCTATATATGAGGTGGCTGGACTTTCCGTACAATAACAAGAAAATGACTCCAATTTCCGTCCAAATTGTCGAACTAACCTAACTTGGAGGGCATTAGTCTGGACGCCGAATTTGGCTGGACTGTTTGGCCGTATCTGAATCCTCCGCAGGAGCACACATTTTTCAATTTGAAGCCATCTTGAGATGTATATATTAGTACTAGACAAGTCCAAACTAGAAAGGCCCGAACAGGCCGGACTGTCCAGGACTTGTTCGGCCCACACTTTATATATATTTTGGTTGGTCCGGACATAATATTTAAGGTAGAACTAGAGGCTGTTTTCCTGTCCATATAATAAATAATATTAGCACTTATCTTATACTCTCTTGTTTCATAGGAAATCCAAGGGTTACACCGGAGGTCACACGTGATGTTTGCTTGTTAGCAAGGATGATGGCCGCTAACTTGTACTTCTCTCAGATAGAAGATCTGATGTTTGAGGTATTGTAACAACATAAGTACTTTTACATGCTGTAAGGTACTCTTGCAATATTAATATCCCAATATTATGAACAAAAGATGTTTTTCTAGCTTTCTATGTGGCGCTGCGGTGATGAACTTCGGGTCCGTGCAGATGAACTACATCGTTCCTCAAAAAAATCTGCAAAGCACTATATAGGTAACAGAAATTTAATTTTGGCAATAAGTGTTTTGATCAATTTGCATAAGTGTTGCCAGCTTATCATCCTAACGGAAAAACTGGATGCTCTTTTTTCTTCTTGCTTTGCTCTCTACACATGCAGTATCACTTCAACACAAAGAAACTCTACACGGTTTTTCTTTTATATTTTTAGCCATGTTTTGTAAGTTTAACCACATCAGAGCATCTTAACTTCACTACAAACTGTATGCTTTAGTTCCTTTGCATATAAAAATGTGCATGCCTATTGTCATCTATTATTTACCATATGTTGTGGATCATCATTTAATTTTAGCTTGTCAGATGATTCGATAAGTGCATCTACTAGATCAAAATCTGCTAAAATCTAATGGATCAGGCACGTTAACTTGACAAGATGTAAGTGTTGAGTCCCTTCCTCAGAATTTCAACTCGCTCATTAGGTGCTTCACCCAGAGTATCTCACTCAACCTTTGAGATAAGGCTCTATGCTCAGCTTCTGCTGTTGATCTAGACACAACTGTCTAATTCTTACTTCTCCATGAAACCAAATTTCCTCCCACAAACACTGAAGTTGATCTTCTATCATCTTGACAACTTGCCTTTTCAGAGTCAGTATAACCATCCACCTCAAGATGTCCACTCTCCGCAAACCACAACCCTTTACCCGAACTGCCCTTCAAGTATTTCAGGATTCTGTGTACACTATCAAAATGCCCACCCGTTGGTTCATGCATGTATCTTCTCTCCACACCCACGACATACGTAATGTTAGGCCTTGTACGTACAATAACCTCCAAACTAGTTTATGACAATCTTCCTTATTCACTAGTTGTCCTGATTGTGCTGTCACTTGATGATTTTGTTCAATAAGAATAGGGTCTGCAGTGGTAAAGCTGCTACCTTGTGACCATGAGGTCACGGGTTCAAGTCTAGAAACAGCCTCTACAGAAATGCAGGGAAAGGCTGCGTACAAAAGACCCAAAGTGGTCGGACTCTTCCCTGGACCCTGTGCAAGTGGGAGCTACATGCACCGGGCTGCCCTTTAGAGTTTAGAGTAGTGGCTGCACGACATCGCATCATGATGCCCATGCCACTCAAGATATCCAAGGTGTATTTCTGTCGGCACAAAGATATCCCCTTATATATATGGGCTACTTCAATGCCAACGAAGTATTTTAGGTTGCCCAAATCCTTTACCTCAATTTCCTTGCTCAGACACCCCTTGAAATCTCTCTATTCCTTTCTTATCATCTCCAGTGATGATAATGTCATCCACATACACTGCAAGAATGGTGATCTTCTGGTCAGAGTGTTTGTAGACTATTGTGTGGTCACCCTTACATTGACCATAAGGCCAACTCCAATGCGCGACCCCATCCTGTCCGCCTGCGTCCGTTTGGGGGTAAACGAACAAAGCAGGCCTTCCAACGTGCGGCCGCAAACGGACCGTCGCCCGTTTTCGGTCCGCTTTCGACCCATTCCCGGCCTAGAGTTTGTGTCCGAACGGACATGCGCGGACGCGAGCAGCGCGTGCCCTTGTCCTGGCCTGGCCCGCCCGTCGAGACAGACCCCCCTTTTCTCTTCTTCTACCTCCCTCCACACCCAGACGTTGCCGCCGCCACCACCATCCCCGGCCACGTCGTCTTCCACAAGGGCCGTCCCAACAAGCACCGCGCCATGTCATAGCTGTCTCCGCACCGTCTTTCCGGAAAGCATTTGGCCGGCGTTCTCCTTGTTGCCGATGGGAGAGAAACTACGGCCGTCGGCGTCGCCCGTCGTCCCCAACCTCTTCCAGCCGGCCTCTCGATGACGCAGGGTTCCCTCCAGCACCATCGACCCCAAAACCTTGCTGTTGTAGGGTGAAACCCTAGGTGAGATCTTTTCACACTTGGAGGGGAAAATGAGCAAGAACACAATGAACACAAGAGAAATCACTCAAACAAAACCACAATCACACATCCACTAGAGTAGCATACATGAGATCCACAAGCATACAAGATCAATCCAAGGAAATAAGCACTAGTTAGATGTTCTTCCCACTCCTAGGAGATGAGGTCTTGATGGTGATCTACTCCCTTGGGAGGTCTTCGAAATCCACAAGGATTCTTCCCAAGAGGGGTCTTGATCTCCAAGAGGAGGGGATACAAGGAGCAAAGCTCTCAATATCTATCAAATGCTTTGCTAACCTCTCCAATGAGCTAGGGGAAGAGTATTTACAAGTTTAGGGACGAAGTTGGGGGAGGTAGGGTTCACGATGATGTTGCGAAACTCTTCCATTTGTGTGCGAAGGTCGGAAGCGAGTTGCTCGATGTGGTCGCCCAATGCCTCACTTTCTTGATGAAGAGCTCGTTGGACGCCGAAGAGGTGATTCTTGGTGACGTAGTTTGGTGCTTCAACTTGATGCTCGACTATCGGGTTTGTAGAAGAACTTGGCCTATCCATCATGTAAAGTGGGGGTGATTAGGAAAATGAGAAGACAATACCAAAGTTACCTTTTCCGAAGATTGAAGATGTATCAAGTATCACTCAATGTGATGCTACAATAGGGGAATTGGTACCGGGTTTGTTTCTCACACCTACACACATAAAACTTATGGAGGAGCTTGGTGATGATAAGTGGCACAAAATCTTCAAGCAAATGTTAGTCAAGATATCGATAATGTTGAGAAGGTTCACAAAATGCAAGTAAAGCAAATAGATCAAAGCCTAGTTTATCACTTGGGAACGCACATGCAAAGATAAGTGGGATCCGTACAACCAAAGAATGAGCGGAGTAAGTGTGACCACGGAAAATGCTCTTGTTGCACGGATACTCGAGAGACTCTAGCTTGATTGCTCGAATGGGCTAGATACGAACTTGTGCACCAACCTATAAGAGTAACCGTGCCGTCTCCGAATCCCAACTTCCTATGTATGGAGTATCCAATATGATGCAACTATGCAAATGGCACGATGTTATTGCTAACAAGCTCTTTTTGTTTCTTCTCTTTTTGCTTAAAAGCCTTTTCTCTTTTTTTTTCTATGCTTGATGCTTGAGCCAAGTATGATACTAGACAAGTATGTAAGATATGCACAGGAGGGACTAATGGCACAATGATGATAGCAAGATGATTGCACGCTAAATGTAGCTATGCGGGATAGGCGTATCACTAAGGTGCACAAAGAACGTTGCCCGACAATTCTCAACTTGCTAGTCTCAATAGGTAAGCAACGCAAAATGGCTCGAGGTGATCAAGTGCAATGGCAAGGTAATAGACAAGATGTCGTCGATGTTACCGTCCTTGCTTACGGTTGGCGATGTTGATTCCGGGTCGATGGCGGTAATGCCGAAGTCACACCGTCCCTAAGTAACCGAAACAGCTTAGGAAACGGACACCGCAACACAAAAACCGGACAAATTTTGATGGAACCAAATGGTGTTGGTAAAGATCTAAGAAGATGTGGTATGTCAAGAGCTACAAAACAAGCTAAAGAACACGAAAAACGGACTTCGGGAGCAAAGTTATGTCGAAAACGGTGTTGTTGGTGGGCTGATGGGGGGGGGGG
>LR738714.1:230054097-230069750 GCA_902687465.1 Secale cereale
GGGTGGTTCAAGGTGCGGGCACCCGGTGGTCTCCGATTTGGGCGAAAATCTTTGGGAAATTGTCAAATTCGGTGGATTTCGTGGTGGGAAGGGTGGGGATGCTTGGAGGAAGGTTAGATCCACGTGCCAAACAACAAATCCATGGACCAAGACAACAAAATCTCACAAGATCTAACAAATTGCAAGAAAATTTTTTGGGCTATTTTTGTGGGGATTTTCGAAATTGGTTTAGAACACAACAAAATCAAGCTAGCAAATGGGGGGATGGGACTCCAAGATGTGAATCAACCTTGTTCATGATACCAAGATGTGAATCAACCTTGCTCATGATACCAAGATGTTGTAGGGTGAAACCCTAGGTGAGATCTTTTCACACTTGGAGGGGGAAAAGGAGCAAGAACACAATGAACACAAGAGAAATCACACAAACAAAACCACAATCACACATCCACTAGAGTAGCATACATGAGACCCACAAGCATACAAGATCAATCCAAGGAAATAAGCACTAGGTAGATGTTCTTCCCACTCCTAGGAGATGAGGTCTTGATGGTGAGCTACTCCCTTGGGAGGTCTTGAAATCCACAAGGATTCTTCCCAAGAGGGGTCTTGATCTCCAAGAGGAGGGGATACAAGGAGCAAAGCTCTCAATATCTGTCAAATACTTTGCTAACCTCTCCAATGAGCTAGGGGAAGAGTATTTATAAGTTTAGGGACGAAGTTGGGGGAGGTAGGGTTACAAAAGACCAAAAAGACCTCAACACGAAAACAAGACGGGGCATGTTCACTTATCAATTCCAAAATGAATCGAATTCGTGAACTTTATAACGATATTACCCCTCTTCCTTACGGCTCCTACCAGTATCGAATAGAACATGCTGAACAAGATCTTCATGGAAACCTGCTCGATTTAGATCTGGAAATTCGTACAGATTTTATGAAACCATGTGCGACACCTGAAGCGGACTGAACCGACTGTTTGTTAGCCTACTGTTCTCCTATTCTCTCGAATCTATGAAGTAAGACATTGATTTTGCAATAAGATCGATTATGTTCATCGCATAATATAAGCTCCTTTGAAAAGCATTGGCGCACGTGTAAACGAGTTGCTCTACCGAACTGAGCTATAGCCCTTATCAGAGATATCTTAACATATAGATAATTTCTTGTCAAGATGAATATTTTCTAATGCCAGAGGCTACCCCTTTGATATGTATCTGTTTAGTATTTAGTATATAACAGACCAATAACAGAGCAGTATTGCTTAGAAAAGGGATTCAATATATAATCGATCGAAGTAATGGGTCTTCCTTTGTGGTGATAAATTGCCTACTTAACTCAGTGGTTAGAGTATTGCTTTCATATGGCGGGAGTCATTGGTTCAAATCCAATAGTAGGTAAGTAGGTAGAAAAATTACTAGATAGCATTGGACTTACTTCGCTTCGCTATCTAATAACTTTTTCTACCCCTCCCCTTTTTCTTTGTATCAACTATAAACCACTGGATTGTCTTCAATTGGATGGGGGAATCCAATTGACAGCCTCGATTCGTATTCTAGCTCGTCTGAGAGCGAGCTTCGCTTCAACCCTTATCTTTCGTACCCTCAGCTTTACTCAAGTTAGCTTCGGCTATTTCAAGTGCCTTTTGAGCTTCTTCTGGATCAATATCACTACCCAGTTCCGCATCATATCCTAAAATGATGATCTCATTATTAACTATTCTCGCAAAATCGCTCCACAGAACCGCTGTTAACCATTGGTCGTTGAGGAGGCGTATTCTCAAAGGACCCATATCTACTGCTGTGTTAATGGGGGCGTGGTTTGGTAATACGCCAATTTGGCTTTGGCCACTATTAGTGGATAAAATGATTTCTTTCACTTCACAATCCCAAATAATTCGCTTAGGAGTCAGTACATAAAGATTTCATTTCATTTCTGCGATTTGTTCTCCTCTTCTAAGGTTATAGCTTTCGTGCTAGCTTCATTGATGTTACCCACCAAATAAAAAGCCTGTTCAGGTAGGCCGTCTAATTCTCGGAAAGGATTAGTTGAAATCCCCTAATAGTTTCCGCAAGAGCAACATACTTTCCTGGAGAACCAGTAAAAACTTCTGCCACAAAGAACGGTTGTGATAAGAAACGCTCAATTTTTCTTGCTCTTGCTACAGTTAAACGATCCTCTTCCGATAATTCATCCAAGCCAAGAATTGCGATAATGTCCTGAAGTTGTATGTAACGTTGTAAAGTTTCCTTAACTCTCTGCGCGGTTTCATAATGTTCGTTGCCAACGATCCGAGGCTGTAACATAGTTGAGGTTGAATCTAAAGGATCTACTGCTGGATAAATACCCTTGGAAGCTAATCCTCTGGAAAGTACGGTAGCAACATCCAAATGTGCAAATGTTGTGGCAGGGGCAGGGTCTGTCAAATCGTCTGCATGTACATAAACTGTTTGAATCGAAGTTATAGATCCCTTTTTAGTAGAAGCAATTCTTTCTTGCAAAGAACCCATTTCTGTACTAAGAGTAGGTTGATAACCCACTGCGGAGGGCATTCTCCCTAATAAAGCGGATACCTCTGATCCTGCTTGAACAAAACGAAAGATATTATCGATAAATAAAAGCACGTCTTGCTTATTAACATCTCGGAAATATTCTGCCATAGTTAGGGCAGTTAAACCAACTCTCATACGAGCTCCCGGTGGTTCATTCATTTGGCCATAGACTAGAGCTACCTTTGATTCCTCAATATTTTTTCATTAATTACTCCGGATTCCTTCATTTCCATATAAAGATCATTTCCCTCACGAGTCCGTTCCCCTACTCCACCGAATACGGATACGCCCCCATGAGCTTTAGCAATGTTATTGATTAATTCCATGATCAGTATTGTTTTACCTACTCCAGCCCCCCCAAATAGTCCTATTTTTCCTCCACGTCGATAAGGAGCTAAAAGATCGACGACCTTAATACCTGTTTCAAAGATGGATAATTTTGTATCTAACTCAATCAAGGCAGGCGCAGATCTATGAATAGGGAACGTTGCACTACTATCTACAGGACCCAAATTGTCAACAGGCTCCCCAAGAACGTTGAAAATTCGTCCGAGAGTAGCTCCACCGACCAGAACACTGAGAGGAGCTCCCGTGTCAATCACTTCCATTCCTCTCATCAACCCGTCCGTAGCACTCATAGCTACAGCTCTAACTCGATTATTTCCTAATAATTGTTGTACCTCACAAGTCACATTAATTTGCTTATCGGCCGTGTCTCTACTCTGGACTACCAAAGCGTTATAAATATAAGGTAACTTGCCTGGGGGAAAAGTGACATCCAGCACGGGTCCAATAATTTGATCGATACGACCTGTATTTTTTTCTTCAATTGTGGAAACCCCGGGATGAGAAGTAGTAGGAGGATTGGTTCTCATAATTATCACATAATTAAAAAAAGGAATTTGTCCAAATTTTCTATATTCTCTTCCTCCTCGTCCATTAGTTCAGTTCCTTTCCTCAGTGAAATCTGCCCCCCTCCATCTTTCGGGAACAACAAGAGGGCATTCTCAAGCAGGCGTATTCTTCTTCACTTCCTAAGAAGGCATTTTCTTGCTAACAAGCCATTCTGGCAAACAAAAGAGCTACTTCTATCAACGAGGAGCAAAGGCTAAGCGGAACTCCTCCCTTCGTGTCTTCTTCCTTTCCAAGCTTGTTGCGGGGAATCTGGGCTCTTTTTCAGCCCCTAAGGACTGCTACTTTGATGAATGAGGCCTGACGGTCTTAATTCCTAATGCTACTCCTACTGCTATTGCTATTGTTATTGCTACCATCCTTCTATTTTTTTTAGTTATTCACTGGAGCGATTATATATTGAAGTCAATCCGAGGCAAGTGTTCGGGTCTATTATGACATAAAGATTAGGTGCCTAACGGACATGGTTTATCTTGAAAAAAAAATATTTCTCGACGTAAGAAAAAAATCTTTTTTATTTTTAATATAAGAAACTAGTGTATTTTTTATGAGGGCCTCGAAAAGGCTGAGCACGAGCATGCTCTCGACTTGTTTAAGTCGGAGGATCTTAGAGAAAAAAAGAGCGGGGTAGCTCAATAATTCTGATTCTTTTCTCTTCCAGCCCCTGGCACCCGGGGTCAGAGGGACCGGGCACCCGGGGCAGCGTTGGAGGGAGGTCGGGCACCCAGGCTCAACTGGTCGGGCATCCGAGGGTGGACCGGGCCGGCGCTGGGAGAGAGGCCGGGCATCGGTCGGGGCTGGGCCGGTGCTGTGGTGGCCCGGGCACCCGGGGCTCTTCAGGCCAGGCACCCGGGGCCGGCTGGAGGCAGCGCCCAGGCTGCGGCCGGGCACTCGGGCCGAAGAGGCCGGGCACCTGGAGGGTCCAGTGCTGCTCTTCTCTCGTTCTTCTCGTTCCACTCTTCCTCCTCTTCTTCCCTCTCTTGATCTGGGGATGCTCGAGGCTCCATCTTCTCCTTCTCATGATCTTCTCCTTCGTAGCTAAGAATGCACAACATTTCATTGTGAGGTAGAATCCAATTCTCGTGCAAATCCGAACGAAACTCGAAGAGGAAAGAATTCACCTCGTTCTCGATAGCGCGTGCACGTGCCCTTGTCATTGGTACCTTGATGTCTAGTACGCAACCTTCTTGTAGACGTTGTTGGGCCTCCAAGTGCAGAGGTTTGTAGGACAGTAGCAAATTTCTCTCAAGTGGATGACCTAAGGTTTATCAATCCGTGGGAGGCGTAGGATGAAGATGGTCTCTCTCAAACAACCCTGCAACCAAATAACAAAGAGTCTCTTGTGTCCCCAACACACCCAATACATATTCGTCACACAAAATATTCAAATCATGCACAACCCCGGTTTCAGGCAAGCAATTATTTCATACTTTAATATTCTCAAACTTTTTCAACTTTCACGCAATACATGAGTGTGAGCCATGGACATAGCACTATAGGTGGAATAGAGTGATGGTTGTGGAGAAGACAAAAAAGAGGAAGATGGTCTCACATCAACTAGGTGTATTAATAGGCTATGGAGATGCCCATCAATTGATATCAATGTGAGTGAGTAAGGATTGCCATGCAACAGATGCACTAGAGCTATAAATGTATGAAAGCTCAACAAAAGAAACTAAGTGGGTGTGCATCCAACTTGCTTGCTCACGAAGACCTAGGGCATTTTGAGGAAGCCCATCGTTGGAACATACAAGCCAAGTTCTATAACGAAAAATTCCCACTAGTATATAAAAATGACAAAATAAGAGACTCTATCATGAAGATCATGGTGCTACTTTGAAGCACAAGTGTGGAAAAATGATAGTAGCATTGTCCCTTCTCTCTTTTTCTCTCATTTTTTTGTTTGGCTTCTTTCGCCTCTTTCTTTGGCCTTTTTTTAATTTCCTCACACGGGACAATGCTCTAATAATGATGATCATCACACTTTTATTTACTTACAAAACTCGATACTTAGAACAAAATATGACTCTATATGAATGCCTCCGGCGGTGTACCGGGTTGGTGCAATGAATCAAGAGTGACATGTATGAAAAAATTATGAATGGTGGCTTTGCCACAAATACGATGTCAACTACATGGTCATGCAAGGCAATATGACAATGATGGAGCGTGTCATAATAAACGGAAAGGTGGAAAGTTGCATGGCAATATATCTCGGAATGGCTATGAAAATGCCATAATAGGCAGGTATGGTGGCTGTTTTAAGAAAGGTATAAGGTGGGTTTATGGTACCGGCGAAAGTTGCGCGGTACTAGAGAGGCTAACAACGGTGGAAGGGTGAGAGTGCGTATAATCCATGGAACTCACATACTTATTACAAAAATCTACAAGTCATCAAAACCAAGCACTACACGCATGCTCTTAGGGGAAGGGTTGGTAGGAGTTAACCATGGCGTGATCCCGACCTCCACACAAAGGAAGACAATCAAAAAAATAAATCATGCTCTGACTTCATCACATAACGGTTCATCATACGTGCATGCTACGGTAATCACAAACTTTAACACAAGTATCTCTCAAATTCACAACTACTCACTAGCATGACTCTAATATCACCATCTTCATATCTCAAAACAATCATAAGGAATCAAACTTCTCTTAGTATTCAATGCACTTTATATGAAAGTTTTTATTATATCCCTCTTGGATGCCCATCATATTAGGACTAAATTCATAAACAAAGCAAATTACCATGTTCTAAAAGACTCAAAATAATAGTATAAGTGAAGCACTCAGAGTTCATCAATTTCTTCAAAAATAAAACTACCATCGTGCTCTAAAAAGATATAAGTGAAGCAATAGAGCAAACGACAAACTACTCCAAAAGATATAAGTGAAGATCAATGAGTAGTCGAATAATTATGTAACTATGTGAAGATTCTCTAACATTTAAGAATTTCAGATCTGGGATATTACTCAAACAGCAAGCAAAATAAAATAAAACAAAATGACGCTCCAAGCAAAACACATATCATGTGGTGAATAAAAATATAGCTTCAAATAAAGTTACCGATGAACGAAGACGAAAGAGGGGATGGATGCCTTCCGGGCATCCCCAAGCTTAGGCTCTTGGTTGTTGTTATGGCGCTGCTAGGAGAGCGCGAGAGGGCCGGACGGGGGCCTTTTGCCCATGGTCGGGCAAGGGGGAAGGGATTTCCTTAATTCTTGCTTGATTAGATTGATACATCTCCTCCCCTTATATAAAGAGGTTTACTTGACCCCTAAGCAAGCGACCCTTATCTCTAATTAACCCTAAGACTAACGGGCTATACCGCCAGCCCAGGCCCATTAGACCCATTACGTAATCTAACACTACACCCCACCTGGACTTGCATCTTGTCCTCGAGCTGCAACCTAACCAACTTATAACCATGACTTGACGCAACACAAACCTAACACCTAAAAACAAGCCTTTTACATCTCGGCTTGTTTTATTACTCTCAACCTGAAATAGACCGAGACGCTTTATTTTGGACCCTTGAACATAAAGTGGACACCATCCGCACGTCGGACGTGCACGTGTACAGCCACCTGGATCCCATGGACACCATCTGGACAAAAGAAGTGCATGTGTATGGCCACCTGGAAGTGGTCGCAAGAGAGACCAGCAGAGGCGCCCTCGCGGCGGCCGGTGGCGGAATGCAGTGGTGCTACGCGGTGCGCTCCTGTCGGTGACATCATGCCTTCTCCCTGCCGGACGGCTGTTGGTCTGCACCGCACAGAGAAGCGTGGAGGGCTTTCGATGGAGAATGGCGAGGAGGGGTGCGCCCCCCAACCGCCGATGTCGTAGACTTTGAGGTCACTGTCCGTGGGGAAAACATCATGCCCAAGATCCCCGACGCAGCGGACGAGATCGAGGTCCTTTGCCCAGCGAAGCGCAACTAGGAGGAGCGGCAGCTGCAGACCACGCATCTCCCGCACACGTCGACGCGCTAGGAGGCTGCGCGCAGCAGCCTGCAGCCTCATCGCCGCCGACACGTGGCGGGTAGTGATCCAAGCCCGAAGTGGTGACAACGACGGCGGGAACTTGATCTGCTGGATGGGGACGCCCTGGGGAAGCGGTGATGGCGACGGCGGGAACTTGATCTGGTGGATCGGGACTCCCGCCGGTGCGGTTGATGCGGGGCCAGAGCTGACCGGCGGTGGCTGCTGCTGCTGCAGCGGCTGCTGCGGCGGAGCGCTGGGCGCGAGGAGGCCGCCAGGAGCGGCGGCTGTCACTGCAGCCAGGGCGGGGCGGTGGTGGCGGTGGATGACAGCTGCAGCGATGCCATGCCGGGCAGCGGCTGCTGCGGCGGAGGCCGCCTGGTGCGGCGGCTGCCACGGCGGCGCAACGGGTGCAACCCGTAGGACCAGGCCAAGAATAGGCTGATCTCCTGGACCGTCTGGGTTAGGTCCCGCAGCACCCCGGACACCTCCGGGGTGTGGACGGCAGGGGCGGGCGCGATGGAGGATCCCGGCGCGGGGCGGCGGCCGTGGTGACCGGCAGCGGAAGAGATGGGTTGGGCGGCGGTGAAGACATGATCGAACCAAAGCTAGCTGATACCAAATTGTTATGGCGCTGCTAGAAGGCGGGCGTGAGAGGACCGGCCGGGAGCCTTTTGCCCACGGTCGGGTAAGAGGGAAGGGATTTTCTTTCTAATTCTTGCTTGATTAGATTGATACACCTCCTCCCCTTACATAGAGAGGTTTACTTGACCAAGCGACCCTTATCTCTAATTAACCCTAAGACTAAAGGGGTATACCGCCAGCCCAGGCTCATTAGGCCCATTACGTAATCTAACACTTGTCCTTGAATATTACCTTTGGGTGCCTTGGGCATCCCCAAGCTTAGGCTCTTATCACTCCTTATTCCATAGTCCATCGAATCTTTACCCAAAACTTGAAAACTTCACAACACAAAACTCAACAGAAAACTAGTAAGCTCCGTTTGTATAAGAAAATAAATCACCACTTAGATACTATTGTGAACTCATTCTAAATTCATATTGGTGTAATATCTACTGTATTCCAACTTCTCTATGGTTCATACCCTCCGATACTACTCATAGATTCATCAAAATAAGCAAACAACACATAGAAAACAGAATCTGTCAAAAAACAGAACAGTCTGTACTAATCTCTAACTCTCGAATACTTCTGTAACTCCAAAATTCTGAAATAAATTGGTGAACGTGAGGAATTTGTCTATTAATCTTCTGCAAAAAGAATCAACTCAAAAGCACTCTTCTATAAAAAATGACAGCTAATCTCGTGAGCGCAAAGTTTCTGTTTTTTACAGCAAGATCACATTAACTTTCACCCAAGTCTTCCCAAAGGTTCTACTTGGCACTTTATTGAAACAAAATCTATAAAACATGATTACTACAGTGTCTTAATCATGTGGACACACAAAAACAGTAAGGGTAAATGTTGGGTTGTCTCCCGACAAGCGCTTTTCTTTAATGCCTTTTTGGCTAGGCATGACGACTTCAATGATGCTCACGTAAAAGATAAGAATTAAAATATAAAGAGAGCATCATGAAGAATATGACTAACACATTTAAGCCTAACCCACTTCCTATACATAGGGATTTTGTGAGCAAACAATTTATGGGAACAAGAATCCACTAGCATAGGAAGACAAAACAAGCATAATTTCAAAACTTGTAACACACAGAGAGGAAACTTGATATTATTGCAATTCCTACAAGCATATATTCCTCCCTCATCATAATTTTCATTACACCATGAATAAATTCAACAATATAACCATCACATAAAGCATTCTTTTCATGATCTACAAGCATAGAAAATTTACTACTCTCCACATAAGCAAAATTATTCTCATTCGGAATAGTGGGAGTATCATAAGAAACTCGAATACTATAAATTGTTTCCACATTAAAAGAGTAATGTTCAGAAAAAGGGTAATCATAATCATGACAAGTTTTGTAAATGTAATCATCACTACTTTTTATAACATAAGTATCATCACAATAATCATCATAAGTAGCAACTTTGTTCTCATCATGATTCAGTCAAAAAAAACTTTGTTCTCATCATAATCAATCGAAACCTCTTCCAAGATAGTGGAATCATTACTAAATAAAGTCATGACATCTCCAAATCCACTTTTATAATTATAACAATAAGATTCAACATCCTCCAACATAGTGGGATCATTACTTCCTAAAGTTGACACTCTTTCAAACCCACTTTCATCAATATAATCATCATAAATAGGAGGCATGCTATCATCATAATAAATTTGCTCATCAAAACTTGGGAGACTAAAAATATCATATTCATTAAAAATAGCATCCTCAAGCTTGAGACAAACATTAATTGCAGCAAATAAATTCTCATCAAACATAGCATCCCCAAGCTTGGGCCTTTTCATATCATAAGCATCATCACTCTCATCATTAATAGTATGGATAGCACCAATAGTATAGCAATTATCATCATCACAATGAGTAATAGGAGCAACATCATTTGGTAGGGATACCTTTTTACCTTTGCTTCTCCGTCTTTTCTTTTTCTTCTTCACATTAAGTATGGGTTTAATCCTCTTTTCGGAGCTCCTTATTAATGAGATCGGTTGAATAGAAGGCTCCTCCTCGTTACCTGATTCATCATAAGAAAGAACAGGAGGATATTGGGAAATCTCTTCCCTTTCATTAGTATTCTCTTCATCTTCTATTTGTTTTCTTGTCTTTATGTAATTGGCAATATAAGGATTTTCAATGCAATTCACCGCACAATACATATAAATTTCCTCTAGATCAAAATCAAGAACTTTATCAAGTACAAATTCTGGAATATCCTTAGTTATACATTTCATTTCTTCATAACCCACAAGCAAACTAAGTTCATTATGATGCGCAAGGGTAATCAAGTCATCATAATTTTTGGACACGATACGATCATCAAACAATTTGCATTGGAGATTTAAATGATCACATTCATTGCAAAGTTCACAAGGATGGCAAAGAAATTTTAAATTTTCAGCACAAGCATCTAGCCTCTCTTGCAACCATTTAGTTTATAAATACTTATGCCTCTTGCAAAATCTATCTTCCATATTTGGTGTGTACTGGTAAACTCTATGCACTCCACAAAAGTTGACATGCTTATAAAAGACATTTTCATCATGACTAGTGCAATCATCATTAGTACTATGGGTATTCAAAGAGTTCGTACTAACAACATTGCAATCATGCTCATCATTCAAAGATTTAGAGCCAAACATTTTAATGCATTCTTCTTCTAGTACTTGGGCACAATTTTCCTTTCCATCATTTCCACGAAAGACATTAAAAAGATGAAGCATATGAGGCACCCTCAATTCCATTTTTTTTGTAGTTTTCTTTTATAAACTAAACTAGTGATAAAACAAGAAACTAAAAGATTCGATTGCAAGATCTAAAGATATACCTTCAAGCACTCACCTCCCCGGCAACGGCGCCAGAAAAGAAGCTTGATGTTTACTACGCAACCTTCTTGTAGACGTTGTTGGGCCTCCAAGTGCAAAGGTTTGTAGGACAGTACCAAATTTCCCTCAAGTGGATGACCTAAGGTTTATCAATCCGTGGGAGGCGTAGGATGAAGATGGTCTCTCTCAAACAACCCTGCAACCAAATAACAAAGAGTCTCTTGTGTCCCCCACACACCCAATACAATGGTAAATTGTATAGGTGCACTAGTTCGGCGAAGAGATGGTGATACAAGTGCAATATGGATGGTAGATATAGGTTTTTGTAATCTGAAAATATAAAAACAGCAAGGTAACAAGTAATAAAAGTGAGCGAAAATGGTATTGCAATGCTTCGAAACAAGGCCTAGGGTTCATACTTTCACTAGTGCAAATTCTCTCAACAATAATAACATAACTGGATCATATAACTATCCCTCAACATGCAACAAAGAGTCACTCCAAAGTCACTAATAGCGGAGAACAAACAAAGAGATTATTGTAGGGTACGAAACCATCTCAAAGTTATTATTTCTGATTGATCTATTCAAGAGTTCGTAGTAAAATAACACGAAGCTATTCTTTCCGTTCGATCTATCCTAGAGTTCGTACTAGAATAAAACCTTAAGACACACATCAACCAAAACCCTAATGTCACCTAGATACTCCATTGTCACCTCAAGTATCCATGGGCATGATTATACGATATGCTTCACACAATCTCAGATTCATCTATTCAACAAACACAAAGAACTTCAAAGAGTTCCCCAAAGTTTCTATCAGAGAGTCAAGACGAAAACATGTGCCAACCCCTATGCATAAGTTCACAAGGTCACTGAACCTGCAAGTTGATCACCAAAACATACATCAAGTAGATCACGTGAATATCCCATTGTCACCACAGATAAGCACATGCAAGACATACATCAAGGCCTTCTTTGGTTCATAGGGTAGGAATATCATAGGAATAGGAAAATCATAGGAAGTGAGGTGACATGCATCTCACTTCCTATAGGGAAAAAGATGTCACTTGATTCATAGGATATGATTTTTTCCATTGAGTCTAGGCTAATGTTTTTTTCCCTTTATATAGGAATAGGAATCCATTCCTACAAACCAAAGGGCTCCATAGGAATTTTTCCTACACAATTCCTATCCTCTAGAAATCCTACAAGATTCCTCCAAACCAAAGGAGGCCCAAGTGTTCTCAAATCCTTAAAGACTCAATTCGATAAGATAACTTCTAAGGGAAAACTCAATTCATCACAAGGTAGAGAGGGGGAAACATCATATGATTCAACTATAATAGCAAAGCTCGCGGTACATCAAGATCGTGCCATATCAAGAACACGAGAGAGAGATCAAACACATAGCTACTGGTACATACCCTCAGCCCTGAGGGTGAACTACTCCCTCCTCGTCATGGAGAGCGCCGGGATGATGAAGATGGCCACCGCTAATGGATCCCCCCTCTGGCAGGGTGCCGGAACAGGGTCCCGATTGGTTTTTGGTGGTTACAGAGGCTTGCGGCGGCGGAACTCCCGATCTAGGTTTCTTTTCGGAGGTTTCTGTATTTATAGGATTTTTTGGCGTCGGTCTCACGTCGGGGGGTCTCGAGTCGTCCACGAGATAGGGGGGCGCGCCCTCCACCCTCGTGGACGGCTCGGGACTCTTCTGGCCCAACTCTTTTACTCCGGGGGCTTCTTTTGGTCCATAAAAAATCATCAAAAATTGGCACGTCAATTGGACTCCGTTTGGTATTCCTTTTTTGTAAAACTCAAAAACAAGGAAGGCACTGGGCTCTAGGTTAATAGGTTAGTCCCAAAAATCATATAAAATAGCATATAAATGCATACAAAACATCCAAAACAGATAATATAATAGCATGGAACAATCAAAAATTCTAGATACGTTGGAGACGTATCATCCCTTGGGTGCTTGAGGCGGTGACGGAGTGTCCATGGTGATGATGGAGGGATGCTACGCATCACTTGTTTTGCTGCCTGCGAGGGGAGCAGGGCGTGCACTATCCGGCCGCTTCCCCAGCACGACCACAAGGCGTTCGACGAATCGCTCACAAGGTACAATGGATAGTGGTGATGAGTTTTTCTTTCACAACATCATTTGCTCATCGGATGATTCATCCTCGGATGATGAAGAGCTGGTGGCTGCGTTGGTCGTACATGAACACATTACTAGGAAGCGACCTCGGTACAGGGGATCAATCGCCGGCCATGCTCCAGCCTTGGACCGCAATTGAACTTATAAAGGATGAAGCCGCTCGCCCTACTAGCGGTTGTGGCCACGTCTCCTTTTTTGCGTCCATCAACAGTGCGCAGCGAAGGGAAAAAACAGCGAGCGAGCGAAGGGATTTCTACCGTACGCGCTCCACGTGCAGGCCGTGGTGAGCTCCGCGCCCGTCCGCTTTCTCCCCCCGTTCCCTCGTCTCCAACCCTAAATCTTTTCCCCCTTCCCTACAGCCGCCTTCCCAAGCTCCTCGTCCCCTTCACTCCCTCGACAACGGTGGCGGCGGCGCCCTCTGGTGGCGGATGAGGATGGGGGAGATGGTGGCAGCGGCGCCCTCCGGTGGCGGCGGAGGAGGGGGGAGATGGTGGCGCGGCGGCGACCTTCCCCTCACGCATCCCATCCCCCTCGTCATCCCGGATCCCACCGGACCCGAGGCGTGCGGGCGCGGCGGCGACCTTCAAGGGAAGGGAGAAGCTCGAATCGATCCTGCTATTTGCCAGGTGCGCCTCCTCCTCTCGAAATCCATTACTCTAACACCCGCAAAGAGGCGAAAGGAGCAGTGATGGTGGCGTCGAGCTGCGAAGAGGCGCCGCTCAGGCGCGAGACCATGGAGGCGGGAGTGGCTGCTTCGGGCCCGATCTGGGAGGGTACGAGGCAGGGAAGGGCGACATCGCCGCCGTCACAGCGCGTGGAGCCTGAGCCCCTAATGATGAGCGACAACAAGGCCCCGCGACCGCGCCAGGGAGCTCCTCATCCCCCGTCTCCGGCGGCGGCGGCGGCTCGGTCCCCCGCGCCGAGGACGACGACGGCGACTTGGACAGGTACGTCGCCTCCCCCTCCGCCTCCGCCGCGCTCTCCTCCTCCAGCCGCGAAGTTCGCCCCTCTCGTCCCCCTCCATTCACGCCTCGTTCGTTCCCCTAGGGTTTACCCTTTCATCCACCTGCAACGTCGGGTCTGTAGCCTTGCTGTTGAAATTTGTCCATGGTTCTGCGTTGGTATTTCTGTGGCAGTTCACAGCTTATTGTTGGATTTCTTGATTGTGCAAAATGTAGGTTCGAAATGACTATTTATTATAATGCTGCAAGTTCATAGGACTAGGGATGTTGACCCTTGGCGAGTGTTTGTTGTGCTGAGGCTTACTATTGGATTGAGTGGTCAAATTGGTGATGAGCTTGATCACTTTTTTGGTGCAACATATTATGATCTTATAATGTTATAATCCCCAAACAGAAGGCAGCCATACAGTGCATAAATGCTTTCTTGTGTTAGAACCCTGAGTGATTGTTAATTTGCCTAGGGTACTTGCCACGCTGCCAGAAAATTCAGACCGGCGCCGAGATTTCTTGTCGCGTGGAAATCACGGGAGGACGAGATGAACCTGGACGAGGTCGCTGCAGTCATTGGCGCCTCCTCCGCCGCGGGAGGCCAAGGGTGAGAGGAAGGACGCGTCGTCAGCTCCAGAAGGACCGGCAGCCCTCCTCGTCGACTGCATATGCCGAGGTCGCTGCTGGTGCCGCCGACTCTGCACCAGCCTCCTTCATCTCCCAACCAACGTCAGCTCAACCTCTCAAGAAGAGCAAGGATGCTCTCTTTCTACATCCAGCGTCCACACAACCAGATCGACAAGGTTGAGCTCCTCCATGAACCGATTTCTTACCTTGCTGGTTGTGTCATATGGCAGTCAGCATTTGCTTGATGAATGTGTCAGTTTTACTACCGATGCACCTCCCCACCATGAGCTCGGCCTTCAGCCGTCACCGATACTGAGTGTTTATTCTTATTCCTTTCTCTAATTCATTTATATATTTCATGGGTAGGGTTTGGATGGCCTGATGAGAGCAGCCCAGTAGCTGTACCTCTGCAACTTCGCCAATGTATACATTCATCAGTACCATCTCTTTACCGCACTTTTTACATTTCATTTTTTTTTGAGTTGTTTGATTCATTTTCTTTTCCAACTGAATCAACTCTCGAGGTGGACGCATAGCTCTCTATAAGAAGATCAATCATCGATGACTTACCGATTTACAAGGCACGTAAAAAATATGTACTTTCTATGTGTTCTTTGGATCAACTAATGTGAGGTCATTTTCTCTTATTTCATTGTTCTTGCCGCTGCATATATGTCTTCATGCATCTGAACCACTAAAAATTGCAGGTGAAAACAGATTGGGGGGATAAGAGGCTATTGGTGTTTATTCCCCCTCCGCTCCCTCTCCTTCGACCATGGGCAGCAGCAGTCAGAGAACCAGGTATGGGTCCTCCTCCCCTTTCCTTTTTCCTTGCTTCTCACTTGTGCCTCAAACCCACCCCATTCTAATCTATCTGTACTTGCTCTCCTAGGGGCAGCTGGTTTCGACGGGAAGCTACGTACTTATATGCCCCCACCAATTTCAACCGAGAAATATGACCAGCGACAACTACTAATA
>LR738714.1:230073098-230095782 GCA_902687465.1 Secale cereale
TTTTTCCCTCCTACTGGTACATATTCTTCCCAAGTTCCCCTCCATTGCTAATTCTGAAATTTTGTTTGCTTAATTCGAATCTGAATTTATTTTTCCTCGATTGAATATCTAACATTGCATTCTAATTATTTCATGTTGCTGCTTGCATCCCTTTTTCAGGTGTTGTGATCTCGAGAAGCTCAAGTAGTCGTCTTTGTCCATCACGTCACTGAATATGCATACGCCTCTGATTTTTGGCTCCTGGTACATACTCTTCCCAAGTTCCCCTTGGTGGCTAATTCTGGATTTTTTTGCTTAATTCAAATCTGAATTAATAATTCAGATTTTTTGTTTCCTTGATTGAAATCTGAATTAAATTTTGCTTCATTTCTATGTAACACTGCCTTCTAATCCGAAAAATCTGACAGATATCACAACACTCATATGCTTATAAAGCACATATTTCATAATAACTAGATGAACTACATACATGCTCTCCTTTTTATTGATTAGTTGATTTAGCCCCTAAACTATCTTATATTATCTAAAAGAAGGCATGCATAATTAGTTTTCCTGCAATTTTTGTTAGTTCTCTGTATTGTTTTCGTTGATTTTTTATCTATTCCTCTATATCCACTCATATAGTAGCAGTACGTATGTACAATATTTTTGAATGCAGCTCAAAGGAACAGGAACATTGCCCGCAAAAAAAAAGGAATAGGACTGTACTCCTCCCAAAAGACAAAAGCAAGAGCAAGTATTGCTTCTCACATCCTGTAGAAAATAATCTCACAAATCAATTTTTCCCTTGAATTATTCACGGTTGCAAATATTCATCTTATGCAGGAATGCAGACAATAAAAATCCAGCACCAACAATGAATAACCGGAGTAAACAAAACAAGCAAACCAAATCGTGTCGGCCCTCGAGGAAGGGTTGCAGTGTCGAGGAGCAGCAGGCATGTAAATCTGACTGCAATTCATGTATGTCTCTTCCTATTTATCTATTGTTCAGCTGTGTTATTTGTCTCCTACGACAGATTTGAGTAATTGTCGGTCATGTAGCTAATGTAGACGCAGCTTCATGAACGCCTGCTAAGGTTCTTAGTGAGGGCTTCCTCTAAGATGCTTTCACATTTTTCACCGCTGACTATACTCTCTCAAGTTCAGGTCACGGTGGATGGTTTGAGAGGAGGGAGGCAGAGCAGAGACAAACGGCGCATTCCGTCATGCATGTGTGTGGATTTGTATCATCCTACCTACTACTGTGTTGCTTTGGTTTACAGTAATAAATAAAGAGATGAATCAGATTTTCTTTGGTTCGTTAGCAAAATTTTACACATCAAGTATTTTATCTCAGATCTTCTATTTCGGTTTGGTATATGAGCCTTTTGCCCATAGACTAACATGTCCCTTAACCTGTCTGCTTGGTGATACTTTTCTGTATCAGCAAGTAGTTACGGATTGAACAACCAGTTACTGATTACGCCTTATCTCAATGCATACTAACTTTCTATGAGTACCTGGTTTGCTGCAGCCCTTTGCGCCATTGGCGCAACGGGTCATCTAGTAGGGAGAAAGGCCACACACTTCTCTATGCCGATTACTTTAAGGATGGTGCACTCTTTAGGCCACATCAATTTCGTTGCCGATTCCGAATGAGAAGGCATGTGTTCAATCGTATACGCGAGGGAGTGGTTGCGCATGACCCATACTTTGAGTGCAAAGAGGATGCCTTAGGCAAGCTTGGTTTCTCTTCATACCAGAAATGCACTGCGGCTATCCGCATGCTTGCATATGGAGTTCCTGGTGATCTTGTGGATGAGTATGTTCGTATGAGTGAGTCCACATGTCTCCTCTCATTGTATAGTTTTTGCACGACCGTGGTGGAAGTGTTCGGCCCGGAGTACCTCAGAGAGCCAACTGTCCCTGATACAGAGAGGCTGTTGGCGATCAATGCCGAGAGGGGCTTTCCGGGCATGCTTGGTAGTGTAGATTGTATGCACTGGAAGTGGAAGAATTGTCCATTTGCTTGGCAGGGACAGTACAAGGGGCATGTGAAAGGTGCCACTGTTATAGTTGAAGCTGTGGCTTCCACAAGATCTTTGGATATGGCATTCTTTCTTCGGCATGGTTGGTTCTCAGAATGATATTAGTGTTCTTCAGCGGTCTTTGGTGTTTGCAAGGCTTGCGGAAGGGCACTCTCCGGAGGTCAACTTTGAGGTCAATGGCCACCATTACAACAAGGGATATTACCTAGCTGATGGCATCAATCCTCAGTGGTCTACTCTTGTGAAGACCATACCCAATCCGCAAGGAGAGAAGAGATAGAGGTTTGCCCAAATGCAAGAGAGTGCTAGGAAGGATGTGAAACGTGCTTTTGGTGTGCTTTAGTCTCGGTGGGGTATCGTTCGTAACCCTGCATTGACATGGAGCACGAAGAAGCTTTGGGAGGTGATGACTGCTTGTGTGATCATGCACAACATGATCGTGGAGGATGAGCGCGATGATAGCATCTACGACCAAGGGTTTGAATTCCAAGGTGAAAATGTTGAGCCTAAGCATGCATCTCCTGCAACCTTTGAACAGTTTGTCGAGTTTCATCGGGAAATGCGCGATTGGCATACTCATGTCCAGCTCCAGGATGACTTGGTTGAGCACTTGTGGACTCACATTGGCAACCAGTAGATCTATCAGTTTAATTTCTTGTCATGCAAACAAATTTCGATTGGGTTGAAGACTATTTGATATTGTTTTCTTGTCATGCAAACTAATTTCGATTGGGTTGTAAGACTATTTCGGAGCTATGTTTGATTTGAACCATTTCATATGCATCATTTTCATTTTAGTGCTGGTGAACGGACGAGATGTGGCCGAAATGCGGCCGCGCGTTGGGCGCACGGCCGCCGCATCAGCAAATCCGGGCAGACACGGCCCCATTGCCACCCCCAAACGGACGAAAAGCGGACGAAACAGACGTACGTTTGGGGTCGCGCGTTGGAGTTGGCCTAACCCATAACATAAACAACACGTCTGAACCTATCGAACCATGTCTGCCACTCGGGGACTGCTTCAGTCCATACAAGGTTTCTCCAGCTTGCATACCTTCCCCGTGATCTCTGAAGGACCAAAACTTGGTGGTATCTCCATGTACACTTCTTCCTGCAGCTCACCATGCAAGAAGGCATTCTTGACATCTAATTGATGCAGCTTCCACCCAAAGTTTGCAGCATATGAAACCAGTATCCTTATTGTGTTCATCTTTGCCACTGGGAGCAAACATCTCATCGTAGTCAATCCCATAAGTTTTACTATATCCTCTGTCGACCAATCTGGCCTTATACCGTTTCACCTTCCCCTCGGGATTCTGCTTCATGGCGTAGATCTACTTTACAACTTACCGCTTCCTTTTCTGCCGGCAATGTGGTTAGCACCCAAACATCAACTCTCACGGAGATTTCATGCTTAGTATTCTTGATGGTGTTCGGTTGATCAGGCTCCACAAGAACTTGGCACATTCACCATATACATAATGACTGAGCAACCTCAAGAATATGTCAATTCTTCCTTTCTGGCACTCACCTGAAACTGATTCTTCACCAAGGCATTGAAATTCTGAAAACAGCTCAACACTCATCCTTGCCATGCATCAAATAAATCCAAGTCATACGAGAATAACAATCGGTAAAGGTAATAGAGTACTTCATTCCATTCATTGACACCACTGGGCAAGTCCATACATCCGAATGTATAAGCATAAACTGAGATGCTCCTAAGCCCCTACTCACATGAGGCCCTTGTGTGTTTGGCATATTGGCAAGCATCTCCTGTCAACTTGCCCTTGTCTCTCACACATAACATCTGGAAATATTTTAGTCATGTTATCAAAAGATATATGCCCCATTCTACAGTGATGGATCATCGCCTGCTTCTCCTTGTCCTCCATGGTCGCAGCACACACCAATTCTGGCTGCACCTCCTGGTCCATATACCAGAGCCCCCTACGCTTGGTGCCAGTCCAAACCGTCTGTCGCTCCTGAATAAGGCAACCGAACTTGTCAAGGATCACACGTAAGTCTATTTGATCAGTTAGAGCACTGAAAGAGACCAAATTGACAGGAAAAGCTGGCTCATGTAAAACTGAGGTAGGGAGATGGTCGATGCACTTTACTGTGCAACCCCTACAACAAGCTGTTTTGTACCATCAACAGTTTGAATAGTGCCCTTGTGAGTAGGAGGATGCTTATTGTAAGACTCAACACACATGATTCATTCGCAACATGCTTAGATGCTCTAGAGTCTAGAACCCACTCTGGAGCATTCTCATCAGTAGCAAGAGATGCCTTTTCCAGATTACCTTCATCAGTGGAGGCCCAGTGAGCAAAGTCTCTATAGGCAACATCACCTACATCTTCGCCCTTTGGCGTCCCAATGTCCCCTTCAACTGTCACGTGTGCCCTCTGACCCTTGAGTTTCCCGAGTACCCACCTCTGCCCCTAGCCTCTGCCACTCCCCCCTTTGTTATATCCCATGCCTCTACCGCAAGTTGGACATTCCCACTTCCGGTGACCTACCTCCCCACATGTATAACAGCCCCTGGGATCTCTCCCTTCTGTGCGGTCACTGACTGCAAACGTCGAAGCAGGCACAACCTTCATGTCTGCTTGCTCAAGAGAAAGCCGCACCTCCTCTCGAGTCATTGATGCAATAGCCTCATCAATAGTAGGCAGGAGAGTTTGGTGTAGTAGGGATGCCTTCCTGCCATCAAAGCAATCTTTTTGGCCATCAAAAAGTTTCAGCGCACGCCTGCGTGTCATCCACTTGTGCCCTGACTCGATCGAAGCCGCATTATAGAGTTCCAGAGGATCACACTTACCCTGGTGTGCCCACAAAGCTTGCAGTAAGCCACATATACCATCACTAACATGTCACCTCAGTTCTCCCCACAAAGAAAGGGACGTAGCTGGTCGGGAAGACGAGTGAACAAAAGGACTTCCTGAGGTTTACAAGCAGCTCACTCGGTTCCTCGCGGACTCAAACTTTGGGGCGATCATTCCATGACAGAGAGAGGCTCAGAAGATCGAGCTGTTGCCCACTGACATTAAGCTAGAAGGGCCTACCAACTATCTGAATTGGTCTCAGAGGGCAATGCTTGCTGTGGAGCAGGACCATCAACTCTTTGCTGGAGTACCGGGTGGACAGAGTCTTCCATATCTCAGCAGATATGGATAGCCCCTCCATAGAGCGTCCAATGGGGCACCACCGAGTTCAACAACCACCCATTAAGAAAAGAGTTGATGGTCCTCCACTTCTTTCCCTCCGCATTAGTCTTGTCTCCTGGTTCTTTGACAGTGCCCAACAAGTACCCATCAAGGTCCTTCTGCTGCACAGCCAGCATTGCCCTCGGAGACCAGCTCAGATAGTTGGTAGCCCCCTCTATTTTGATGTCAGTGGGCAATCTTCTGAGCCACTTCCTGTCGAGGAACGATTACCCCAGAGTTCGAGTCCGCGATGAACGTGAGCTGCTCGAGAACCTTAGCAAGTCCTTTTTGCTCACTCATCTTCCTGACCAGCTACTTCCCCTTCTTCTCCCCCTTGTGAACAGCTGCACGCAGCAGCAGCTCCAGTCGTTGCCTCTGACCTTTTGTAACCAGCAGCAGCAGCCTTCAGCAGAGCTGCACTCAGTAGATGTCTTATTCTAAAATCAAAACGATATATATCTGTCTCTATCTAAACAACTAATCTGATATATTTCATAACTTATAGATATTTTCCCTCTCCCTAATCTACACCTAGCTGATTACTGCTGTCTGGTTTGATTGATATCCTCATGCATAGGCAGGTCCATGCTATATGGCCATAAAAAGTAGACATGGTCAACTTGGACTATATACTTTAACTTGTATATATTATATCATGATCTCAGAGAAAACTTCAATAATTATATCTTGTAGTCCTGTGTATTTTTTGCTTGGCACTGAAACAATTTGTAGTTGTGTAAACTGCCTGATTTTACTCCCTTTCTTGCTGAACTGTCTATTATGAAGAAAATGTCTTTGCTGCAGAGTTCTGGAAGCAAGTTCCTTCAAATGAACCTTATCGTGTCATACTCGGTGATGTCAGGGATAAATTGTATTATACGCGCGAACGTTCTCGCCATATATTGACAACTGGAGTTTCAGACATTCCTGAGGAGTCTACTTTTACTAATGTCGAGATGGTGAGCTCTTATCATTAGATGTGACTTCTTCGTGAAGGTTGCCGCTATTAGTTGTCTAATTGTCCTCCTATGTTGCAGTTTCTCGAGCCTCTTGAGCTATGCTACAGGTCTTTGTGTGCTTGTGGTGACAAACCTATAGCTGATGGAAGCCTTCTTGATTTCTTGCGTCAAGTATCAACTTTTGGGCTTGCTCTTGTGAAACTTGATATCAGGCAGGAATCTGATCGACACACTGATGTCCTTGATACTATAACAACACATCTTGGGATCGGGTCCTACGCTGAATGGTCTGAGGAGAAACGCCAGGAGTGGCTGTTGTCCGAACTAAGGGGCAAACGCCCATTGTTCGGTTCAGATCTTCCTCAGACTGAAGAAGTTGCTGATGTTTTAGGCACATTTCATATCCTTGCAGAGCTTCCAGCAGATTGTTTTGGTGCTTATATCATCTCTATGGCAACTGCCCCATCTGATGTGCTTGCTGTTGAGCTTTTACAGCGCGAGTGCCATATAAAAAAGCCATTGAGAGTTGTTCCACTATTTGAGAAGCTTGCAGATCTTGAAGCAGCTCCAGCAGCTGTTGCACGCCTATTTTCAATAGACTGGTATATGGATAGGATCAGTGGCAAGCAGGAGGTCATGATTGGATACTCAGACTCTGGCAAGGACGCTGGGCGTCTCTCTGCAGCGTGGCAAATGTATAAAGCACAGGAAGAGCTCATCAAGGTTGCAAAGCATTATGGAGTAAAGTTGACAATGTTTCATGGAAGAGGTGGAACGGTTGGCAGAGGAGGAGGTCCCAGTCATCTTGCCATATTGTCTCAACCGCCAGACACTATACATGGATCACTCCGTGTAACGGTTCAAGGCGAGGTCATAGAGCACTCGTTTGGAGAGGAACACTTGTGCTTTAGAACTCTGCAGCGCTTCACTGCAGCCACTCTCGAGCATGGAATGCACCCCCCAATTTCACCCACGCCAGAATGGCGTGCTCTAATGGATGAGATGGCTGTTGTGGCAACAATAGAGTATCGATCAATAGTCTTCCAAGAACCACACTTTGTTGAATACTTCCGCTCGGTACGTTCACCTGTATCCAATGCTTTTATCATATACCTTGCACCTAGCATGAGCATGCAGTCATCGTTTCTACAAAGCTGCATGCTAAAAGGTTTGTTGTTTTTGAGCGTGTATGCCATTGTTTTCTGGTTGATTATAGAAAGATTAGGAGGAACCTAGAATTAGAGTCTTATGGAAGACTGACTCTGACCTATCAAAGCCCTATCTGATCTGGTTGATAGTAGAAGATCTAGCATATCTTTAATGATTTCAAACTAAAGCGTTCCTAAAGCCTGCCCTGGGTCAGCGTAAGCTAGTGATGCTTTTGGCTACTGGACTTTAGCCATCTAGGGTACGGCACTCAACGGCTTCGCATAGAGAACAAAAACTACTGTTTAGACTCTTCAAGAGAGTAAATACCAACCTAGGGATATGCTCCTTTTCCATTGCTATGTGCACTGTCAGTTTTGATTTATTTCGCATTATTTTTAGACATGTGCACTCTCTAAATTGTGAGCATTGACTTGTTCTGAACGACTGTATGGTTGACATATCAACAATGTAAATGTCACTGAATTATATCTTAGTGCTGACTAAAGCTGGGTTTGAACATGGTGGAGATCAAGACCTAATTTGTACTCCCTCCGTCCTAAAATAAGTGACTCAAAAGTGACTCAATTTTGTACTAAAGTTAGTACAAAGTTGAGTCACTTTTGAGTCACTTATTTTGGGACGGAGGGAGTACTAACTTGTGCATCCATTGTTTCAGGCAACACCTGAGACTGAATATGGTCGGATGAATATTGGCAGCCGGCCATCGAAGAGAAAGCCTAGTGGGGGCATAGAATCGCTCCGTGCAATTCCATGGATCTTTGCTTGGACACAGACAAGGTTTCATCTTCCTGTATGGCTTGGATTTGGTGCAGCATTTAAACATATCATTCAGAAGGACATCAGGAACATCCATACTCTGAAAGAAATGTACAATGAGTGGCCATTCTTCAGGGTCACCCTTGACTTACTTGAGATGGTTTTTGCCAAGGGAGATCCAGGAATTGCTGCTTTATATGACAAATTGCTTGTGGTTGAAGATCTGCAGTCCTTTGGGGAACAGTTGAGACAAAACTTTGAAGAGACAAAACAGTTACTCCTTCAGGTAAAGTGCTAATAGCACGTACTACTATTACTAGGCCCATCATGAAATATACTTCTGTAATGTGTACGTAGGTTCATTTAAGGAAACCTATCTTTCATAAAACTGATGGTCAAGATGTAACCTTAGAGACTGTTTCAGTGTCCAAAACAACTCGGATCTGTACGTAATTGGTCATTAGGCCTTTTACATGGTTAGTTGATGTTAGAGTTATAATATAAGCCATGTACCCCTTTGTATTTATCCCCTTGTATAAGGGATTTCCTGCATATGTTCCACACCTATACATGTATATATATATCGGCCTATGGCCTCATGGGAATACAAGTTGCATATTCCTAACATGGTATTAGAGCTAGGTCAATTTTTTGCACGCTGCAACTCGTGCGTTTGATCTGTTTTCTTCATCCCGATCGATCTCAACCCTGATCGATCTCTCTCTGTCCCGCTCGATTGAAGTCTCCACCAGCCGGCCCGCTCGACGCTCCCGCTCGACGGACCTCATCTGCGATCGACGCTCCCGCTCGACGGATCCCATCTGCGCTCGACGTCCCGCTCGAAGGATCCAGTCTTCGATCTGTCGCAGTCCCGCTCCAGCCGGCCTCCCGCTCGCAGGTTCGCTCCAGTCGGCCTCCCGCTCGCAGGAACCGCTCCAGCCGGACTCCCGCTGGAAGGACCCGCTCTCCTCACGCTTGGAGTCTGATCGAAGCCGCCGGTCTCCTCTCTGTCCCGCTCGAAGGATCCGCTTGAAGTCTGATCGATCTCTCTCTGTCCCGCTCGAAGGATCCGCTTGGAGTCTGATCGAAGCCGCCGGTCTCCTCACGCTCGAAGCGGAGCCCTCTCTGGATCGCCTCCCGATCGGACCTCGCGCTAGCTGCTTGATTCTGCCCTCCAGATCGGATCGGGCTTCCGCGCAGTAAAAAAAAGGTGCGATGTCTCTGTCCTCAGGCTATGTTGCTGTCCCTCGCTGTCCGGTGATCTTCGATGGTACTAACTACACTGAGTTCACTGGCTTCATGCGCATTCACATGCGTGGCATCCGTCTCTGGGGTGTTCTTTCTGGCGAGGTCTGCTGTCCGCCACGTCCGGTTCCTCCGGTGGCCCCTATTCCGCCGACTCCATCGGTTCTTCCTACGGATGCTAATCAGGCCGCCAAGGATGCGGCTAAGCTTGCTGATGAGGCTGTTGATCGTGCTTCAGACGTATCATGGTGCTCTGTCTGTTTATACCCAGTGGCTTGATGATGATGCTAAAGCTGCAGCTGTTCTCACTGCTAGTGTTCTGCCCCAGTTTGCTTCTGAGTTTCTGAGTCTTCCTATTGTCTTTGAGATGTGGACCCGTCTTCGTCAGCGCTATGAGCCCTCTGGTGATGCCCTGTACCTTTCTGTGGTTCGTCAGGAGCATGCTCTTCAGCAGGGTGACTCCACTGTTGATGACTTCTATGCACAGAGTTCTGCTATCTGGCGCCAGCTTGATTCTCTCCGCAGTGCTGGTTGTCGTACTTGTCCTTGTTGCCAGGCTGTCCAGGCCAATTTGGAGTTTCATCGCGTATACGAGTTCCTGTCTAGGCTTCGTAAGGAGTTTGAGCCCCGGCGTGCTCAGTTGTTTGCTCGTGGCCGTATTTCTCTCATGGAGGCTCTTTCTGAGATTCGTACTGAGGAGACTCGCTTACGTGGTGCTGGTTTGCTGGAGGTTCCCTCTGTGCTCGCTATTCGGTCTTCTTCCACGCCACCCGCTACACCGACTCCTTTTCGCTCGAGTGCTCCGCCACTCTTGCCCACTCCTTCTGACGGCTCAGGTCGTCCCCGTCCACATTGTGACTACTGCAACAATGATGGTCATATTGAGTCCCAGTGCTACAAGAAGAAGAAACACCCGCGCAAGGCACGATCATCACCTTCAGGGACTTCGTCATCTACCTCGACAGCTCCAGCCATTGCTTTGACTGAGCAGTATATTCTGAGACTTAAGCGTCTGCTCGCGGCTTCAGGTTCTTCCTCGACGGGTACTGCTGGTTCTGTGACTGATGCTTCCCGCCCTGAGCAACCGCCCTCTACACAGTCAGGTACATTCCCATGGGTTCTGGATTCTGGAGCTTCTTTTCATATGTCTTCTCATTCTTCCACTTTGTCCTCTCTTCGATTGCTGGATTCTCCTGTTCATGTCTTCACTGCTGATGGTACTCCACTTTCTGTTGCTAGTAGAGGCAATCTTTTCACTCCTTATTCTGTTCCTGATGTTGCTCATGTTCCTCGACTTACCATGAATCTATTTTCTGCTGGTCAACTTACTGATTCTGGTTGTCGCGTCATCCTTGACGCTGACTCTTGTTTTGTCCAGGACCGTCGCACGCACACTCTGGTTGGGGTTGGCCCTCGCCGCCGTGATTCTCAGGGTCTTTGGGAGTTGGACTGGCTTCATGGTCCTTCCGCTGCCACTACCATCGCCAGTTCTGTTGCCTCCGTTACTGGTTCCTTCCAGCAGTGGCATCATCGACTTGGTCATCTGTGTGGTTCTCGGTTGTCTTCTTTAGTTCGTCGAGGTCTTCTGGGGTCTGTCTCAGGAGATGTCTCTTTAGAGTGTCAGGGTTGTCGTCTTGGCAAGCAGATTCAGTTACCATATTCACATAGTGAGTCAGTGTCTAAGCGTCCTTTCGATTTAGTCCATTCTGATGTATGGGGTCCGGCCCCTTTCGCTTCGAAAGGTGGTCATAAATACTATATTATTTTCATAGATGATTTCTCTCGTTACACATGGCTTTATTTCATGACTTCTCGTAGTGAGGTGTTGTCTATTTATAAGCGTTTTGCTGCCATGGTTCATACTCAGTTCTGTTCACCCATTCGTGTTTTTCGTGCTGACTCCGCTGGCGAGTATATCTCTAAGATGTTGCGTGGTGTTCTTGCTGAGCAAGGGACTCTCTCTCAATTCTCTTGTCCTGGTGCTCATGCTCAGAATGGTGTGGCTGAGCGAAAGCATCGACATCTTCTTGAGACGGCTCGTGCATTGATGATTGCTGCCTCTCTCCCGCCTCATTTTTGGGCTGAGGCCGTCTCCACATCCACCTATCTTATCAATATACAGCCTTCCGCTGCTCTACAGGGTGGTGTTCCTTTCGAGCGACTTTTTGATCGTTCTCCCGATTATTCGATGCTTCGCTCGTTTGGTTGTGTTTGCTATGTTCTTCTTGCCCCTCGCGAACGCATCAAACTGACCGCTCAGTCTGTTGAGTGTGTCTTCTTAGGCTACAGTGATGAGCATAAGGGCTATCGTTGTTGGGATCCTATCGGTCGTCGGATGCGTATCTCTCGAGACGTGACTTTTGATGAGTCTCGTCCTTTCTACCCACGCCCATCTTCCTCGACTTTTTCAGTGCAGGATATCTCTTTTCTCACTTTTCCCGACTCACCTATCACCCCTGTCGAGCCTGTACCTCTTCGTTCCACTTCCTCTCCTTCTTCACCTCTAGTTGATTCGCAGCCACCATCCTCCCCGGTCTCCTCGCCTAGCATGTCATCGGGTTCTTCACCTTCCTCTCCGATGACTTCCTCCCCGGTCTCCTCTCCTAGCATGTCACCGGATTCTACACCTTCATCTCCGGTGACTTTTTCGTCGCCATCCCCCGATTCTACCTTGGCGATTCCTCCTTTTATTATTCCATCTTTTCCTCAACATTACACTCGTCGTCCACGACCTGTCGATGCCTCTGTGGATGAGTCGTCATCTTCCTCTCAGCCTACTTATGGCTTGCGTTCTCGTCCTCGTCCGCCTGTTGATCGCTTTGGATTTCCTACCGCTGGTGCTGCTGTTCTTGAGCCGACTTCTTACCGTCAGGCTGTTGTTCATCCTGAATGGCAGTTTACGATGGCAGAGGAGATTGCTGCTCTTGAACGCACTGGTACCTGGGATCTTGTTTCTCTTCCTCCCGGAGTCCGTCCGATCACTTGTAAGTGGGTCTACAAGGTTAAGACTCGCTCCGATGGTTCTCTTGAGCGTCACAAAGCTCGTCTTGTGGCTCATGGTTTTCAGCAGGAGCATGGTCGTGATTATGATGAGACTTTTGCTCCTGTAGCCCATATGACCATTGTTCGCACACTTCTTGCCGTTGCCTCTGCACGCCACTGGTCTATATCTCAGCTTGATGTTAAAAATGCCTTTCTTAATGGTGAGCTGCGTGAGGAGGTGTACATGCAGCCACTACCTGGGTATTCTGTTCCTGATGGCATGGTATGTCGTCTTCATCGCTCTCTCTATGGCCTTAAGCAAGCCCCCCGCGCCTGGTTTGAGCGCTTTGCCTCTGTGATCACTGCTGCTGGTTTTTCAGCAAGTGCTCATGATCCAGCATTGTTTATTCACCTTTCTCCTCGTGGTCGGACTCTTCTTCTTCTCTATGTTGATGACATGATCATCGCGGGGGATGACCCCGAGTATATTGCCTTTGTAAAGGCCCGTCTTAGTGAGCAGTTTCTTATGTCTGATCTTGGACCTCTTCGCTACTTTCTTGGGATTGAAGTCTCTTCTACCTCTGATGCCTTTTTTATATCCCAGGAAAAGTATATCCAGGATCTTCTTGCTCGTGTTGCTCTTACTGACGAGCGCGTTGTTGAGACTCCTATGGAGCTCAATGTTCACCTCCGTGCTACTGATGGTGATCCTCTCCCTGACCCGACGCGTTATCGTCATCTTGTTGGCAGTCTTGTCTATCTAGCTGTCACTCGTCCGGACATCTCTTATCCGGTTCATATTCTGAGTCAGTTTGTCTTTGCTCCCACATCGGTTCACTATAGTCATCTCCTTCGTGTTCTCCGCTATCTTCGAGGCACGATCTCTCACCGTCTCTTCTTTCCTCGCTCCAGTTCTTTACAGCTTCAGGCCTATTCGGATGCTACGTGGGCTAGTGATCCTTCAGATCGCCGTTCACTTTCTGCTTACTGTGTTTTTCTTGGTGGTTCTCTCATTGCCTGGAAGACGAAGAAACAGCTTGCAGTTGCCCGTTCGAGTGCCGAGGCTGAGTTGCGAGCAATGACTCTTTTGACGGCAGAGGTGACTTGGTTACGGTGGTTACTTCAGGATTTTGGTGTTTCTGTCACTACACCGACTCTGCTCTTATCTGACAATACAGGTGCTATCAGCATTGCGCGCGATCCTGTGAAGCATGAGCTCACCAAGCATATTGGTGTTGATGCTTTCTATGTGCGCGCTGGTGTGCAGGATCAGGTTATTGCTCTTCAGTATGTGCCTTCCGAGTTACAGTTGGCGGATTTCCTGACGAAGGCCCAGACTAGAGCACAACATGTCTTTTACCTTTCCAAACTCAGTGTTGTTCATCCACCATGAGTTTGAGGGGGGGGTGTTAGAGTTATAATATAAGCCATGTACCCCTTTGTATTTATCCCGTTGTATAAGGGGTTTTCTGCATATGTTCCACACCTGTACATGTATATATATATCGGCCTATGGCCTCATGGGAATACAAGTTGCATATTCCTAACAGTTGAATTCCTTATGATATATAATGTGACTAATTACTCACATGGTGGTGTTTACCAAGTTTGGTTCATGCCATTTTCAGAGGTAGATAAAATGATTAGTTGAATGATTTGTTCAAAATGTACTAACATATACTCCCTCCGTTCCTAAATACTCCCTCCGTCCCAAAATTCTTGTCTTCAATTTGTCAAAACACGGATGCATCTAGTCACATTTTAGTGTTAGATACTTTCCTATTTAGACAAATCTAAGACAAGAATTTTGAGACGGAGGGAGTATAAGTCTTTCTAGACATTTCAAATGGACTACAACATATGGATGTATGTAGACATATTTTATAGTGTAGATTCACTCATTTTGCTTCCTATGTAGTCACTTGTTGGAATCTCTAGAAAGACTTATATTTAGGAACAGAGGGAGTACATATCAGACATAATAAAATAATTATCAGAATCTCCGCACATGGCTCTTCTAACCATTGTCAATCTGTCCAGGTTGCTGGTCACAAGGACGTTCTTGAAGGGGATCCTTACCTAAAGCAGCGTCTGCGTTTGCGTGAGTCCTACATCACAACCTTGAATGTTTGCCAAGCCTACACCCTGAAGCGGATAAGAGACCCCCGCTTCGAGGTGACGCCACAGCAGCCGCCCCTGTCCAAGGAGTTCAGTGACAAGGAGCCTGCCGAGCTGGTGCAACTGAACCGTGGGAGCGAGTATGCCCCAGGCCTGGAGGACACCCTCATCCTGACTATGAAGGGTATTGCTGCTGGCATGCAGAACACAGGCTAGGCCAGTATGCCGCTTGTTGTATAAAGAACGTCTTCCGCCATGTGGTGAATATGTTTAGCTAGGTCGCCGATGCTAGTGAACTGTGGAGGAATTTGGCACTTCCATGCCTTCTGCTTATGGACCCGATCCAAACGTCAAGGGGTGCTTAGGTTGTTTATATGCCTGCGCCAAATAAAATACTATGGAATAATGACTCCCTTCGTCCCAAAATAAGTGTCTCAACCTTAGTATAACTTTGTATTAACTTTGGTACAAAGTTGAGACATATTTTGGGACGGAGGGAGTGTTATGCATTTGACTAATAACAGGCATGTCTCCAAGTCCGTGGTTTCAGGTAGAAACCGCCATTTTGAAGTTTCAATTCTTTAAAAGAAAATTCTGTGAATGTTTGTATTTTGCTGTTGATGTATTAGAGCATGATTAATAATACAATCAACATTTGGCTATAAAGAGTTGTCATGTCACTTGTCATGTCATATAGAGCTAACTTAATAGCCGGCATGTACAATATAGAGCTAACTTAATAGTCGGCATGTACAAGCTTTAGTATAAAAAGGTTGAGATATTTAGTTTGAGACGGAGAGAGTACTATTTAAAGAGTTGGTCCATTTTACAATCTCACAAAGTGTTATTGGTCTCGTGTTGCAGTTGGTCATTAACTTACAACCCGCTTCTCTTCTCTGTCATTTTCTCTCTCCTCCAACTAAGTAAAGGTATAATATTTTAGTTCTTATAACCTGCTTATGTCATCTTATTGTACTTGTTTTTAGAAGAAATACATTAGTTACATGGAATCCCTGGCAAAAGAAAAATGTTCCGCTGGAGTCCTGAAATGCATCCTAGGATTTCGAGTGACCAGGTGGCGCATGAGGCGATCTGGAGATCCTAAAGCTAGAATTTTGATTGGCGGCATCTTTTCGTCCCCCACTCTCCTTGATTGTTTGCCCGGGGTGATCACGGTGGACCCTGCGTCCTTGCCCACCCTTGGCAGTGCTGGGAAGTGGAGATTGGGTGGTAAGGGTTGGGTGAACATGGCGGAGTCGAGCGCCACATGGGAGAAGAGGAATAGGAGGGAGATGGAGACGGTTGAGCAAATGGACATGCTTAACCTTGCGAAAATGGAGACCATTTGCATGCGTCAATTGGGAATGTGCTCTACATGAAGAGCTTACATATGAACATCATTGGAGAATATTTCTGATTGGGAAGGTGCTCTATAGGAAGAGCTTCCACATGAACACCATTGGAGAAGCTCCTTGAAAGGACGTGGATGTCGCCTGGGGGAATAGGCGGTTTAAAATAATTATGGTTTAGGTTTGGACAAATGTGAAATAAAACCAGTGTTTGATTTCTCAAGCACATAAGCTAAATATAAGGCTCAACTATGTGCACCAACAACTTAAACAACTATGTGACAATAAGATATATAACATGAATCACTATGGCTATCATAAAGCAAACGCATAAGCAAAGAGCTCGGGTAAGAGATAATCGAATCACGCAGAGACAACTATGTATCCTAAGGTTCACACTGTTGCAGATGCAATCTCAGTTAGAGCAGTGTGGAGGCACAATGCTCCCCAAAACTCCACAAGGGCCATCGTATTCTCCTCATGCCCTCGCACAATGCAAGGTGCCGCGACTCTACTAAGGAACCCTTGAGGGCGGTCACTGAACCCGCAGAAATGAAGATCCTTGGGGACGGTCACCGAACCCGTACAAATAACTCGGGGCAATCTCCACAACTTAATTGGAGACACCGAAACTTGCTCAGAGCTTTCCACCACGATGATTGAGCTCCGGGAAACCACCGACTGTCTAGGGCGCCCAAACACTAAGAGGCACAAACTCTAGGATGCCCAAACACCCAAGACTAATAAACTTCTCAACTTTCATTTTCATGTATCACCGTGGAGAACTCAAACTGATGCAACTAATGCAATGGCAAGAGCACATGGAGTGCTCAAGTCCTTCTGATGCGAAGCATCCTATGATCATCCCCATGTACACTTCAACTACCCCAAGTGGACATATGCCGAGAGCTCGAGCACGTGCCATTGGACACATGGTGAACTCGCTCCTCTTTGAACCTTTACTTTCCGCATGTGAGACATGGATGCTACCTCAAGCGTGGACCTTGTGCATTCTCAGGTACACCCAAGATGACCATGGAGGAGCTCGGAGCATAGGACAAGCCACCACGGATGCGGACCAAGAAGTGCCACAAGTGGAGTCGCCGCGGAGCTACAGCGGCCCGACATGCAGTCCCGACAAACAGTGGAAGACCAGAAGAGAATGGGTGTCAGGCGACTCTACAATTGTCGTACATCCATCCAACCCTCGGATATCCGACGCCCTGCAACAGGTCGGACATCCGGCGCCTTCCCGGAAATCCGATGCGAGGAGTCCCGAACCGAAGCTGAACCGAGCCACCATCTGACCGGACATCCGACACCTCGCGAAAAACCGGACATCCGGTGTTCGGCAGGACATCCGATGCATGTGCGCATCATTGAGGCGAAGTGCCTTGTAACCTCCCCTCGCTTACCCCCTCGTCCCTAGAACTATAAATACACCTCCTCCTCCCCATTTCTAGGGATAACAAAGATGAACTAGAGAGTTAGTAGAGCTTTGCTCCTACCCACTGCCTCTACCATGGAGATCAAGACCTCCGTGCGAGTATCAAGACCCCTTCTAGGGAAGATCCATCTTGTATTCAAGACCTCATCTCCTTCATAGGATTTAGGATAAACTCTGAAATGTATCCTTGTTCCCTTTGATTGTTCATGTACCTTGTGGATCTTATGTGTTTGTTAGTCTAGTGGATGTGTGACTGGACTTTTTCTTGAGTGTTTCTCTTGTGATTTCTCTCCCCCATGTTCGTCGTGTTCTTCCTCGAACTCACCTCCACTTCGTGAACATCACGACAAATCGGGGCACTTTGGCCCATGCCCTACAACATATTGGTATCATGAGCCATGTTGACACGAATTTGGAGGTCCACCGCTTCGTTTTCTAGCCTAATTTTGTTTGCTTTTGTCCCAATTCGAAAATCACCACCAAAAACAACCTCACCATTTTTTTGCATTTTGTTAGTTCTTGTGAGATTTTGTTGTGTTTTATCAATGATCTTGTTGTTTGGCAATTGGATCTTGGCATTCCCCACCTCCCCATCATGAAATCCATCCAAAATTTGCTTTCCCCCATCAATTTTGACCCCCAAATCACAAAATTCCACCCCAAATCGAGTTCGAGATCCCAATCGCGACCCAGGATTTGTCGGGCCGGACATCCGGGTCCTCGACCGGACATCCGGCACCCGGAGCATCAGAATGGGCACGTTTCTGGACACCGGCTCTCGAAAATCAAGCCTCACCCTAGATGTCTGACCCCTGGTGATTTCAACCACCAATGTTTCACTGTTTTAACCATAACTTTCACATCCGGACTCCGATTTCGGCGTTGTTTAGCTCATTGGGTAGCTATTGATATCCCCATCCATCTAGATAGGTTCCATCATAATTTGACTCCATCAAAATTTTGAAATTTGGAATCATTGCCTAGCCATCCACCATAACTTCTGCATAACCTTGCCTACCATACTGTTCCGCCAACATAACCCAATTTTGACCGATTTTGTTTGAGATTTTGAGTTGCGGTTTCCATTTCCTAAGGCATTTCATCTAATTAGGAATGGTTCAACACCAACACCACCACCACCACCACTCATCATCGCCAAAGACTCGACATCGACAACATCCGCTTCACCTTTTGACACTGCAAACGTAAGCAAGGACCGTAACCTCGAAACGACACCATTGTACATTTCCTTGCCATGGCATTGATAGACCCGAGCCTATTGCACACCGTTCCTATCAAGACTAGTGAGTTGAGAATTGTTGGGCCGTGCTATTTGTGCACCTTAGTGATACTCTTACGTCGCATAGCTACTTTGAGCGTGCAATCATCGTGCTATCATCATTGTGCCATAAGTCTCTCCCATGCATATCTTAAATACTTGTCTCACATATTGGCTCGAGCATCAAGCATAGTGGAAAAGCATACATACAAAAAGAGAAAGATGACACGTCTCCAACGTATCTATAATTTTTGATTGTTCTATGCTATTATATTATAAACTTTGGGTGTTTTATATGCATTTATTTATATGCTATTTTATATTATTTTTGGGACTAACTTATTAACCTAGTGCCCAGTGTCAGTTTATGTTTTTCCCTTGTTTTTGAGTTTTTCAGAAAAAGAATATCAAATGGAGTCCAAACGGAATAAAACTTTCTCGATGATTTTTCTTGGACCAGAAGACATCGAGAAGACTTGGAGATGAAGTCAGAAGAGTCCTCAACAGGCCACAAATCTCATATTGCGCCTTTGGGGGCGGGGGGCGCCCTGAGGGCTTGTGGCCCCCTCGGGAGTCCACCGACCCTAATCTTTGGCCTATAAATTCCCAAATATTCCAGAAACCCTAGGAGGATCCACGAAAATACTTCTCCACCGCCGCAGGTCTCTGTTCCCGTGAGATCCCATCTTGGGCCTTTTACGGTACTCCGCCAGAGGGAGATTCGATCACGGAGGGCATATACATCAACCTTGCTGCCCCTTGATGATGTGTGAGTAGTTTACCACAGACTTATGGGTCCATAGCTACACTACCAGAATCAGGATATATGCTGTCAGCCAGCTCTTTTGCCGTCTGCTAGCTGATGGCAAAGAAGGTCTTTGCCATCAGCATACCAAAAGTTGTCGGCAAAGACCGTGTTTGCCGTCTGCTAGCGGACGACAAAGAAGCTTTGCCGTCTGCTAGCGGACGACAAAGAGGGAGGGTGGCCCACTAACAAGAACCAGTTAACGACCACTTTCTTTGCCGTCTGCTAGTAGATGACAAAGCTTCTTTGCTGTCTGCTAGCAGATGGCAAAGAAAGTGGCCAACCTAACGGCCGTTTCCCTCGGTCCCACCCCTAGCTAGGTTCTTTCCCGTCTGCTAGCAGACGACAAAGAGCTTTGACACCAATATGACCAAGGCGGCAATGCCACAAGTATGTGGGACTATAATTATCAACTTTACATCTTTTGGCATTCACACTATGAATATGTGTATCATCACGTTCGAGATTCATCAAAAATAAATCATTGACCAGCGGGGCATGACCATAAAACATATCTCTCATATAAATGGAACAACCATTATTCTCGGATTTAAATGAGTAGCCATCTCGCATCAAACGAGATCCAGATACAATGTTCATGCTCAAAGCTGGTACTAAATAACAATTATTAAGGTTTAAAACTAATCCCGAGGGTAGATGTAGAGGTAGCGTGCCGACGACGATCACATCGACCTTGGAACCATTCCCGACGCGCATCGTCACATCGTCCTTCGCCAGTCTCCGCTTATTCCGCATCTCCTGCTTTGAGTTACAAATGTGAGCAACTGCACCGGCATCAAATACCCAGGAGCTACTACGAGCGCTGGTAAGGTACACACCAATAACATGTATATCATATATACCTTTGACGTTGCCAGCCTTCTTATCTGCTAAGTATTTGGGGGCAGTTACGCTTCCAGTGACCCGTTCCCTTACAATAAAAGCACTCTGTCTCAGGCTTGGGTCCATTCTTTGGCTTCTTCCCGGCAACTGGCTTACCGGGCGCGGCAACTCCTTTGCCGTCCTTCTTGAAGTTCTTCTTACCCTTGCCCTTCTTGAACTTAGTGGTTTTATTCACCATCAACACTTGATGCTCTTTCTTGATCTCCACCTCTGCTGATTTCAGCACTGAATACACCTCGGGAATGGACTTCTCCATCCCTTGCATATTGAAGTTCAACACGAAGCTCTTGTAGCTAGGTGGGAGCGACTGAAGGATTCTGTCAACGACCGCTTCGTCTGGGAGATTCATTCCCAACTGAGACAAGCGGTTGTGCAACCCAGACAACTTGAGTATGTGCTCGCTGACAGAACTATTCTCCTCCATCTTACAGCTGTAGAATGCGTTGGAGACGTCATATCTCTCAACTCAGGCATGAGCTTGGAAAACCATTTTCAGCTCTTGGAACATCTCATATGCTCCGTGGTGCTCAAAACGCTTTTGGAGCCCCGATTCTAAGCTGTAGAGCATGCCGCACTGAACCAGGGAGTAATCATCACAACGCGACTGTCAAGCGTTCATAACATCTTAGTTTGCCGGGGCGGGAGCGTCACCTAGCGGTGCTTCTAGGACATAAGTTTTCTTGGCAGCTACGAGGATGATCCTCAGGTTACGGACCCAATCCGTATAGTTGCTACCATCGTCTTTCAGCTTGGATTTCTCTAGGAACGCGTTGAAGTTGAGGGTTACATGAGCGTGGGCCATTTGATCTACAAGACATATTGTAAAGAATTCAGACTAAGTTCATGACAATTAAGTTCATCTAATCAAATTTAATGAACTCCCACTCAGATAGACATCTCTCTAGTCATCTAAGTGAAACATGATCCGAATCGACTAAGCCGTGTCCGATCATCACGTGAGACGGACTAGTCATCAACGGTGAACATCTTCATGTTGATCGTATCTTCTATACGACTCATGTTCGACCTTTCGGTCTTCCGCGTTCCGAGGCCATGTCTGTACATGCTAGGCTCGTCAAGTGAACCCTAAGTGTTTTGCGTGTGTAAATCTGGCTTACACCCGTTGTATGCGAACGTTAGAGCCTATCACACCCGGTCATCACGTGGTGCTTCGGAACAACAATCCTTAGCAACGGTGCACAGTTAGGGGGAACACAATTCTTGAAATTTTAGTGAGAGATCATCTTATTTACTACCGTCGTTCTAAGCAAATAAGATGCATAAACATGATAAACATCACATGCAATCAAATAAAGTGACATGATATGGCCAATATCATTTTGCTCCTTTGATCTTCATCTCCGGGGCACCATGATCATCCTTGTCACCGGCATGACACCATGATCTCCATCATCTTGTCTTCATGAAGTCGTCTCGCCAAATATTACTTCTACTACTACGGCTAACATTTAGCAATAAAGTAAAGTAATTACATGGCGTTATTCAGTGACACACATGTCATACAATAAATAAGACAACTCCTATGGCTCCTGCCGGTTGTCATTCTCATCGACATGCAAGTCGTGATTCCCTATTACAAGAACATGATCAATCTCATACATCACATATATCATTCATCACATCTTCTTGGCCATATCACATCACATAGCACATGCTACAAGAACAAGTTAGACGACCTCTAATTGTTGTTGCAAGTTTTTACGTGGCTGCTATAGGTTTCTAGCAAGAACGTTTCTTACCTACGCCAAAACCACAACATGATATGTCAATTTCTATTTGCCCTTCATAAGGACCCTTTTCATCGAATCCGATCCGACTAAAGTGGGAGAGACAGACACCCGCCAGCCATCTTATGCAACTAGTGCATGTCAGTCGGTGGAACCAGTCTCATGTAAGCATACGTGTAAGGTCGGTCTGGGCCGCTTCATCCCACGATGCCGCCGAATCAAGATTGGACTAGTAGCGGCAAGAGAATTGAACATAATCAACGCCCACAACTTGTTTGTGTTCTACTCGTGCAAGATGCTACGCAAAGACCTAGCTCTGATACCATTGTTGGGGAACATAGCAGAATTCAAAAAAATTCCTACGCTTCACCAAGATCAATCTAAGGAGTCATCTAGCAATGAGCATAAAGGAGTGCATCTACATACCCTTTGTAGATCGCGAGCGGAAGCGTTCGATGGAACGTGGATGATGGAGTTGTACTCGTCGTGATCCCTATCACCGATGATCCCAGCGCCGAACGGACGACACCTCCGCGTTCAACACACGTACGGTACAGCGACGTCTCCTCCTTCTTGATCCAGCAAGGGGGGAGGAGAGGCTGATGGAGATCCAGCAGCACGACGGCGTGGTGGTGGATGCAACAGGAAAAGCTGCAGGGCTTCGCCAAGACCCTGCGGGAGGAG
>LR738714.1:230100049-230220420 GCA_902687465.1 Secale cereale
ATATATATATATATATATATATATATATATATATATATATATACAGCCGATCTATTCTCATAACATTATGAGAATAATATTCTCATAACACTTCCGAACTGCTTTGTGTTACTGCATTGGAAAGCTATGCGCACTGCTTTCTTCTACTGTTCTGAACCGCAGAGAGGGGCAGTAGCAAACTACTTCACGGAGCAGCGTTTCTGGAGTTTGATCGATTTAAATTATTTTATTTGTGTGTGCGCTGATTTATTGTGTGATTAAACACGCAATTCTGCGAAAAAACGACGGAAATAGATGGATTTGGCGGATCGGTCTCTGTTCTTCCGCACGGGCAGGAGCTTCGCATCGTGCTGGCGGGGTTCATATTCGATTTATAGCCGTAATCCTAGTGTGTTACTAAGTTCGCGTTCATGTTTGTGTTATTCCGCGACAGATTAATTTGCTAATAGGATTGAAATTTTGGATAATTGGTCGAATTCTCTCTGTTCTAGCGCAAAAACGGCAAGGTCTCTGTCCTCCCGCTTCCGGATCAAAATTGTTGTGTTTTTGTATGTATTTTTTCTGTTGATTTCGGCAATTACGTGCTGCCTTACACCAATCTGTATGAATTGCAGCGGATTAAGTTGCTAATTTTGAAGAATTTAACTTTTGTCGATGCTTTTTGTGTTCGAGCGGGCGCCACGGGGTTGGTCGTTACTCAAGATGTTTTTTGAGTTTTTGCGCATTATATAGTTTTTAGAACTGCATTACAGTCTGTGTTTTTCGTGTGCGAATCGTGGAAGGGGGGGGGGGACTAGTTTAATTAGTTTTTTGCTTGGTCAAGAGCGGTGAACTGCAGTAATATGCAATGCGAGCTGCACCTTGTCATGTTACCGCATTGCTTTATTTGTCGTTTTACTTTTTTTGGGTTGTCTCTGTACATATATATATATGGCTGGGTCAATTGGCTCCCCTCCCACCTTATCCCTGGCGGCTCCCCTCCTACCTTATCCTTGGCGGTGAACATTGCCTCCTCTTTTTGCCACCACTCCTTGATCTGTCTTCTTCCCAACCAGACCCTACATCTGGCAATGGATTGCGCGTGCGGCTGCCTGGCAAGGATGGAGCCCATGCTGGAGACCTGCGTTTTTCCTGAAGGGTTGGTTCTGAACCAGAGGCAGCGGCACAACGCGCTTTGTTGCTTTATTCTTCAGGTATTGGATTTCGGGCTCCATTCGTCCATCAGATGACTGACGATGATGTCAATGATTCATGGGTATGTATTTCTCGCATAGTCTTTTTTTCATGTGTTGTGTGTAGTTAACACTATCTGAATATTTGTAGTAGTATTTAGTTTCTGAAGAAACATTTTTCACTAAGTATAAGTGAACTGCTTTCACATAGAGTTTTATTATGAATATTGTAGGAGCACCATCAATTTGGTCTAGTCAATATCATTATCTAATGACATCAATATTTATTATGAAGATTGTAGCAGCAATTTAGTTTCTGAAGATTGTACCTTATTCTTATTTGTTCTTATTTTTTGTTCTTGTTCATTTGCTTGCAGAAATTCCCTTCTGGTCTAGTCAGGGTAACAGAAAGTTGTGTTAATTTGGTCTTGGTTAGCAAGAATGGATATCATGATGGTGATGTTATGTATTCTGTTGGCTCTGATGATTGTTTGGTTCTCAAAGATGGCTGGAAGGAATTGGTGGAGGAAGCTGGTCTTCAGGCTGGGGATGTTGTCATGGCTATGTTTTATAGGCATGCAAAGTGTTTGGAAATCAAGTTAAATTTGCTTTAGATCAGTCTTGCTTGAGCAGCAGCAGCATGAGACAATTTGTTGTAATAATTTGACATTTTTGTGTGGCTTCTAGTTTATTTTCTAGAAGGAATCTGAGTATAAGTGAACTGTTTTTCACAGATAGTTTTTTATGTGCATCCTATTAGCAGCAGCAGTTTAAGCAATATACAGACTGGAAACACCCACTGAGCTTTCTTTTTTTCTGTAACCCACATATGGAACTACAGTGCTTAATAAAGAGGGCTGCATCAACCGTTATAGTAGTAGCAGTTTTGTGAAGAAAACTCTCTGTGAACTGCTTTCATAGAGAGTTTTTTATGTGTATCCTAGCAGCAGCAACAGTTGGAGCAATATACAGACTGAAAACACCCACTGAGAACTGCAAATTGTTGATAGATACTAACCAAGGTTCTGTGCTCATAATAAGAAAAGTACATCATCAAGCAAACTAAAGCAACATAAGCAAACATTGTGCCAAAGCAAATTACAACGAAAGCAAACTAATCGACATAAGCAGAAGGAAACAAGTTGAGCAATTGTGACAGGAATCCTTGGCTATCAGCATCTGGCCTGCTTCATCAGTTCCACCCGTGGCAGGTGGAGGTGGAAGGTGATCTCCCCCTGCTCCCACCCTCCAGGATGACCTCGGACGCTTCCTTGTCTTCTCTTTTATAGAGCGGGTGAGGCCATTCCGCACTGTGGTGATGCGGTTCCATATCTCGAACGCAGTGTAGGCGTCCTTGGCAGCATACTCAACGTGCCTCCTGCTGAGAATCCAATTCCACTGGCGGTGGTCTTGGTCTGTCATCTTTTTCTTCATGTTTGCGTATTCGTCATCGATGATGATGGCAGATACATCGCCAAGTGAGTCTAGTGTCTTCGTTGCTTCAGGCACCCTCCAGTTCGCGTGAATGTCGACGAAGTTGGGGATGTTGAGGTTGCAGCGTGAAAGCTTCTCCTTGTCTTGGTCGATGCAGAAACCAGCGAACTCGTACCTAAGTGAAGTGAACCACAAGTTATTCTTTTGGGAACTGCATAGAGACGACATATAGAACTGCATACAGATGACAAGGAGAGACCCATCGGCCTGCAACTATATTTTACTCAATAGAAAGAATGGCTTACTTTGGGTCGCCGAGGAACTTGTCGAAGGCGATGCATCTCTTGCCCATTGTAGCGCATACTAGGAAAAGCATCACCGGATGTTTTTTGCCGATGGAGAATTGAATCACGGCGGCGTACCTCTTGTCAGGTGTGTACTCGAGGTCGATGCCGACGATCTTCTCGTGGCGCCCCCGGAGAACTTCCTTGTACTCGTCAACGTACGTCGCCATGGCGTCCACGTCGTTGGTGTAGACCACCGTGAGCTTGGTCTTTCCGTGCACCTGGACATCGTCGTAGACCTTGGTGAACGGCATGGCTGGAAAGAGGAGGAACAGGAGGAGGAAGCGCAGTGTTGTGTGTTTCTGCGAATGATCAGGGTGATGGAGCGCCGAATTTAAAGGGGAGCGGCAGCAACATCTGCCGAGCGCACGATCTCGTCCCCCAACCGGCATGGCGATCATGTTTGTGTTCGTGATGATCGTGGGCTTCACGCGTTTTCCAACCGGCCGGATAGAGGAGCGGGCGCGCGGCGCTTCGGGCGATCGTGGGCGCGTATATTTCGGGCAGGCGAACCGCTTCGTTGTTTGTAACCGAACTGCATCGTGTTATAACCGAGCCGTTTTTTTATTTTTGTCTATGACCTGTGGGCCGTGCTCGTAGAGGAGGTTATTTTAATTTGTGCCGCTGACTCGTGGGCCCAGTCTTTTAGTCATTAAGCATCTCTTCTGCTCTGTTTCTTGCAGTCCCCTTCGCATTCCTCTCCCCCGCACAAAAATCCCCTCCTCTCGTGGTGGAGAGCGACGACGCCCGCAGCCGCCGCCGTCCGTAGGGGCGCCTCCTTCGCCGTCGCCGTCCGCAGCCTCCTCTTTCCGACCGTCACAAGCATCTCACGGTGAGCCCCATATCTACCCGTCTGCTCCGTCGATTTCGGCGCCGGAAATCGCCATGGGCGTTCCAGATCGGGTGCTAGGTTTTTTTTGGAGCCATCATCCTTTTCTTAACTTCGTTTTGTATGCTTGAATCGCAACGCCCTACGGATTGAAACTTTTGGTTGTGGTTTTTTGGCCTTCAAAATTTTAGCAATGTGCATCTAGGTTTTTTTTCTCTGTCTGTTTTTAGGTTGCTGTCTAGGGTTTAATTGTAATCCCTTTCTGTTTGCAGATACAACATGTCTTCTCCTACTAGAAGAAGTCCAAGATTTGGAGGAAAATGTAAGCGAACTGCTTTTTTAGTTCTATTATAATGTCGCTCCAGCCTGATACTTTTCTTTCTTTTTGTATCTCCGTTAGATAATACAGCTTCTTCCTCCCCAATTGATGCCTCACCAGTCAGCAGGGCTCCCCCATCTGGTAATACATCAAAGTGCACTGCATTTTTTATACACGGTCAATTGCTTTTTGTTGAACGAAATAGTGCACTGCATCATAGATTCCCTTACCAAGGCCCATTTTCAGACATGTGGCAAACTGATATGAACTGCCTCAAGTTAGTTTCTTTTTGGCATGACATTAAGTTTCTTGTTATGTTTAATTGTTAAACATAAACTGCTAAGAGAGCACTGCATTTGTACATTGCTTTGTATTTTTTGGTCTATCCACAATGCGGTTGCCAAATTGATATGAGCTGCATTAAGTTTTAGTGTTTCCCTCTCATAGAACTGCATGAATTTGTTTTGTTTTGTATATCAAAGCGCACTTCATTTTATATGTGGTCAATTGCTTACTGAACGAATTAGTGCACTGCATCATATATCCCTTTACCAAGGTCCATTTCAGACACGCGGCAAATTGATATTCAAGTGACATGAACTGCATTAAGTTTTCTGTTATGTTTTAATTGTTAAACATAAACTGCTGAAGAGAACACTGCATTTCTAGATTGTGTTGCCAAGTTAATATGAGCTGCATTAAGTTTAGGTCTCCCTCTCACACACATATTTTCTTATGTTTTTCTTACCTACAGTTTTATGTCCTGGTGGGTCCGGGGGTGGTGGTGTTAACTATTTGATTACACGTTATTTCACAGCCGATGTTGTCGGTGGCGGGACATCTGATCAGGGCAGCATTCTACCTGAATTGAGTGAAACCCAGTCGCAATCTGTTGATGGCACAAAACCAGTTACACAGGATTGGATGGTCCCTGATCAGATTGCAGCTGATGTTGAGAGGAAAAGGCAGAAAGCGATTGCGCTTGGTAAGACTTTCGAGAAGGCTCATAAGGCGAAGCAAGTAAAGTTTGATGAGGGTAAGGAGATAAGAAGGAGGATTGCAGATTCAAAGAAGTCTGCTAAGTTTGCCCCCGCAAAGAATCCTGTGAAGAGAAAACTCAACACTGTTACAGAGCAAGGTTTAAGTTCCCCACGGCGGAGCCCGTGTGTTGATTACTCAAAGAGGCCTAATTATGCTGAGGTTGATGTGGATGGGATTCAAGGAAAGCGGAGACGCGCGGACGATTACTCGGGTGTTGATTTTGAGCGTCCATCTAAGCTGGCGCGGGAAAATGCAGCTGGACAAGCGCTGGACAGTGATTCTGATGAGGAGGATGTTGATGTTAGGAAGGTATACGCTTTTTATTTATTTTTCTTCTATTTTTTAAGTTGTTTCGCATGAGTTGCTGATGTGAACTGCATATTTTATTCTTTTTTTTGTAGATTGCTAAGAGTACCAAGAGGAAGAGGTCTGAAGATGATGTTGCGCATGAATGGCGTTTTAACAAGACTATTCGGCTGTCCATTCCAAACGTATGCAAAGCTGTTGCCTTGTTGGATGAGCCGCACAGAACTTTGGTGCAGCAAGCAGGTTTTGGCATTGTTTTCGACCTGAAAGTACAAAAGAATGTTTCTCGTGTTCTCATGTGCAAGCTGATGGGAAAGATCGACCCTGATACGATGAGATTGGACTACGGGTCAAACAAGGTTCTGGAAATCAATCGTGAGGCTGTCCATCACATTTTTGATTTCCCTATGGGTTCTCACACTGCTCCCAGGCCTGCTGTCAGCGGCCATGATGATTCGCTGGCTAATCTGAAGGATGAACTTGGTTTCAACCGTTCTCGTAGCATAGATGTGAAGGACCTGCTTATTTTACTTCGCACGCTGGCTGCGGACTGTGCGAAGGTTAATAAGACTGTGAAGGTTTTTTTTCTCATTGTTTTCCAGAGCTTGCTTTGCCCCAGCCCTGCAACTCGGTTGTCCAGGGTAGCTGCTATGGTTGAAAACTTGGATTTTGCATCTATGACTAGCATGGACTTTTGTCAGCTTGTTGTCGACGAGCTGCAGGCCGCTGTGTACAAGTGGAATTCTGAAGGGAGCAAGCAGAACTGCGCTGTGGGTTGCACCATCGTGCCCCTGTTCATGTACCTCGATTCATTGAATCTTCCCACTGTATCGGTTATGCATACACGCACGCCACGTGCTGCAATACTGTCCCATGAGCAGTTGAAGAAGATTCACAACGCCGACATTATTGTCAAGGGAAAGATACACCTGGATACTTACAAGTTTGGCAAGCTGCCGGTCAGTGCATAGCCAGCCTTTGTGTTTGTTTTATTCCTTTTTTTCGCCATGCTAAATGTGAACCTCTTATGTACTTATTTGTGAACTGCATCTTTTTTTGTTAATTTGTTCAGTGGAAGGCGGAAGGGGACATTGTGTACAAGCGGACTCCAGTTGCCGAAGTGCATGAAATGTTTTGTGAGCCTCTTGCTAGGGCGGCTCCAATTCGACGGGTTCATGGTTTTGCTAGGGCGACTGCTGGAGGTTTTTCTGGCGAGGCTTCTGCTGACGGCAATAAATTTGTTCAGGTCGATGAGCTTCTCGACAGGGTCATCAATTTAACTTCTGATTTCCCAACATCCGGTTCCAGGATGAGGAATATTGCTGGATTGTTTCCTGAAGGCAAAGGCCCTTCCGAAGCAGAAACTGAGACCGCTCATAACTTTGACCGTGGGCAGCTTGAATTCCTTAAGCAGACAGTTACGAATATCAGGTCTTCATTTGTTCAGTTTAAGCAGTCTCAGGATGACAAGTGTGCTAGGTATGAGCAGGAAGCTGAGGCAATTGTGAAGGAAATGAACAGGCGGGAACATGTTCTCCGGCCTTCTTTGCCTGATCGCGCAGCTGTGGATGTACGTATTTTTTTCATATGTGAACAGTTTTTTTTACCCATTTTGTTATTAATTTTTTCTGTGTGTTGTGGCATTGACTATTTGTTTTCGCATCCTTTTGTTCTTTTCGCAGTGTGCAGGAGAATCTTCTAATGCTAACGCTTGCCGTGATGATGACCACCACGACCACTACGGTGTTGATTCTGATTTTTAGGCAATTGTCCCCTGTTGACGAAGCTGCCAAAGACAATCCTCTTGACGAAGGCGTCATCGACAAGGTTTCATTTCTTCCTATTTTTTGTTACAGTGGACTTCATTGTTTAATTTTTGGTAGTGTCCAAAACAAAGAATCATGGTTGCACCAGCAGTGGCAGCGAACTGCAGTTTTAACTTTTTTGTAGTGTGCACCAGTAGTGGTAGTGCACTGCAGTTGTTGTTTAGAGAAGAAGCAGCATTTTTTAGCAGTGAACTGCATGATCTGGTGTTGGCTTTTGTTATAGAACTGCATTTTGTATAATAGTTTTATTTATGTTTTTGTTTTTTAGGACGGCGAATCAAATGTCAAAATACATGGGAAGGAGGCAGAGGGTGACGCTGACAAGGACGACGAGGCTGACAAGTCTAAAGAGATGGAAGGCGATGCTTCTCTGGTGAGTATAGAGAATTTTTATTTTGTGTTTTATTTTTATTTTTCATGCGAGCTTCATGGTCCGTTTTCTTAGTGAACTGCATTCTCTCTTTGTGTAATGTGTTTTATTTTTTAACTCATCAGAACTGCGGATTAAATGTTGAAATCCAAGCGGAGCGCACCATGGAGGATGATAATGTGGAAGGGAGAGAAGGAGAGGAGCCCAATGCGGAGGTTAATAAGGCAGAAGGTAGAGAAGGAGGGGAGTGTTCTGTTGAGGCTGATAAGGCACAAGAGAGAGAAGGAAGGGATGATATTGTGGATGGTGATAAGCATGATGAGAGAGAAGGAGCTCCTCGTGTTACAGTTGAAATGGCAGAAGAGAGAGAAGGATCTCCTAGAGTTGGATTTGATGTTGCGGGGACATCCGCTGGCATTGATGGTGTTGTTGGGCCCACTGTTTTGTTGGTTGGCGATGAGGTGCCTAAGAAATTTTGTGTCGTCCCTCGCGCCCCCGAGTAATCTGATGGCAATCTGGCTTTCCCAGCCGAGACAACCAAAGTCCCAGCTAAGACAGTTTCGATTGGTTCTGAAGAGGAACAACCAAGACTCTCTGAGGACATGAGCAATCAAGCGTCACTTGACGATGATATTACCGGGCTGGATCACTTGACGCTCAGTGAAGATGGATCTAAGCCGCCACAGGAAGTGTATTATGAAACCGAAGGTAAGCGAACTGCATTATTTTTGTTCTTTCCCGGGGGCGAATGGACCGTGTTGTTTTATTCTCTGATATCGTTCCCACTCTGTATGCAGATGAGGAATTACCTGTTATTACTCCTTCGAGCATTGATCCAACTCTTATGAGAAGATACAATGAGTTATATGACGCTGTCACGAGGGCTAGGAGGGATAATAAGAAGAAGTATGACATTTTTTGTCTTACACCCCGGTTATTTAATATGTTATTTTTTCAGGGACACCCATCTTATCACTTTTTGCTGGGCTTTTTTCTTCTTGTCTGAAGGCATCTAGTTGCATTCAAGGGCGAGTTTGGTGATATTACTATCGGTCAGGTTGGCGAGTCTTTTTGCTCGTATGGAACGCTGAGCACGCGCCTCACAAATATTGGCGTCTCTATGTTAGCTGAGAGGTTCAAAGGATCTCAAACGATGATTGTCCCGTACAACCTATGTGTAAGCATTTTCATTAATTTATATTTATCCCTCATCCAATTTTTATTGTGCTATAAGCATTTTCATTAACTCTCTGGTTTTGTCTTTTTGGCAGAATTCCATTTGGAACGGCGGTGCCACAAATAGGGCTTTGAAAAAGATGTTTTCTTCAAGCGCAGAGGAACGTGTGGACAAGAAAAACTTTGTAACGCATTTTGACCATTTTCGTCATCTTGAAATAAGTTTTCTGTTTGTCTATTTTCTCATCTGGTTTGTTTTATTGTTTTTTAATTCAGATTATGTTTGCAACATTTGATCCTCCTCCCGCAACAATGAAGGACGCGATAGGCCACTACTGCTTGGTTACTTTGAACCTGCGAGAGAAGCGTTTTGAGTTTCTCGACTCATTGAACAGCGCCGACAACGCTCCTGCAAATATTGTCTTCAGGAAAATGGTTAGGAACATCAAAAAAGTTTGGAAAGATGGCAGCGCAAGCTGCGATGAGCCGTTGAACCCTCCCACCCTTGACGGCTTCGTGCTGACTCATGTTAATGTCCCACAACAGGGGAAACGGGTTTGTACTTGTTCTCCTTTCTTTTTCCTCCTTCAGTTTTTTTGTGTAAGTGAGCTGCATTGTTTTTACTAAATTAGAAGCACCTTTCCCTTGAGCGAACGACATTACTAATGTGTTATTAGTTGTTCTCCCTCGGTTTTTGTGTGTAGGGAGCTACATTGTTTTACTAACATCAGTATCACTTCATTATTGAGTGAACTGCAATAGTAATGTGTTTATCTTGGTTTTCTTGCAGGCATGATTGTGGATTTTACATGTTCCAATTCATGCAGACCTGGGATGGTGAAACGATTGCCAAGTTTGGGAAGGAGCACATTGGCTACATCAGGAAGGCGATGCTCTATAGTTGGCTGACCTCGTCGCATTGCTGTCTGGACCTGACATCACTTTTAATTTTTAAAGAAGGTTATTACATTTTTTCAGTCACACACTCGTTTATTAAGTGAACTTCATTGATACAGAAAGGGGAGGTCCACTACTTTTGTTAAGCTTTTAGTAGAACTCTATTTGCATGTTAAAATGACTTTCGTTAGTGAACTTGATGATTCTTTTCATTTTGCTCATTATCCTTTTTTTGTGCAGGCTTTGACGAAGGCGCACACCAAGGTGGTATTTCCTTGTTTGAAACTTAGGTTCACACTCCAACGATTCAGAATTTTGTCCTTGATGAACCCCCCATTAAGCTTGGAAAAGAACCGGTGTGTAAGAGGTTGAGGAGTGGTGCCGGCCCTTCGAATGAAAAAGCTCTTGAGAAATCTCCTGTCAAGGTCAAGCGTGGGAAGAAAGCAGTCAGCCCTCCGAATGCTGAAGATACTGATGATGATTTTGAGAGGCCACCACCAGTGCCTAGGAGGACCAGGAGTGCAGCTGTGGAACGCCCAACCGACAGTGAGGCACTAGTTCTATCAAATAAGAGGCCTGTGCAGAAGCCATCAAAGTTTAGATCTTCGGTACAGAAGTTGAAGCCTGCGAGTTTCAGCTATCTTGCGGAGATGAGGAAAGTCTTGCAACTCATCACGAGCACACCATTCAGGCAGAAATACAGCGAGTCAGTTCTTTTTTCGTTAGTTTTTCCCCTTTTGATTTTTAATGTGTGTAATGTTTGTGTGTTTTTCCTTTGTGTTCCTAATCCCCCCACCCTCGCCATTTGTTTTGTGCAGGTGCGCGCTTTTCATGCACATGAATCCTGTCGAAGTCTACACTATGAATGTGGACTACATGTTCTTAACTTTCACCAGAGCTGGTTGGATCATATCATCAGGTACTGGAAGAATGACGAGCATATGAATGTGGTTTATCGATCTGGCGAACGCGTTCTTCTGTCCCCTTTGTTTATCACGGTATTTCTCTTTTTCCCTTTTTTCTTTTTTCTGCTGGAGTGAACTGCAGTTAATAGTGTCTAATAATTTGTTTAGGCAATGTACTGAACTGCATACATTATTGTGTTAACCCATGTATCTTAAATGAAACAAATTGGGAGAAGTGTGAACTGCATACTGTTAGAGAAGTGTGATCTGTTTTTCATTAAGCGCCAGAGTGAACTTTGAGGGGGAACTGCATCAACGTTCTTTTGTGAATTACCCACTCGCAGTATGTGCTTCAAATGAATGATCACGCGAATAGAGATAAAGATGGAAACATTTTGTTGCCTTTTGTCCACGGCAAGTTTAATGTTGACGATACAGCAAAGCAGTTCAAAGTTTTTGTTCGTGATGATGAGAACCTTATTGATTGCAAATTAGTAAGTTATCAGATTTGCTGGTTCAGCCTTATGTACTTATTTCCTCTCCCATTTTTTCCGGTAATCCTTTTTCACTCATCAAACCCATAACAATTTTGATGAAACAAAATCAGATTCTGTTACCACGGTTTAAAGACCAGCATTACTCGCTATACACGATGAATAGGCACCGCGAGACCCTTGATATTCATGACACTAGGAGGTACAGCGGACCGTTTGATCAAACAATGAGGTGGCATAAGTCTGAATACCATAGCGACCGCACTGAAATGGTAAATTTTTTCCTTTTTCACCTTCTTCTTCTTTTCATCTGTGCGCGTGTCGAACAACAGTTTTGTGATGTGTATTTTTTATTTTATTTTTTTATTTTTACCAGATGATCAGGATGACTGCATTGTTGAAGAAGGTTTACGGAGAAAAGGAGTACAAGAGAAAGGAGTCGGTAGACTGTGTCGATGTTTCAAAGAAGCTAGCTTTTTGGGCGCCCCTGAGCAGGGCCCCAACGAGTGCGGGTTCTTTGTTCTGAAGATGGCTCAGTTTTACGACGGCAAAAGCTTTGTTGTGAAATTCGCAAAGCGTAATGTAAGTATCTTTTTTTAACCCAATAATAATCCCTCATTCTTTGATTTTTTTGTTAGTTCTTTTTGTAGATGATCTTGTATTTTGTTTATTTTTTTTGCTTCATCGCAGGAAGCTGCTATTGAGGAATGGAAGGCTGAGTTCTTGTTCCACCCTGAAAACATGGTCGTAGTCACCGAGTTCTCGGAGGATCTAAGAAATCTCTGCATTTCTCTTGGCTTTTCTCCAAAACTTGATTCGCAGGAGCAGGATGAGGCATAGAATGATAGCAGATCTTTTTATGTGTGTTGATGTCTTTTCGTGTGTGCTCCAAAACTTTTTGTAAACAGTATGTATGTCGCTGTGTGTAGTTCTCGATTTGTAAAATTTTTTCACACCATGCCGTGTGCCTTTGTATATTCTGGTCTAGTTAGTTTTGTGTTTTTCTTTTGTGGCAGACATCGACAATGTCAAATATGTACATAATGGAGCTTTCAGCCAATTCCTCCTTGTGAATTGTAACATGTTCGTAGCACACTGCATTCACTCATATGAGTAGTAGCCAAGTTTTTTTAAATATACGTATCCGCACTGCATCTCACCTTATCACATGGGACAACAAAGAGGAATTCAACGTGTTTGTCGTCGAGGTTCAAAATTTTGGAAAAATTGTGTTAGAAGACAGAAAATCAACCGTGTCTGCTAAGTGAGAGCTCAATTTTTACATTTTTTGCACTAAGCGGACTGCACTGTATACTCGAAGCGGACTGCACTGTAAGCTTTAAACGCACCACACATGCACTGCACTGTACGTGAAGCCTAGTCTCACTCTATAGATTTTTCTTCTAACTGCATTCTATATTGTTTTTGTCATCTGAGATTCTATACGACGAAGAGAACTACATTCTCAAAATGACATTCTGATCTCAGGGTTTTCATATAGAAGAGAACTGCATTCTGAGAATGACATTCTCATCTTATTTCTTTCATATAGAAGAGAACTGCATTTTATCAAGCATACCCCCGCAACACATTGATCACAAAGTATATCTGTTTTATGTTATATCTATTCATTTTGAACTTCAATATTACATGTTGAATTCTTTTTTTGCAGTCCACTGAACACAAGCTATATCTCATATACGATACGATATATAAAAGGATGAAGTTAATATATTTTTAAAAGGTAAAACTGTATATGTGTTGAGCTATGTCCTCTTCCTATTGCTTCTTCTCAAATTGTGCACTGCATTTGTTTCAATGGTTGTTGCTGCTTCTGTTTTGTTCTTGTTTTTCGCATTACCCTTCGTAACGCGACCGTGCGACTGTGATGCTTGCCTACGCGCTGGATTCTGCATTCTGCCTCCCCCCTCGTTTTTGATGATGGTTCTTCGATGTCTTCATCTTCATCTTCTTCTTCCTCATCTTCCTCTTCTGCTTCCTCATCTTCCTCATCAGTTACATCAGCTTCGCTCTCTTCCTCGTTCTCTTCTTTGTCAGCATCTTCTTCGTCATCTTCTTCATTTTTTTCTTCTGTTCTATTTGGACAAGTTGTCGCGTTATGCTTCTCTCTCTTGTTGCAGACGCTGCATAGTCTTCTCTTTGCCATATCATCTTGTTGGTCAGCTTGGTGATATGTGGCGGCATTTTCAGCCTGGATTTTTTTCAGGCTCTCCTTACATGTTCTTGAGTTGTGTCCCGCAATCTTATTGCATGATTTGCACATCCTTACCCTCAGTGGTCTTCCTTCGCTGTCCAGTTCTGGCTTAGGCCTGCTATTTTTTTCAGGACTATTTTCATTTGTTGCAGCTTTTTTATTGGCTGATTTGCTCTCTTTTTTTCTCCCTTTTGTGTTTGAAACAGGTGGGGGAAGAATTGTGTCATCCATATTATGAGCTGCACCATCAGCGGCATGTTCGCGCTCCTCTCCTTGTTCTTCACTCCGCGCATCCCTGATGTTATCTGCTTCTTCCTCTTCGTTTATTACGTCGACTTCTTGTATGAGTGCTCTCATCCCAGCTAAAGCTCTGTTGTACCCTCTATCCGATTTGACACCACTGTTTGCCAGGTCCATCGCTGTTTCTGCAAGTAGTCTCCTACGGCAGAACATCGAACTCTCATCTGGAGCGGTTTGCTCATAGTCTCTGCGGTCAAAAGTTGGATTTTGGCGCGCGTTCCGTGTGTATCTCTTCAATATGTACTCTTCAGGTATCTTGTCCACCCGCAGCTGATCTAACATGCAAATGATGTGCACGCAGAACAGGCCTGCAGCAAAAGAATTTTTTCGGTTGTTCGTGTCAGCAAACTTCACATAAATATGCAACATTTCAATTTTGGTTTGTGAACTGCATTATAAATACGTCCTGGTTTTTCTCTTCTAGTGAACTTCACTAAGGTTTTTTTTTTGTTTTCATCTATTTTGCTACTAGCAATAAGTGAACTTCATTATGTTTTTTGTGTGCTTATTTTTTGTTTCTTGTCTCACTGACCTGTGTGTGTCCACAGCTTGCATTCGCATTCGTAGATACCGTTCATCACATCAGCAACTACCTGGAACTCGTGTCTTGCCCAATCAAAATCCTCAGACCGGTTTTAGTGGCACACCAAATATTTCGTCGGGTTGTGAGGGGACTGCTCTGATATGAATGCAGTGCTGCGGTAGTGCGTTTGCTTGAAGTCAGCAAAGACCGCCCTGGTGTAAATCTTGGAGTGCTGAACCTCGAAATCAAACTGAGCAGTAGTCTTTATTTCCATCTGTGAAACAAAGAAACCAGTTAAGTAGTTGTTTTTCACAGCAAAAATCAAGAAAGTGAGTAGTGTTTTATTAATTGCTCATCCAGCTTAAAAACTTTGCTCTGGTTATATACCTCGTTAGCTATGGTCTCCGCGTGCTCGACGCCCTTCCTTGGCTGGATGCACCTGTCCACCTGCGATGCAAAGATGTGTAGGTCGTGTCTTTCCTTGACAAAGTTCCTCTTCAAGATCCGGTTCATGCTCTCACTTCTCTGTGTCGACATCATCCGTGCACAGAACACCTCCTTGTAGTAAGCTGATATCCATTCTTTTCGGTCTGTCCAGAGCGCCTTCATAATTTCATCATTTTGCAGGTTATACTTCTCCATGAGCTCATGCCAAGCGCGTTCAAACTCTGATGGCATTAGCGGGTGGTTGAGAACTGAGGTCAGCTCATCTTTGAATGTCTCATACGCTTTGTACATCAAGGACAGGTGATCCTTGTATTTTTTTCAGTATATGCCAACGGCATAACTTGTGCAGCGTGCCTATTAGCGTACTTTTTATCGTGACATCCATGGAGGGGCATTGATCTGCATGTTTTTGAAAAAACCAAGCAATGAGTTATCGAGAGAACTGCATATCTTTTTCTGCTTTTGCTGATTTTTCGTTGGATGGAAGAAATGGACTACAAAACTTGCCAGTGAACTGCAGTGTTATTTAAACCCATTCTTTTTAGCGTACCTGTAAGTATGCAGATTGGCCGCTTGTTGTTCATGCAACGCAAGAACGTCCGGAACACCCACTCGAAAGTCGGTATTGTTTCGTCTCTGATGAGAGCCACAGCAAATATTGTACTTTGGAGGTGGTGGTTGACTCCAACGAAGACGGCTAGAGGCATGTGGAACTTGTTGGTCTTGTAGGTCGTGTCAAATGTGACACAATCTCCAAAATCTTCGTAGGATCCCCGGCAGCTCGCGTTTGCCCAGAAGATGTTTCGCACACGATTATCAACATCTTTGTCGTAATCATAGAAGAACTTCGAGTTTATTTGCTGCATTTTCTCAAAGAAAGCCAGGAGTTTCTTCACATCGTCTTCTGTTTCCTCCCTCGCGAATTGGTGCTTCCTGCAGTTCAAAATAATAATATACTTGCAGCATTAGAGACATACAGAAATGCACAAGCGAACTGCATGAAATAGACGAGATATCGTTTTTGTTTAGTGAACGTACTTGTTCACCCAGTCACGGATAGTGCGCCCCATAAAGTGCAGCCCTCCTGACATTCTTGACAGGGTTGACATCATCTGCGTGTGCGTCAGGTTGTCGCTCTGCATGTCCTTCACTAGTTTATCAAGTAACGGATCATCCGTCTTATGCGAGTGCATGTGCAGAAGCATAGCCGGGCTCTCAATCATCCTGTGGTTGTGATTGAGCTCAATCTCTGCTATCACAATCACATCCTTGATTTTTTTCAATCTCATTCTCGCCTTGCAGCCAGTCCTTTTTGATGTTTTCTCTCGCTTTCTGTCATAATCTGTGACAGTTTCCTTGCTTCTGCCTTCCTTTGAGCACACTACGTATCTGTTTGTTCTGTATCCGCCGTTTTTGCGTGTGCCGAAGCCTGCATGCCTCGCATACATGTTGTAGAAGTCTCGCGCCGCAGCGTATGATGTGAATTGCATACCTTTCACAGGCACAAGTTCTTGGAGCATGTTCTCATTCTGCACCACAATATGGAATGTTTTTTTGTTAATGAGAATGCACAAGTTGAAAGAATGCATAAGTGAACTGTAGTAGTTAGGCAAGGAAGCTTACATGCGTGTACTATTTTTTCTCTAACGGTGTTTGTAGCTCACCGATGTTTATTGGGCATGGAGGAGTGACAACAGATCTGTGTAATTTAGGATCGCGAGGAGGCAGAAGTGTTGAGAACTTTACTTTTTTGGTTGCTTGTGGCTCTCCTTGATTTTGCTTCTGATTCTTTTGTTGCGCAGTAGGCGGCCTGGGTGGAATTCCACTGTCTCTTCGTCGACGAATCGTTTGCTCATGAACTTGCCGAACTTGATGGGTTTCAACATTGGCTTGTGGAGGTGCTATATCATCCGTTCTGATCTACTGGCCAAATGTTTCAAAGACACGCGTGTACCTTGGCGGCATAACTGTTATGATTTGCTCTTCATCATCATCCTCCTCATCATCTTTCTGCGCGTGCTCCCCCATGAAGACCAGATCGTCGTCGTCCTCCTCATCTTGCGCGCTTTTTGCTTCACTGCCTTCTCCATCTCGAGTGATCTTTGGTTCACTGTTTTCATCTTTATCCTCTACATCTTCCTCCACCGAGTATGCAGTTCTGTTTGTTGTGTTAAAGAAACCCCTAGGTATTTCAGGTGTTACCCATCCAGCCATCTCCCACTCTTCTCTTCCAATGCAGTTCAGGGGCTTTGTGTTATGAATCAATCGAGGTATCTTCTGGTTTGGAGGCATAGTAAATTCCTGCACAGTATTAAGCCAAAGCATTATGCACGCTAACAGTGAAATGAACTGCATCTTCGTACTATATATCATTATATATGCAACTAGAGAAATTGCACTTCAATTTTTCTTTCTATAGCAGGGGCACTGGGAGTTAACATGAAGAAACAATGCACTCTAGTTTTAAGCCACAACACTCTACATATGTAAGCCATGGTGGACTGCATTTTTCAGCCATAGCGCATTTTCATTTTTTTTGAAGTATCTTTTCTGTTTTTTACAGGGAGATACATGGCACTGCAGTTGACGCAAGAGGGCACTGCATGGTGATAAAAAGGGCACTGCAATTGGAATTTCTCATCAAACACTAGAAAGCAAATGCACTATACTAAACTGGAGGTGGGGGGGGGGTTGGGTATGTGAATTTCTTACATTATGTGCAAGCGTGACTTTCCTGCTGAGAGCAGTTCTCTCCTTCTGCAGATGCAGCTCGGCCTGGTGTTGGCGTGCATTCCACCTCCGCTGCAGGAACTCATGGTCTTTCTCAACTTTCTCCATTGTCACGGGAGAAGGCTGGATGGGCACCATTGCAGTTCGCATCCACGACGACTGCGAGGTTGCCGGAGAAGGCATCCTTGCAGTTCTCTTCCCCCTGCCATGCATCACCGAGGCTGGATGCTTCAGCTGGGTCAACGGCGCGCTCAATCGAGGCGGCGACGCACCTAGATCGATTCGGGTGTGTTGGGGCGAAGGTGAGGGGCGGCGTCGCTTCCTAACCGCCGCCGCGGAAGAAGCCTCGCCGAGGGACTGCATCGGCGGCGCTCCGCGCAAGAAGACTGGTATAAGGGGGGCGCCGCCGTTCGCTCCGTGCGCGCTCTGCGCAAGAAGGCGGGAAGGGGAGTGGCGCGCCGCCGTCCACGCGGGCTCCGCGCAAGAAGGTGGGGAGGGGAGGGGAGGGGCGCGCCGCGCAAGGAGGCGCGGAGGGAAGGGGGTCGCCGCCGGCCGCAGGGGCGCTGCCGCACAAGGAGGCGGGGAGGGGAGGGGAACGCCGCCGGCCACAGGGGCGCTGCCGGGCAAGGAGGCGGGGAGGGGAGGGGGTGTTATGAGAATAAGGTTTTTGTTATGAGAATAAGGTCTTAAGGGGTGTTATGAGAATAGACCCACCCTATATATATATATATATATATATATATATATATATATATATATATATATATATATATATATATATGTGAAATTATGTGAAATTGAATGAATTTAGGAATTTTTTAGAAAAAACAGGGGCTATACTGGCTCTTTGCCGTCTGCTCGCAGACGGCAAAGAGCTTTGCCATCAGCCAGCAGACATCAAAGCTGCCACGTGGCAGCTACGTGCGCAACTTCGGGGCACTGGGCTCGCATATATGGTTGCTTTGCCGTCTGCTGGCAGACGGCAATTGCCGTCTGCCAGTAGACGGCATAGCATGCCAAGTGGCAGCTACCTGGGGGCATCTGAGCTGGCCTATTTGGATGGCAAAGATGCAAATGTCTTTGCCGTGTGCTAGCAGACGGCAAAACATGCCGTTAACCCCTTAACGGACCTAACCTGCTATAACACCCCGGTGTAATGATGCTACAGTAACCCTTGGGGTTAAGATAATCATTTTGCTAAAACAATGCTTAATCACTTTGGTCTTTATCTCTTTGCAAATTCAGTCAAATTCAAACTCTAATGTTAAGTGAAATTCAAAATGTGCTCAAACATGAAAGCTAAAATGTTCATCATGTGCTAAATAATCCATAACTAATATTGGTGGTGGTCCAACATTTTTGCAAAATGTTTAAAGTGTCCTAAACTAATTGAAATGGAAAAGATTAAAAGAAAATGCAAAAAAAGAAGCTGTAAAAGAAAAGAAAAAGACCCCCTCGGGCCACCTGGCCCAAAAGGCCAGGCAGCCCACCCAGACAGGCTGGCCCAGCCCACTTGCCGCCCGGTCGTCTTTCCCCCCTGTTCCCCCGACCGGGGTCGCAACAGGGGCGACGCCCCGCCAGACCACCTCGCCGGCGTCGAGCGAGGGGATAAGGTAGGTGCGTCCCCCTCGCCCCCCCTCGCCTCCTCGCCTCCCCTCACCACTTGCCCCCTCTTGCGCTCCCCCTCTCGTTCTCCACCTCCCCTCCTTCAGATCCGCCGCGTCCACCGCCACTGTTGCCATGAACAAAGCCGCCCGCGCGGCTAGCGTGCTCCCCACCACCTAGGAGCTCGCCAGAAGGACCCCCCACCGTCCGCCTCGTCTTCTCCGACCACGCACGCAAGCTGGGACGACCCCACAACACTGCCCCGACCTTTCTTCCTCCGTTCCGGCCACCGCGAGCTCGCCAACGACTCCGGCCACCTCGAGTCGTCCTCGGGCTGTCTCAGCAACGGTGATGAGCTTCCGCTTCTCCTCCCCCTAGCCGTTTGCCCCCCCGCGCCCCCTAGCTAGTTTCGCCACCCTGACCGTGAGCTCGCCGCCGCTGCTCGCTCCTCCTCCGTGGCCACCACGGTCCGAGCTCGCGTCCGAGCTCGTAGTTGAGTTCCTAGGCTCTCAAGGAACCCAACGGACCTAGCCCCACCCCCTGCCGTGCCTCACCTCACCGTAGCCACCATCGCCCGAGCGCCGCCGCCGACTGCCGTCGTCGTAGTGGCCAACCCTGACCTCCCTAGCTCGCGCCGCCGACGTAGATCGACGCGGTTTGCCCCCCGCGTTCGAACACACCCAGCCGCAGGTCCGGAAGCCCCCTGTAACGTGGTTCCGGCCAACTCCGGCGAGGCACCGCCGTTGGATTGGTCGCCAGAGCAACTCCAGCGTCGGCCGCAGACGTGGCAAGGTTGAACCCGCCCCTGGGTCGCTGACCAGTGGGTCCAGGGGGCCCCATTGACTGGGTTGGCCCAGTCAAGGTGCTGGCTGGGCAACTCTAGACACTGACGTGCGGGCCCCACCCCCCTTAATCCACTAATTAAAATGACTTAATAATTAAAACTAATTAGGAATACTAATTAGCCAGTGACATGTGGGGCCTACTACCTAATTAACCTCATTCTAGTTAGTTTAAACTTCTGTTATTCCACTTTCCATGACAGGTGGGACCCACAGGTCAGTTTGACTAGGTCAGTCGTCCTGTTGACTGCTGATGTCACTATGACGTCATGCTGATGCAATAAACCTTTTCTATTAATATAATTAATTTCATAATATGTTTAAAATTTAGAAAATTCATAGAAATTAATCATAACTCAGATGAAAATAATTTATATATGAATTTTGCTAAGAAAAATCTAACGAATCCATTTGTGCAATCCGTTCATCTTTCACATGCCTCTAGCATGATGAACATGGAACCATCCCCTCTCTTTCATCTGTTCGGAATAAACCAAACGTCAGAAAAATCCCTCCGGATGTTTTCCTTCTCCGTCTGCAATGTATAGTACCGCGTTAGAGCACCCTAGCACTGCGTGTTGACATGTCGTGCGTGCTTGTTGCTTGTTGCATCTGTATGCTTTGTATTTATTGTTTCTTCCCCCTCTTCTCTCCGGTAGACCGCGATACTGATGCTACCTCAGTTGTCGCTTGCATCGACCATGACCCCTCCTTCTCGTCTGAGCAACCAGGCAAGCCAACCCCCTTTGATCATTCCGATATCGCCCATTCCCTTCTCTCTTATGCTTGCATTAAAACTGCTACTGCTTTTCGTATAATTCTATTCTGATGCATAGCCTGTTGTTGATACCTGCTTTCATACCTTACATGTTTATACTAAACTGCTTAGTATAGGCTGGTTAGAGATTCATCAGAGACCCCTTCCCCCACTTTGTCCTGTCTGCCCGCTGGATTATCAGAAGACCCGATGAACGAGATCGAAGACCAGGCCCCGGCACCACACACCACTTCCCCTTAGTTGGTCGACAATACTGGGTTACTATCGAGTGCCGAGGGTGAGACCTCATCAGCACTTCTGATGTTAACCCTGTAGGTTAGTTCATCGGTTATGGTCATCAAGGGTGAATCCTCCTTCTCCACTCCCGATAACGACACTGTCGTGCAACTCCTCAAGAGTGGACCTCGAGGGTGACTCCTCTATCGTTCACCTTGGCGATAAACATCAGGTGGAATTCCATCGAGGGTGATTTCCTCAGGTTTCCCTTTGGGGTTAGACACACAGTTACTATGGTTACTACGACTTTACACTGAACCTTGTTACTAAAGACGGGTCGACCCTGAGGGGTACCCACGTGAGCTTAATTGCGAGTGATGTGTAGTCGGGTTGACCCGGAAGGTGCCCGCTAGATAATTACGAGGTGTGGCCGGAGATTCTTAGCCCTTGCCGCGAGTCCTCGAGACGGGGCGATGGGGTCACATATCGTGAGTCTCTTCTCGTTACCACGCGTTCCCAAGACACTAAACGGTTCGGATATTTGATCCAAGGGGCATCTAGCCTGATAGCGCTAACCATCACGTGGGCATAGTATGTGCATTCTGCGTCGTATGCATCAGCTGAAGCTTAATTGACGTCATGCGACTGAGCGGCGCGCGTCGGGTTGGACTGGTTATGCACCTACCTTTTTTAAGGAGGTAGCTAGGTCTGCTCACCGGCTGCCCACGCAATGTGCAGGAACTTCTCCAAGATCGCCAAGCCCCTGACTAGCCTGCTTCACAAAGGCATTAAGTTTGAATGGACAGATAAATGTCAGGAAAGTTGTAATGCCCCGGATGTAATACTTTCCCTTTTGGGTATAAAATAAATCTCCGGCTTCATCTATTTCCATTCCGGGTTCTTGTCTTTCGGGTTTTCGTCGTTTTGTTGTGTGAGTATGTGGCATTCATTCATATCATGTAGACATGTGCATCGCATTGCATTTGTGTTGTCGGTTGCATCCGGTTCCGCGTGTTTCTTCCCGTTGTCCATTTCGCGTTCCAGAGTTCCCTCACGTGTCCGTGACGTCCCGTAGGCCTACTTTGTTGTTCGGGCGTTTAACGTTACCGGTGTGCCGCGAGGTTGTTGTGTGAGTTGTTGTTTTGTTGTGTGCAACCCGCCTCTCAAATCTCGTCTCGTTTGGACTCCGTTGACTTTTCCATCCGTTGTTCGTGTGGGTCCGAAGTGCCTTCACGTCGTGTCCCGGAAACACCCCTACTGTAGTCTTTTATCTTCTCCTAGGCCCTTCTAGACTAACCCCGCGATCGGATCCGTCGGATCGCGATCGGAGGGCTCCTAGCGCCCCTAAATTTCCCCAAACCCTACAAAACTGCTATATATAGACCCCTCTAGGTCTATTTTTGGCATCCCTAATTTTCCTTCCCCATCTCCACCTTTTTTTTTCTTTTTTCCCTTTTCCTTCTAAGATCCAATCCCCCAAAATCCTCTGGATCCCGAGGGCGATCCCTCGATCGACCGCAGCCGCCGGCCTCGACGCCAAGTCAACGGGGCACCGAACCGTCCCGTCGGGGCCCAGATCGCCGGCCACCCCGCGTCTTTGCTCCAGCCAGGCCTCGATCAACCGACCGCACCGATCGGATCTGGAGGCTCCCCTCGATGGGAGCCCAGGACCGCTTCGCCTGAAGCCTCGTCACTGCAGGCCCTCCCTCCGACTGTTCCAGCGCCGGCCCAAGGCCCGTACGCCGCGCCAGGACCACTTCGCCTTCGCCTCAACCGCCGCGCCAGCTCCCGCCGCTTCGCCCCGCAGGCGCGCCAGGCGCCAGGTGCGTCCGCCTGGGCCGAGGCCTCGCTGGGCCGCCCCAGCCCCGCCGCGACTCCGGTGGGCCGCGCTGCCTCCGCAGCCGCCGAGCCGGCCCACCTCCCGCGCCTCCCGAGCAGGCCGCGCCGCCGCCGCGCTCCGCCTCGGGCCGCACCGCTCGTTGGGCCGAGCCGCCTCCTCCCTCCGCCAGAAGCCCAGCCGCCGGCCCGTCTTCTTCCTTTTTTTTCTCAGATCGGATCTGAAGAGGTTGTTTTCCCCACTCCTAAGTCCCAGATCTGTTAATCTGAAATGCTATGTTTGACCATGCATAACTTTTTGCCTGATGCTCCGTTTTGCGCGTGTAATATGTCCAGACGTTCGTGGAGATGTGTTCTACGTTTCCTCTGTTGTAGTCATGCATGTTAGAGATCATCTAGGTGCTTGTTTTGCTGTTGCAAGAGTGCATCATGATATAAACTGCTGCTATGTGTTATTTTTATGCCACCTTTGCCATGTGATATCTTTTAGCTCGTTTGTCCGAATGATGCAAATGACATGTCCACGTGTTCGTCTTGCCACGAACTACGTGTTGCTTGTGCTAGGTTGCATGGTAGATTTATTATTGCCTTGTTATCATCATTGCAAAGTGCCATGTTCATGTGATGTGTTTCCACTTGTTATGAAATGCCATCTTGTTGAGCTCGTTGCAATCGTTGTGTTCACCTCAATGATGCATGCTTGTGTGTTTCGGGATCACCTTCATATGCACTTTGATGAGGTGCTTACCCTTTGCCATGTTTAGTTTCGAGGTGACTTAAACATGCTCTTTTATATGCCATGATGATATTGCTGTTTTAGGACTTAGTGGTTTTTCACTAAGTCTGAAATCTGTAACGTTCCGATGCCATGTTCGTATGATGTTCTAGGACAAAGCATGTTAGTTTTGGAGTGGATCTTGATTGTTCCTTGTAGTATATATTGTTGTCTTTCCATCCATGTCCTCACATGTCCATTTAAGTGGCTGTAGCATGTTTATATTTTGCTCCAAAGTTTCAATAAAATTCTGCTGCCAGAATTTTATTGTCAAGTTCAATATGTCCAAGATCATTGCTATTGATCCGTGGCTCCGTTGGGGTGCACCTTTGGACTTAGTTGTTGTACTATATGTCTAGTTTGTGTTCATGTCCTTTGCCATGATATTTGAGTGCTGTAGCTCAATTATTTTGAGCTCCGAAGATGCTATGTTGCTGTAATTTTCAGCTTTCGCTCAAATCTTGTTTCGGGCATAACTTTTAGCCCGTAACTCCGATTTCAGCGAATCTTATATCAAACTTGATTGATTTTCTGTGTAGATTAATAATATCAGATTGTTATCATGTTTTTAGGTGATTTGCTTGAGTGATATTTTCCGTGCTCCGTGTGCATCCTTAGTGCATCCATCATGCATTCATCTTTTCCGAGTGCGCATTGCATCTTGTTGATTGGTGCTTGGTGTGATTGTTTTGTTTAGAGCCGGAAGCCGAGACCGAGTACGAGGTTGAGCACGAGGTTTCCAACGAGGTTGATCACGAGGACCCTTCTTTCGATCCGAACGACTTCTCTTCAAGCAAGATGACCGAACCCCGATAACATTACTATCTTTGCCTATTGCTAGTAGTCTCGATCTATAGTTTTGCCTCGATGCCCATGATCTTCTTGTCAGCCTCCTACTTGTAACCAATTGCCATGTTTAACCACCCTACCTATGCAAACCGTTGCTTGGCTAAGTACGCTTCGCTCAGCCCTTCTTATAGCTTTGTTAGTTGCAGGTGAAGATCGAAGATGCTTGCTTCATGTTGAAGTTTGGTTGGGTTATATCACACTATATAAATGCTTTAAATGAAATCATCTATATATTGGCAAGGGTGGAAGGCTAAGCCTTTTGCTTGGTGATTTGTTCCACTCATGCCGTTAGGATCCGTATAAGCCGGTATTATGTTCCTTGATTATGCGTTACTAACACGGTTGGGGTGTATGGGACCCCCTCGATAAACCGCTAAGTGCTAAGTCTTTTCCAGCAAATCCCAACATTGGTACTATTTGCCTAATAACAAACTAAACTTGCATAGGGAGTAATTAACCCTCTTTCTTAATCAACAACCCCGGGCCAGTGCTCCACATGAGTGTTGGTCCGAACTAGGGGTCCTGCGGGGCCACCTCGAGGAAACTCAAGGTCTGGTAAAAACCCGTAGCATCACCCATCCGGTCGTGTCCTGAGACTTAGATACGCGCGGCTACTATCAGGGTGTCGACACGCCGAGAGGATTTGCTGGATTAGCCTTACCTTAGCTCGGTATATCTTGAGCACGGGATTCCGAGGATACTCGGGTCTTCCCACTTTGGAGTTGCGACTCTGCGGATCGTGGGCTTGTAATGGGTCAAGTTGGAACACCCCTGCAGGGTTTGAACTTTCGAAAGCCGTGCCCGCGGTTATGTGGCAGATGGGAGCTTGTTAATTCCGGTTGTAGATAACTTGACACAATGTTACTAATACACTACCAGCGTGTGTTCCGTGATCGTCAATTTCTGAATAGGGATTCGGGAGTTGAACACGGAGGGGTTATGATTGTGGAGCTTGTAGCTAGGATCACTTCGTGATCACTTCTCGCCGAGGCCTTCTCTTCTCGCTCTCACTTACGTAAGCTAGATGCTAGTTGCTGCTGCAGACTTATTCTTTTCTTCAGCCTTTTCCTCACCCAGAGGCTTTGATAGTCTTGTTACCCGGAGACGGGATTGCTGAGTCCTCTGTGGCTCACAGTTACTTCACACACCAGATGCAGGTCCAGCTGTGAGCTATCCAGGTGATGGCACCGAGCTGGATTGGGAGTACGACGAGGAGCGTAGTCGGTACTATGTGCGCTACCCAGACGATCAGTAGTGGAGACTCTTACTAGGATTCGATCCGCCTGTGGTTTATTTATCTAAGTTTGGTTCTTTGACATTTGGCTTTTGCCCTTAGAGGGTTGTGATGTTCTTAATGTATGATGTTTGAGACTTGTACTGCAATTCTGTGACGTGGCGAGTGTAAGCCAACTATTTTCTGTTTACTATCCCCTCTTTTACATGAGTTGTGCAAAGATTACCAAACTTGAGATCATTCTAGGATGGATTTATGCCTTTAAGTCGTGCCTCGACACGTAGGAGGTATAACTCCATCCTGGGCATTACAAGTTGGTATCAGAGCCTTCTCCGACCTAGGAGCCCCCACTGTTTGATCGAATCGTTGATGGTCGAGTCTAGGCACACACTGAAAACTTTTTGAGTCCTATATTATATCGGAGAGTAGGATTTCTTTGCTTCTCATCCCTTTTCTCTCTGGCGAGGACTCCTGACGTCTACTCTTGTCTCTCCTATCTTCAAAAATTGCACAAATTTTTTTTTAGGAATCCCGCGAGTATTCTGGGATTGTTTCGATGTTCTTGTGACAAGGATATTGTTCTCGATGCCTCCTGTTACCGAGGAGTTGAGCTTCGGGGTATCATTGTAACAAGCATATCGCGGCAGTACTAAATACTTAAGACGGCCGACATCGAAAATCTCCCCTATACGGCCAGTGGCAAGATAACCCCGACATCACCCAGTACTGGGGAGGTAGTTCGGGAGTATTGCCATAGCTTGTTATAGTGGATGCTTTTCGAAGGTCCGAGGTACACAGTTTCCGAGAAAGACTGGTTATGTGTTGAAGGATGGATACACCTGGATGTAGGTTAGAGTTGATTGCGCGGTGCTTCCCGTGTATCCCCAACACCTGATTGCATAACTGGAATCTTTCGGAAATCTATAGGTGGGTTTTTATCCAGTAGATCGTATGCATTCTTCCAACGAATGCAGGTTAGTGAGTTCGGGGTTCGACATTGAGTGAAGGGGTTATATGACCGATGTTACTATCAGGAGTTGCATCTTAAAGGGTCCTTGGCTATGCTGATCCGGGGATTGCAAAACCTTTTCGTAACGCGTTCATATGCTTTCAGCACAAAGATGTTAGAACGAAACTCCTCTCTTGTGTTTGTTCCCGTCTGTACCTGTTGTTTTCTTATTTTATCCTTTTGTCCCCTATGTGGCTTCTCGTGAAGATTGATGTTATCATTTAACTAAGAATATCATTCGTTCCTCTTGTTCGGATGATTTCATTCGTTCTTATTGTTCGAATGATTATTGTGAAGACTTGTTGCAATTCATTCCATTGATTCAGCTTTTTCCTTTTGTCAATCAATTGCTGATTCATGGTCATCTCTTACAGGATGGCTCCGAAAAGGGTTCCCAACGCTAACCCAGAGGGTGAAGAGGTTCCAGAACGTCCTCCTTCACCTCCTCCTCTGCCTGAGGCTTGGAGAGCGATTATGCAGACTACTGCTCAGAACACTCAGTTGATGATGCAGATGATGGAGCAAATGCAAGCTATGCAAGCTAATCAGGGTGTTCCAGTGAACCAAGGCAACTTCTTCCAGCAGCACCATGCTACCCTCAACCAGTTCTTGGCCAACAATCCTAAAGCTTTCAGTTACTGTGTCGACCCTCTTGATGCTGAAGATTGGCTAACCGATATCAAGAAGCATTTTGAGTGCAGTAACGTGAAAGAAGATGACTATGTGAAGTTTGCAGCCTTCCAACTGAAAGATCAAGCAGCTGACTGGTGGCAGCAGTACAAAGACTCCAGGACGGGTCAAGTGATCTCTTGGGAGAATTTCTGCAAGGATTTCCGCTCGCACCACATTCCTACAAGTGTCATCAAGGGTATGCGTGAGCAATTCCGCAACCTCAAGCAGGGCTCCATGTCAGTCTATCAGTATAATGTCAAGTTCCAAAACCTCGCTCGCTATGCAAAGCAAGACATTCCTGATGCCAAGAGTAAAATCTATCAGTTCCGTGGAGGTCTCAAAGATGAACTTCAGCTTGCTCTCACTTTGTTCAAGCCCGATGAATTCGACAAGTTCTATAACATGGCTTTGAAACAAGAAGCAACTCAGCTTAAGATGGAGGCTTCTAAGAAGAGAATTCGAGATGCCGTTCACTCTTCCTCATCGTCTCAGTTGGCTGCGAAACAACAGAAATTCTGGCTTCCTCCTCCTCCAGTGATTCGAGCTCCATACAACAACTCCAACAACTTCAACAACTCCAACAACAAGAACTCTAGTGGTCGTGGTTTCTCCCACCCACCCAACCCGAGCAACCAGTCGAAGAAGCAGTTTCAGTCTCAAGGCTCCAAGTCCAGTGGCTCTCATTTCCGTCCTCTCTCTGAAGTGGTGTGCAACAAGTGTGGCCAGAAGGGTCATTATGCCAACAGATGTCCGAATCCGAAGCGTCTTCCTCCTCCTCCACCTGTGAGTTCAGCTATTGTCAGGCATGATCCAAAGGCAGCAAGGGTCAATCTGATGAATGCAGCACAAGCGGAGAATTCTTCTGATGTCATTTTGGGTAACCTTCCAGTTAACTCTTTTCCAGCTAAAGTGTTATTTGATTCGGGTGCTTCATGCTCTTTCATGTCTCAACCATTTGCATCCAAGTATAATGTTGACATCAAAAGCTTGCCAAGGGAGTTATCAGTTATTTCTCCGGGGAGACGAATGCATTCCAGCATATATGCTCCGGATGTTTCTATTCGCATGGGCGATTATCGATTCGTGGCTTCTCCGGTGATTCTCGGCAATTCTAACATCGACCTCATCCTCGGAATGGATTGGCTTTCTCAGCATGATGCTCACATTGATTGTGCTCAGAAGGAAGTCAAGATGACTCATTCTGATGAAGATGTGATTATCTTCGCCTCCAGGGATAATACTATTCGGCTTTTCTCTCTTAATGATAAGGGCGAAATTAATGCCATAAATCAAATTCCGGTGGTGAACGAATATCAAGACGTCTTTCCTGAAGAACTTCCAGGCATGCCTCCACACCGTCAGGTGGAGTTTGTCATTGAACTCGAGCCGGGCACTGAGCCTGCATGCCGGCGTCCATACAAGCTCTCTCCGGATGAATTGAAGGAATTGAAGAAGCAGCTTGATAAGCAGGAGAGTATGGGTCTCATCAGACCGAGTACTTCTTCGTGGGGCTGTGGTGTCTTATTTGTCAAGAAGAAAGATGGCACGGAGCGTCTCTGTGTTGACTACCGGCCATTGAACAAGAAGACGATTAAGAACAAGTATCCGCTCCCCAACATCAACGAACTCTTTGAGCAGCTCAAAGGAGCTAAAGTGTTCTCTAAGCTTGACCTCCGAATGGGCTATCATCAAATTCGCATTCGCGAGGAAGACATTCCCAAGACGGCCTTCAGAACGAGCTACGGTTCATACGAGTATACCGTCATGTCCTTCGGTCTCGCCAATGCTCCTCCTACCTTTTCAAGGATGATGCATTACATCTTCAACCCCTATACGGGCGAGTTCGTGCTTGTGTATCTGGATGATATTCTGGTGTTTTCCAAGAATGAAGAAGATCACGAAAAGCACTTGCGTCTGGTTCTTGATCGACTCCGAGAGCATAAATTCTATGCCAAGTTCTCCAAGTGCGAGTTTTGGCTCGATAAGGTTTTGTACCTGGGCCACATCATCTCAGCTGACGGTATTGCGGTTAATCCCGAGAAAGTTGAAGCAATTGTCAACTGGGAAGCTCCTCAGAACGTCAAGCAGCTCCGCAGTTTTCTGGGTCTTGCCAGCTATTGCAGAAGGTTTGTTGAAAACTTCTCCAAGATTGCCAAGCCTCTTTCCAACTTGCTTCAGAAGAATGTCAAATACTTTTGGTCTCCCGAGTGTGAAGTGGCATTCAAAACCCTCAAAGAGAAGCTTGTTTCTGCTCCAGTTCTGACTCCTCCGGATGAAACCAAGCCCTGTGAAGTATTCTGTGATGCTTCTCTTCAAGGTCTTGGTGGTGTGCTTATGCAAGATAAGAGAATTGTGGCATATACTTCTCGGCAGCTCAAGCCAAGTGAGAAGAACTATCCCACACATGATCTCGAGCTAGCAGCTGTGGTACATGCTCTGATTACGTGGAGAAATCTGTTGTTGGGCAGAAAGGTCGACATCTTCACTGATCACAAGAGTTTGAAGTACATCTTCACACAGCCGCATCTGAACCTCCGCCAGACTCGTTGGGTCGAGATGATCCAAGAGTACAATCCCAGCATTGAATACACTCCAGATGCTTTGAGCAGAAAGGCATATTGCAACAGCCTTCTCATCAAGCCGTACCAGCCTGAGCTTTGTGAAGCATTCAGGAAGCTCAACCTTCAAGTTGTTCCGCATGGTTTTCTTGCAAATCTCCAAATTGCTCCTACCTTGGAAGATCAAGTCCGTGAGGCCCAGCTCAGTGATACCATGGTGAAGAAAGTAAAACATGGGATTGCAAAGGGCACTCCAAAATACAAGTGCTTCCGTGTTGATGAGAGAGATACCTTGTTCTTCGAGGACAGACTCGTTGTTCCCAAAGGTGATCTCAGGAAGCTCATAATGGAAGAAGCTCATGATTCTCTCCTTTCCATTCATCCTGGCAGTTCCAAGATGTATCAAGACCTCAAGCAGTCTTACTGGTGGACACGCATGAAAAGGGAGATTGCCCAATTCGTGAATGAATGTGATGTATGCAGAAGAGTGAAAGCAGAACATCAACGTCCAGCCGGTCTTCTCCAACCTCTTCCTATTCCCGAGTGGAAGTTCGACCACATTGAAATGGACTTCGTCACTGGTTTTCCTAAATCCAAGCGAGGAAATGATGCTATCTTTGTGGTGATTGACAAGCTTACCAAAGTCGCTCACTTTCTTCCAGTCAAAGAATCAATCAATGCAGCTCAACTTGCAGAGCTGTACACTTCCAGAATTGTGTCCCTACATGGCATTCCTCAAGTTATATCCTCAGACCGTGGCAGCCTGTTCACATCAAGGTTCTGGGACTCCTTTCAGTCCTCCATGGGCACTAAGATCAGGTTCAGCACTGCCTTTCACCCTCAGACTAGTGGTCAAGTCGAGCATGTGAATCAAATTCTAGAAGACATGCTCAGAGCCTGTGTCATCTCCTTTGGCATGAAATGGGAAGACTGTCTTCCATTTGCCGAGTTCTCTTACAACAACAGCTTTCAAGCAAGTGCAGGCAAAGCACCATTTGAAATTCTCTATGGCAGAAAGTGCCGTACCCCTCTCAACTGGTCTGAAACAGGCAAATGTCAACTTCTTGGCAATGACTTGATCTCTGAAGCCGAAGAAATGTGCAAAGTCATACGTGAGAATCTCAAGGCCGCTCAGTCGTGTCAGAAGAAATACTATGACGGAAAGCATCGTGATTTGGCTTTCAACATCGGTGATCATGTCTATCTCCGAGTTTCTCCGATGAAAGGAACCCAAAGATTCGGTATCAAAGGGAAACTTGCTCCTAGATACGTCGGGCCTTTCAAGATTCTGGGCAAAAGAGGCGATCTAGCCTATCAGCTTGAGCTCCCTTCCAACTTCGCCAATGTTCATGATGTCTTCCATGTGTCTCAACTTCGCAAATGCTTCAAGGCACCTGAGCGTATGATTCCGTTTGAGGAGATTGATCTTCAACAAGACCTGTCCTACCGAGAGCATCCAGTTGCAATTCTCGAAGAAACCGAACGCAAGACCCGCAACAAGTCCATCAAATTTCTGAAAGTCAAGTGGTCACATCACACCGACCGAGAAGCTACCTGGGAACGAGAAGATCATCTTCGTTCCGAGTACCCTTCCTTTTTCCAGTCCTAGATCTCGGGACGAGATCTTTTTGTAGTAGAGGAGAGTTTGTAATGCCCCGGATGTAATACTTTCCCTTTTGGGTATATAATAAATCTCCGGCTTCATCTATTTCCATTCCGGGTTCTTGTCTTTCGGGTTTTCGTCGTTTTGTTGTGTGAGTGTGTGGCATTCATTCATATCATGTAGACATGTGCATCGCATTGCATTTGTGTTGTCGGTTGCATCCGGTTCCGCGTGTTTCTTCCCGTTGTCCGTTTTGCGTTCCGGAGTTCCCTCACGTGTCCGTGACGTCCCGTAGGCCTACTTTGTTGTTCGGGCGTTTAACGTTACCGGTGTGCCGCGAGGTTGTTGTGTGAGTAGTTGTTTTGTTGTGTGCAACCCGCCTCTCAAATCTCGTCTCGTTTGAACTCCGTTGACTTTTCCATCCGTTGTTCGTGTGGGTCCGAAGTGCCTTCACGTCGTGTCCCGGAAACACCCCTACTGCAGTCTTTTATCTTCTCCTAGGCCCTTCTAGACTAACCCCGCGATCGGATCCGTCGGATCGCGATCGGAGGGCTCCTAGCGCCCCTAAATTTCCCCAAACCCTACAAAACTGCTATATATAGACCCCTCTAGGTCTATTTTTGGCATCCCTAATTTTCCTTCCCCATCTCCACCTTTTTTTTTCTTTTTTCCCTTTTCCTTCTCAGATCCAATCCCCCAAAATCCTCTGGATCCCGAGGGCGATCCCTCGATCGACCGCAGCCGCCGGCCTCGACGCCAAGTCAACGGGGCACCGAACCGTCCCGTCGGGGCCGAGATCGCCGGCCACCCCGCGTCTTCGCTCCAGCCAGGCCTCGATCAACCGACCGCACCGATCGGATCTGGAGGCTCCCCTCGATGGGAGCCCAGGACCGCTTCGCCTGAAGCCTCGTCACTGCGGGCCCTCCCTCCGACTGTTCCAGCGCCGGCCCAAGGCCCGTACGCCGCGCCAGGACCACTTCGCCTTCGCCTCAACCGCCGCGCCAGCTCCCGCCGCTTCGCCCCGCAGGCGCGCCAGGCGCCAGGTGCGTCCGCCTGGGCCGAGGCCTCGCTGGGCCACCCCAGCCCTGCCGCGACTCCGGTGGGCCGCGCTGCCTCCGCAGCCGCCGAGCCGGCCCACCTCCCGCGCCTCCCGAGCAGGCCGCGCCGCCGCCGCGCTCCGCCTCGGGCCGCACCGCTCGTTGGGCCGAGCCGCCTCCTCCCTCCGCCAGAAGCCCAGCCGCCGGCCCGTCTTCTTCCTTTTTTTTTCTCAGATCGGATCTGAAGAGGTTGTTTTCCCCACTCCTAAGTCCCAGATCTGTTAATCTGAAATGCTATGTTTGACCATGCATAACTTTTTGCCTGATGCTCCGTTTTGCGCGTGTAATATGTCCAGACGTTCGTGGAGATGTGTTCTACGTTTCCTCTGTTGTAGTCATGCATGTTAGAGATCATCTAGGTGCTTGTTTTGCTGTTGCAAGAGTGCATCATGATATAAACTGCTGCTATGTGTTATTTTTATGCCACCTTTGCCATGTGATATCTTTTAGCTCGTTTGTCCGAATGATGCAAATGACATGTCCACGTGTTCGTCTTGCCACGAACTACGTGTTGCTTGTGCTAGGTTGCATGGTAGATTTATTATTGCCTTGTTATCATCGTTGCAAAGTGCCATGTTCATGTGATGTGTTTCCACTTGTTATGAAATGCCATCTTATTGAGCTCGTTGCAATCGTTGTGTTCACCTCAATGATGCATGCTTGTGTGTTTCGGGATCACCTTCATATGCACTTTGATGAGGTGCTTACCCTTTGCCATGTTTAGTTTCGAGGTGACTTAAACATGCTCTTTTATATGCCATGATGATATTGCTGTTTTAGGACTTAGTGGTTTTTCACTAAGTCTGAAATCTGTAACGTTCCGATGCCATGTTCGTGTGATGTTCTAGGACAAAGCATGTTAGTTTTGGAGTGGATCTTGATTGTTCCTTGTAGTATATATTGTTGTATTTCCATCCATGTCCTCACATGTCCATTTAAGTGGCTGTAGCATGTTTATCTTTTGCTCCAAAGTTTCAATAAAATTCTGCTGCCAGAATTTTATTGTCAAGTTCAATATGTCCAAGATCATTGCTATTGATCCGTGGCTCCATTGGGGTGCACCTTTGGACTTAGTTGCTGTACTATATGTCTAGTTTGTGTTCATGTCCTTTGCCATGATATTTGAGTGCTGTAGCTCAATTATTTTGAGCTCCGAAGATGCTATGTTGCTGTAATTTTCAGCTTTCGCTCAAATCTTGTTTCGGGCATAACTTTTAGCCCGTAACTCCGATTTCAGCGAATCTTATATCAAACTTGATTGATTTTCTGTGTAGATTAATAATATCAGATTGTTATCATGATTTGAGGTGATTTGCTTGAGTGATATTTTCCGTGCTCCGTGTGCATCCTTAGTGCATCAATCATGCATTCATCTTTTCCGAGTGCGCATTGCATCTTGTTGATTGGTGCTTGGTGTGATTGTTTTGTTTAGAGCCGGAAGCCGAGACCGAGTACGAGGTTGAGCACGAGGTTTCCAACGAGGTTGGGCACGAGGACCCTTCTTTCGATCCGAACGACTTCTCTTCAGGCAAGATGACCGAACCCCGATAACATTACTATCTTTGCCTATTGCTAGTAGTCTCGATCTATAGTTTTGCCTCGATGCCCATGATCTTCTTGTCAGCCTCCTACTTGTAACCAATTGCCATGTTTAACCACCCTACCTATGCAAACCGTTGCTTGGCTAAGTACGCTTCGCTCAGCCCTTCTTATAGCTTTGTTAGTTGCAGGTGAAGATCGAAGATGCTTGCTTCATGTTGAAGTTTGGTTGGGTTATATCACACTATATAAATGCTTTAAATGAAATCATCTATATATTGGCAAGGGTGGAAGGCTAAGCCTTTTGCTTGGTGATTTGTTCCACTCATGCCGTTAGGATCCGTATAAGCCGGTATTATGTTCCTTGATTATTCGTTCCTAACACGGTTGGGGTGTATGGGACCCCCTCGATAAACCGCTAAGTGCTAAGTCTTTTCCAGCAAATCCCAACATTGGTACTATTTGCCTAATAACAAACTAAACTTGCATAGGGAGTAATTAACCCTCTTTCTTAATCAACAACCCCGGGCCAGTGCTCCACATGAGTGTCGGTCCGAACTGGGGGTCCTGCGGGGCCACCTCGAGGAAACTCAAGGTCTGGTAAAAACCCGTAGCATCACCCATCCGGTCGTGTCCTGAGACTTAGATACGCGCGGCTACTATCAGGGTGTTGACACGCCGGGAGGATTTGCTGGATTAGCCTTACCTTAGCTCGGTATATCTTGAGCACGGGATTCCGAGGATACTCGGGTCTTCCCACTTTGGAGTTGCGACTCCGCGGATCGTGGGCTTGTAATGGGTCAAGTTGGAACACCCCTGCAGGGTTTGAACTTTCGAAAGCCGTGCCCGCGGTTATGTGGCAGATGGGAGCTTGTTAATTCCGGTTGTAGATAACTTGACACAATGTTACTAATACACTACCAGCGTGTGTTCCGTGATCGTCAATTTCCGAATAGGGATTCGGGAGTCGAACACGGAGGGGTTATGATTGTGGAGCTTGTAGCTAGGATCACTTCGTGATCACTTCTCGCCGAGGCCTTCTCTTCTCGCTCTCACTTACGTAAGCTAGATGCTAGTTGCTGCTGCAGACTTATTCTTTTCTTCAGCCTTTTCCTCACCCAGAGGCTTTGATAGTCTTGTTACCCGGAGACGGGATTGCTGAGTCCTCTGTGGCTCACAGTTACTTCACACACCAGATGCAGGTCCAGCTGTGAGCTATCCAGGTGATGGCACCGAGCTGGATTGGGAGTACGACGAGGAGCGTAGTCGGTACTATGTGCGCTACCCGGACGATCAGTAGTGGAGACTCTTACTAGGATTCGATCCGCCTGTGGTTTATTTATCTAAGTTTGGTTCTTTGACATTTGGCTTTTGCCCTTAGAGGGTTGTGATGTTCTTAATGTATGATGTTTGAGACTTGTACTGTAATTCTGTGACGTGGCGAGTGTAAGCCAACTATTTTCTGTTTACTATCCCCTCTTTTACATGAGTTGTGCAAAGATTACCAAACTTGAGATCATTCTAGGATGGATTTATGCCTTTAAGTCATGCCTCGACACGTAGGAGGTATAACTCCATCCTGGGCATTACAAAAGTTTCCAGGATCTCAAGGACAAGCTGACTTCTACCCCAGTGCTTGCTCCTCCGGATTCTGAGAAGGATTTCGTCATATATTGCGATGCTTCACGTCAAGGGTTAGGCTGTGTCCTAATGCAAGAGCGCATGGTGATTGCTTATGCCTCTCGTCAAGTGCGATCTCACGAAGAAAACTACCCAGTTCATGACCTCAAGCTTGCAGCGGTTATTTATTCATTAAAGCTGTGGTGACATTACCTTCTCGGTAATCGTTGCGAGTTCTTCACCGATCATCAGAGTCTGAAGTATCTGTTCACTCAGCCAGATCTAAACCTCCACCAGCAAAGGTTGATGGAGGCTGTAGTAGATTATAACGTGGGTATTTTCTATACCCCAGGAAATGCTAATGTCATGGCCGATGCCCTGAGCCACAAGTCTTATTGCAATAACCACATGGTTCATAAAGCTCAACCCCGCCTTTATGAAGAACTTTGCAAGCTGAACCTTCAACTAGTTCCACAGGGTTCTCTGAATAACATTGTCTTGGAACCAACTTTATTGAAAGCAATTAAGTCTGCTCAAGCCAAAGATGCTCACATTGATCTAATGAAAAAGGATCTTGACTTAGAGACATCCAGAGATTTCTCAGTTGCTGAAGATGGAACCTTGTACTTCAAAGATCACATAGTGGTACCCCGCTTCGAGCTTATGACTGAGAAGGTGATGAAAGAAGCACATGACACCCCTCTCTCTATTCATCTGGGAAGTACTAAGATGTATCTAGACATCCGTCAGAAGTACTGGTGGTCTAATATGAAGCAAGACATTGCTCGGTATATCAAAGAATGTGACGTTATTCGTCGCGTTAAAGCAGAACATCAGAAACCAGCTGGACTACTACAACCACTTCCGATTCCTGAGTGGAAGTGGGATCCGATTCAGATGGACTTTGTCACTGGCCTTCCTAAGTCACAGAAAGGTAACGATGCTATCTTTGTCGTCATCGACCAATTCTCAAAGGTTGCTCACTTTCTGCCATCAAGGAAACAATCACTGCTAGTCAATTAAAAAACTTGTATATCTCCAGAACTGTGTCACTCCACGACATTCCGAAGGAGACCAGTTCAGACCGTGGTAGTATTTTCACTTCGAAGTTCTAGGATAGTTTCCAAGAGGCAATGGGAATTCATATAACTTGGAGCACTGCTTATCATCCCTAATCCCAAGGCCAAGTCGAGCGAGTCAATCAAATTCTTGAAGACATGCTTCGGGCTTGTGTTATTTCTTTCGGCAAGAAGTGGGAAGAATCTCTCCCTTATGCGGAGTTCTCTTATAATAACAGTTATCAAGCCAGCTTGAAGATGGCACCCTTCGAAGTGCTTTATGGACGTAAGTGCCAAACCCCTCTGAATTGGTCAGAAACTTGGGAATGGACGCTCATTGGTCCAGACATTATTCAACAAGCCGAAGAGCAGGTTCGCATTGTCCGGAGTAATTTCAAGGCGACCCAGTCCCGCCAGAAGAGTAACTATGACCGGAAACACTGGGGTTGAACTTATCAACCTGGTGAACAAGCTTATCTGCGTGTCACTCCTTTGAGAGGCACTCATCGGTTCGGAGTCAAGGGCAAGCTAGCTCCGTGCTACATTGGTCCCATCCGCATTCTCGCCCGTCGTGGACTTGTGGCTTATCAACTAGAGTTGCCACCCCAGTTCTCTCATGTTCATGACATCTTCCACGCGTCGCAACTTCGTCGTTGCTTCAAGGATCCAGGACGTGAAGTGGATCCGGAACTGATTGAAGCGCAAGATGATCTCACTTACAAAGAGCATCTGATCCGCATTCTTGAAGAAGCTGAACGTCGAACCCGCCAAAAGGTTACCAAGTTCCTCAAGGTGTAGTGGTCAAATCATTCTGAAGATGAAGCCACTTGGGAACGCGAGGATAATCTTCGGGCAGAGTATCCCGACATTTTCCCTTCTACCACTTAATTCTCGGGACGAGAATTTATTTTAGAGGAGGAGAGTTGTAACACCCCGGTGTAATGATGCTACAGTAACCCTTGGGGTTAAGATAATCATTTTGCTAAAACAATGCTTAATCACTTTGGTCATTATCTCTTTGCAAATTCAGTCAAATTCAAACTCTAATGTTAAGTGAAATTCAAAATTTGCTCAAACATGAAATCTAAAATGTTCATCATGTGCCAAATAATCCGTAACTAATAATGGTGGTGGTCCAACATTTTTGCAACATGTTTAAAGTGTCCTAAACTAATTGCAATAGAAAAGATTAAAAGAAAATGCAAAAAATGAAGCTGTAAAAGAAAAGAAAAAGACCCCCTCGGGCCACCTGGCCCAAAAGGCCAGGCAGCCCACCCGGACAGGCTGGCCCAGCCCACTGGCCGCCCAGTCGTCTTTCCCCCGTGTTCCCCCGACCGGGGTCGCAACAAGGGCGACGCCTCGCCAGACCACCTCGCCGGCGTCGAGCGAGGGGATAAGGGAGGCACGCCCCCCTTGCCTACTCGCCTCCCCTCACCACTTGCCCCCTCTCGTGCTCCCCCTCTCGTTCTCCACCTCCCCTCCTTCAGATCCGCCGCGTCCACCACCACCGTCGCCATGAACCATGCCGCCCGCGCGGCCAGCGTGCTCCCCACCACCTAGGAGCTCGCCAGAAGGACCCCCGCAGTCCGCCTCATCTTCTCCGACCACGCACGCGAGTCGGGACGACCCCTCAACACTGCCCCGACCTTTCTTCCTCCGCTCCGGCCACCGCGAGCTCGACAACGACTCCGGCCACCTCGAGTCGTCCTCGGGCTGTCTCAGCAACGGTGGTGAGCTTCCGCTTGTCCCCCTCGCCGTTCGCTCCCCCGCGCCCCCTAGCTAGTTTCGCCACCACAACCGTGAGCTCGCCGTCGCTGCTCGCTCCTCCGCCGTGGCCACCATGGTCCGAGCTCGTGTCCAAGCTCGCAGTTGAGTTACTGGGCTCTCCAGGAACCCAACGGACCTAGCCCCGCCCACTGCCGTGCCTTACCTCGCCGTAGCCACCATCGCCCGAGCGCCGCCGCCGACTGTCGTCGTCCTAGTGGCCAACCCCGACCTCCCTAGCTCGCGCCGCCGCCGTAGATCGACGGGTTTGGCCCCCGCATTCGAACGCACCCAGCCGCATGCCCGGAGGCCCCTGTAACGTGGTTCCGGCCAACTCCGGCGAGGCGGCGCCGTTGGATTGGTCGCCGGAGCAACTCTGGTGCTGGCCGCCACCGTGGCAAGGTGGGACCTGCCCCTGGGTCGCTGACCAGTGTGTCCAGGGGGCCCTGTTAACTGGGTTGGCCTAGTTGACGTGCTGGCTGGGCAACTCCAGCCACTGATGTGCGGTCCCCACCCCCCCTTAATCCACAAATTAAAATGATTTAATAATTAAAACTAATTAGGAATACTAATTAGCCAATGACATGTGGGGCCTACTGCCTAATTAACCTCATTCTAGTTAGTTTAAACTTCTGTTATTCCACTGTCCATGACAGGTGGGACCCACAGGTCAGTTTGACCTGGTCAGCCGTCCCGTTGACTGTTTATGTCTCTATGACGTCATATTGACGCAATAAACCTTTTCTGTTATAAGTAATTTCAGAATATGTTTAAAGCTTAGAAAATTCATAGAAATTAATCCGTAACTCGGATGAAAATAATTTATATATGAATTTTGCTCAGAAAAATCTAACAAATCCATTTGTGCAATCCGTTCATCTGTCACATGACTCTAGTATGATGAACATGGAACCATCCCCTCTCTTTCATCTGTTCGGAATAAACCAAACGCCGGAAAAATCCCTCCGGATGTTTTCCTTCTCTGTCTGCAACGTATAGTACTGCGTTAGAGCACCCTAGCACTGCGTGTTGACATGTCATGCATCCTTGTTGCTTGTTGCATCTGTATGCTTTGTATTTATAGTTTCTTTCCCCTCTTCTCTTCGGTAGATCGCGAGACTGATGCTACCTCGGTGGTCGACTGCATCGACGACGACCCCTCCTTCTCGTCTGAGCAACCAGGCAAGCCAACCTCCTTTGATCATTCCGATATCGCCCATTCCCTTCTCTCTTATGCTTGCATTAGAACTGCTACTGCTTTTCGTATGATCCTATTCTGATGCATATCCTGTTGTTGATACCTGCTTTCATACCTTACATGTTTATACTAAACTACTTAGTATAGGCTGGTTAGAGATCCATCAGAGACCCCTTCCCCCACTTTGTCCTGTCTGCCCCGCTGGATTATCAGAAGACCGATCAACGGGATCGAAAACCAGGCCCTGGCACTGCACATCACTTCCCCTTAGTTGCTCGACAATACTGGGTTACTATCGAGTGCCGAGGGTGAGACCTCATCACCACTTCTGATGTTAACCTTGTAGGTTAGTTCATCAGTTATGGTCATCGAGGGTGAATCCTCCTTCTCCACTCCTAATAACGACACTGTCGTGCAACTCCTCAAGAGTGGACCTAGAGGGTGATTCCTCTTTCGTTCACCTTGACGATAAACATCAGGTGGAATTCTATCGAGGGTGATTTCCTCAGGTTTCCCTTTGGTGTTAGACACACAGTTACTATGGTTACTATGACTTTACACTGAACCTTGTTACTAAAGACGGGTCGACCCTGAGGGGTACCCGCGCGAGCTTAATTGCGAGTTATGTGTAGTCTGGTTGACCTGGAAGGTGCCCGCGAGATAATTACGAGGCGTGGTCGGGCATTCTTAGCCCTTGCCGCAATTCCTCGAGATGGGGCGATGGGGTCACATGATCGTGAGTCTCTGCTTGTTACCGCACGGTCCCAAGACACTAAACGGTTTGGATATTTGATCCAAGGGGCCTCTGGCCTGATAGCGCTAACCATCACGTGGGCATAGTATGGGCGTTCTGCGTCGTATGCATCAGCCGAAGCTTAATTGACGTCATGCGACTGAGCGGCGCGTGCCGGGTTGGATTGGTTATGCACCTACCTTTTTTTAAGGTGGTAGCTAGGTCTGCTCACCGGCCGCCCACGCAACGTGCATGAGTTCCCGGGGCGATGGCCCATGACCCCTGGGGGCATAGGTTTAGTCCGGCGTGCATGACCTCTCTATTAAGCCTAGGGCGGGTTGCGGCGTATTGTTTGGCCGAGGGCGGGCATGCCTGATGGTGTGTCCGGCCGGAGTTAAGCGAGCGTGGTGGGTAAGTTGGTGCACCCCTACAGGGAAGAAAACATCTATCGATAGCCTGTCCTACAGTAATGGACACTTGGAGTTGTATGCCGATCGCTACAACTAGAACTGGATGCTGAGGCATGATTTAGATATGTTGCTTTGGGAGTCGAGAAAGGATCCCGGAGCGTTGAAAAGACAACATAAATATGACTTATGCTATACTACTATACTCCCCCTGTTGCTGCAAGACGGTGGTTTCCAGAAGATGCTAGTCTTCGATAGGACTAGCTTCTCCCCCTCTTATTCTGGCATTCTGCAGCTTAGTCCACAAATACTACCCTTTTCTTTGATACCGATGCATTTGTAGTGTAGATCCTTGCTTGCGAGTACTTTGGATGAGTACTCACGGTTACTTTGCTACCCCCTTTCCCCCTTCTTTCTTCTTTCTGGGTGATGCAACCAGATGGAGGAGTCCAGGAGCCAGAAGCTATATTTCACGACTGCTACTACCCCGATGGAGGCTACTACTATGTGAAGACCGTCGACGACCAGGAGTAGTTAGGAGGTCCCAGGCAGGAGGCCTTGCCTTTTCGATCGTGTTGTTTTTGTGCTAGCCTTCTTAAGGCAAACTTGTTTAACTTATGTCTGTACTCAGATATTGTTGCTTCCGCTGACTCTTGTGTATTCGAGCTTATGTATTCGAGCCCTCGAGGACCCTGGCTTGTAATATAAAGCTTGTATTATTTTATTTGTGTCTAGAGTTGTGTTGTGATATCTTCCAGTGAGTCCCTGATCTTGGTCGTACACGTTTGCGTGCATGATTAGTGTACGGTCAAATCAAGGGCGTCACACCCGTCGCGTGTGCCATCCAGGCCCTTTGCCGCCTGCCAGCGGATGACAAAAGGCCTTTGGATCTTTGCCGTCCGCCAGCAGACGGCAAAGAGTCCTTTGCCGTAGTTCATTCAGCCGGATGGTTTTCCGTCTGCTGGCTGACAGCAAAGGTCTTTGCCGTCTGCCAGGCATGCCTTTGCCGTGAGCCATGGCAGATGGCAAAGTTCCTGATTCCCATAGTGCTAGTAGCTAGATGGCTTCATCTCTCTCTTTTATCTTCAATACAATGTTCTCCTCGATATTCTTGGAGATCTATTCGATGTAATCTTCTTTTGCGGTGTGTTTGTTGAGATTCGATGAATTTTGGATTTATGATCGGATCATCTTTAAATATTATTTGAGTCTTCTCTGAACTCTTTTATGCATGATTAAGATAGCTTTGTATTTCTCTGCGATCAACGATCTGGTTTGGCCAACTAGATTTGTTTTTCTTGCAATGGGAGAGGTGCTTTGTGATGGGTACAATATTGCGATGTCCTCACCCAGTGACAGAAGGGGTAGCGAGGCACATATTATATTGTTGCCATTAAGGATAAAAAGATGGGGTTTATATCATATTGCATGAGTTTATCCCTCTACATAATATCATCTTGCTTAAGGAGTTACTCTATTTTCATAATTTAATACTCTAGATGCATGTTGGATAGCGGTCGATGAGTGGAGTAATAGTAGTAGACGCAGGCAGGAGTCGGTGTTCTTGTCACGGACGGGATGCATATATTCATGATCATTACCTTAGATGTCGTCATAACTTTGCGCTTTCATATCAATTTCTTAATAGTAATTTGTTTACCCATCGTATGCTTTCTGATGCGGAGCATCCTACGGTCATCCCCATGGAACCATCTCCCCAAGTGCTTAGTGGACCGATGACACGATCTCGTGCAAGAGCACTTGAAACCAAGGTTAACTCTCTCCTTGTTGAATTCCCATTTGACCACCTTGATACATGGCTACTACCTCAAACAGAGACACTTTGTATGCTTAGGTGTCAAGGAGAAGTTACGGTGCAAGATGGACGCCAAGAGCATGGAGGGAAATCTACCCAGCCCAGGATCACCGGTGCTACCGGCCAACTACCGGCCAACTACCGCTCGGCAGGTACAGCTCAACTACCGCCCATGTATTGCTCAACCTTCTGTGATCAAGCGGCACAAGGCCGGTACAGGGCCGGTAGTTCCCCCAACGGTGACCAGACCGGTAGAACTGCCCCGACCACCGGTACAACTACTGGACTACCTCCGCGGACACCTCCAGGGACCGGTGCATGAGCTCCCAGCGGTACAACCGACCCCTCGACCGGTACAACCGGCCTGCCTGCACGCAGTGAAGCGGGTTTTGAACCATGTTGATGTCTACTACACGCTTCTATTCCTGTAGACAGTGTTGGGCCTCCAAGAGCAGAGGTTTGTAGGACAACAACAAATTTCCCTTAAGTGAGTAACCCAAGGTTTATCGAACTCAGGGAAGTGGAGTTTGAACGTACCCCTTTCAAGAAACCCTGCAATCAAGATACAAGAAGTCTCTTGTGTCCCCAACACACCTAATACACTTGTCAGATGTATAGGTGCACTAATTCGGCGAAGAGATGGTAAAATATGGATGATAGGAGTGGCAAAGCAAAGTAATATAAATCTGTAATAAAAAGTGCAGCAAGCAAACAAGTGGTAAACGTGAGCACAAATGGTATTGCAATGGTGGAAACAAGGCCTAGGCTTCATACTTTCACTAATGGAAACTCCCAACAACATTAACACAATCGAATCACATGATATTTCCCATAATGGAGACGCACTCGGAGGTCATTCCTTTGTGGTCAAGAGAGGATGAGAATTATGTAGGGCTACAAAAGCACACCTCAAAGTTCGTAGTTCCCAATCTATGGATTTCCCAATGTCACCGCGGCCATCCAAAGAGAGTACCACAATCACCACAACATATCTCAAGGATAGTCAAAGACAAGCACCAAGAGACTCTCAATCTTCAATCAACACACAAAAGAGGAAATCACTCATGAAAATATTCTTCTAATCCATGTCCAATAGACCGCTGTCACCTTGGTCTCGGGGATTATACTAGATAAAGACAAGTGAGTACATCAATCCAATACATAGAGGAAGGGGAAATATCATGGGATCACCCTAGATTAACATAGCCTATGATCACAACGAAGATCACATCATGGGAGAGAGAATTGACCACATAGCTACTGGTAGGAACCTCGGCCCCGAGGAGGAACTACTCCCGCATCATGGAGGGAGGAAGCAACGTCGATGGAGATGAATCCGGGGGCACTTCCCCGTCCCGGCAGGATGCCGGCACATGAATTCTGGTCCCCCGAAACTTGGTGGCGATGGCGGCGGAGATCGGAATTGCTTCTGGAGAAAAGGGGTCTGAAATCAGGGTTTCCGCGACGGGAGATAAATATATGCCAAAGGGGGTCACGAGAGGCGGAGAGGGGGGCCCAGGCGCCCCCTAGGCGGCCAGGGGTGGGGCCGCCTCGGCTGGCCGCCTGGGCTGCCCCTGGCTCCCCTCTGGCCCCACTTCTGGCGCGTGGAAGCTTTTGGAGCGCTGATTTTTTATATATTTTCCCGGAATTTTTCTGGCAATTTAAGTAATGGGAAAACCTGAAATACAAAAACAGCAGAAAACAGAAACTGGCACTGGGGTGCACTGAGTTAATAGGTTAGTCCAAATATGATCAAAAGTGTATGAAAGTGTATCAAAAGCATAGCAATATCACACAAAAGAAGCATGGAGCAAGCAGAAATTATATATACGTTTTGGACGTATCAACATCCCCAAGCTTAATTCCTGCTCGTCCTCGAGTAGGTAAATGATAACAAGCATAATTTCTGTGGTGACATGCTACCAAAGAGTCTTTCACAATCACATGACAAATGCTTATTGAGATAATGAATCTTTAGTAATTAAGTTGCCTCATGAGAATATCACAAAGAACTGAAAGTTTACAATATGATACTGAAACACCTAATAGATTTGTAGTGAGCATGGTGTGCAAACATGACAAAGTGATACCTCGCTTGCCCCCTTTAGTGAAGCAAAACATAAATGCAGGAGCACCTCCGAAGTTTAAGTGACGACTAGATACAATGATTTCAGAATAAGCGCTATCACAATCATGCAGAAGACAATGGTACTTTGGGACAATGCACATTACACTCAGAATGACAATCATGCTCTCAATAGTTGGTGCTTTGAAGAAAGAAGGTGGAGACTCTCGAACCATGGATTTTGATGGCAAGGTTGAAAACCCGTGGTTGGAAGCAAAGACTAAACATGTACCAGAGCTCTTGGTTTTGAAAACAGAGATAAAAAGCTTTTGGGAGGTGCATATTTCGTCAACGAATGTTAGTAGACAACCCAATCACTTCTCGAACTGGACAAGTTTTGAGGAACGGCTCCCGCACGGGGACGATCACATCCCCTTAATCTCCTTTGTTTATCACTGCCAAAAGTTTTCTGATTTCTCATGAACAAAGCGTGAAGGAGGGTTTGTTTGTTGTATTATCTTTTATGAGCCGGGCGCACTCATGCCAGTTTCTCCTCGTATTAGGGGTTTGCAGATTAGACATGCAATCCCGGGGTAAAACTTGTCCGACTTAAAAATATCATGAATTAACTACTACTTCCTCATGAGCTAAAACAGAGGCACAAAAGAGAAATGCTTTTGAATAATTTTGAGATGGTACAAGAAAGTCTTCGTTAGGAATGGCAAGTAAATACCATATATAGGAAGGTATGGTGGACTCATATGGCATAACTGGTTTCAAGGATTTTGGATGCACAAGCAGCCAGTCCGCTTATTACAGGTGAAGGCTAGCAAAAGACTGGGAGCTACCAACTAAGAGAGCAATGACGGCCATAATCATGCAGAGCGACAAAGCAACATTGAATCGGGCATGGAAGTTATATCACTATTCAGAAATTAAAGATCATCAAGGCTTGATAGACTTTCTTTACAGTCTTAATTATGCGTGAGCATATGCCAAGTCAATCAAAATAAATTCTTGGAGGAAGATATCACTAAACCATACCACATCATAGGCAAACAAATCATGCTGGTACTTCAACAACACATTAAGAACCCCCAGCTATTTGAGACTAACCACAAGAAAACATGAACTACTAAGCACCATTATGCACATAGCATTTTTATCATAGACATATCAACCAGTGCCACAGAAGCCAACTCTCTTAACAAGATAAGCATGATAACTCAAGAGAGTTCCAGAAGCAACAACCTAAACAAAAGCTCTTAAAAAGATAAGCATGAAAACTAAGAGCTAAGCATGACAGCAGCTATGAAAAGATAAAGAACACACACAAGAAGATACGCATGCAAGCCTATGTTGTGTTCTACAGTGGAGTGGAGCGTATTTCTATCCCAAACAATGAAGGCTAGGATCTAACTTATTATGAACAGAAAGCAAAGCTAAAGAAAACTAAAAAGGAAACTAAGAGCAAGACGCTCCAAGCATAGCACATAACGCATGAAGTGATTAAAATATAGTGGAACGAAAGACGAACTGATAATTGTTGATGGAAAAGGGGATGCATGGGGGCATCCCCAAGCTTAGACGCTTGAGTCTTCTTGAATATTTCTTGGGGGTGCACGGGGGCATCCCCAAGCTTGAGCGTTTGACCCTCCTGAATCTTCTTTTATCATCTTCCCTCGCACACTTCAAAACTCCCTTCATATATAACTCATCATAATCTGATTAGCGAGGTTAGTACCCACAATAAAATAATTTTTCCCTACTGGAAATAAGGATAATCTTGAAGAGCTACTGTTTCTCAAGATTGCCAAAAGGTTTTTGCAAAGAAAAAGCAAGCTCAAGGTTTGCAAAAAGAAGAAAAGGCAAAACAGGACATAATCTGTGAAAAACAGACGAGCAGGTAGTAAACAATTTTTTCGGGGCACTTCTGCAACTCAAATCAAAAAACTCAGAACAGACGCTCGAAAGCCAATTATATAGAGCACGCTGTCAAAACAATTCAGACCAAAAAGATGATCTGGTGATTTTATACGAATTTTTCTGTCCAAGGACAGAATCTGTTTTCTGGACAACACGTCACAACTTTTGAACTTCCTTGCAACCAGAGGCTAAACTTGGCACAAAGCTGAAAAATAAAGATACAATGATGTTGCTACAGTAGTAACAAACATCAAGACCACTAAAAACTGAAAGCAAAGATAACAAGGGTTGTCTCCCTAGAGCTCTTTCTTTATAGCCATAAAGATAGACTTAAGACTTTAATGATGCTCTCATAGGAATAAGAATTGAAGAACAAAAGAGAGCATCAATAAGCAAATACCAAACACATTTAAGCCTAACATGCTTCCTATGTATAGGAATCTTGTAAAGAAATAAATTATTGAAGCATAAAGCAACTAGCATAGGAAGGCAAAACAAGCATAACTTCAAAATATTCACCATAAAGAGAGGAAACTTCTTATTATTAAGATATTTAGAACCATGTCTCCCTCTCTCATTATAAATTTCAGTGGCATCATGGATGAACTCAACAATATAACTATCACATAAGGCATTATTTCCATGATCCAAAAGCATAAAAGTATCATTACTCTTCATATAAGCAAAATCTTTCTTATTAGGAATAGTGAGAGTAAAGCAATCATAACCATCATGGTAATCATCATATTTAGGAGGCATATCATAATCATAATAAATTTTATCCTCAATAGTAGGTGGACTAAAAAGCTCACATTTATCATTGTAATCATCATATATAGGAGGCATAGTATCATCAAAGTAAATTTTCTCCTCAAAAGTTGGGGGACTAAAAATATCATGTTCATCAAACGTGTCATCCCCAAGCTTAGAGCTTTCCATGTCATTAGCAATATTGATATTCAAAGAAAGCATACTAATAACATCACCACCATCATGATTGTTATGCAAATAATAAAGTTCCATAGGTTTTTTAATTTTCTCTTCAAACACATCATGTCCCAAAGCAAGGTAGAGCTTATAAAGCTCTCTCATATTTTTGTTGTTTTCCATTAAGCAAAACTAGTGAAAATAAAAACAAGAAACAAAAAGATTTAATAGCAAGATCTAGAGAAGGTACCTTCACTTACCTCACTTCCCTGGCAACAGCGCCAGAAATAGCTTGATGTCTACTACACGCTTCTATTCCTGTAGACAGTGTTGGGCCTCCAAGAGCAGAGGTTTGTAGAACAGCAACAAATTTCCCTTAAGTGAGTAACCCAAGGTTTATCGAACTCAGGGAAGTGGAGGTTGAACGTACCCCTTTCAAGCAACCCTGCAATCAAGATACAAGAAGTCTCTTGTGTTCCCAACACACCTAATACACTTGTCAGATGTATAGGTGCACTAGTTCGGCGAAGAGATGGTAAAATATGGATGATAGGAGTGGCAAAGCAAAGTAATATAAATCTGTAATAAAAAGTGTAGCAAGCAAACAAGTGGTAAACGTGAGCACAAATGGTATTGCAATGGTGGAAACAAGGCCTAGGCTTCATACTTTCACTAGTGGCAACTCCCAACAACATTAACACAATCGAATCACATGATATTTCCCATAATGGAGACGCACTCGGAGGTCATTCCTTTGTGGTCAAGAGAGGACGAGAATTATGTAGGGCTACAAAAGCACACCTCAAAGTTCGTAGTTCCCAATCTATGGATTTCCCAATGTCACCGCGGCCATCCAAAGAGAGTACCACAATCACCACAACATATCTCAAGGATAGTCAAAGACAAGCACCAAGAGACTCTCAATCTTCAATCAACACACAAAAGAGGAAATCACTCATGAAAATATTCTTCTAATCCATGTCCAATAGACCACTGTCACCTTGGTCTCGGGGTTTATATTAGATAAAGACAAGTGAGTACATCAATCCAATACATAGAGGAAGGGGAAATATCATGGGATCACCCTAGATTAACATAGCTTATGATCACAACGAAGATCACATCATGGGAGAGAGAATTGACCACATAGCTACTGGTAGGAACCTCAGCCCCGAGGAGGAACTACTCCCGCATCATGGAGGGAGGAAGCAACGTCGATGGAGATGAATCCGGGGGCACTTCCCCGTCCCGGCAGGATGCCGGCACAGGAATTCTGGTCCCCCGAAACTTGGTGGCGATGGCGGCGGAGATCGGAATTGCTTCTGGAGAAAAGGGGTCTGGAATCAGGGTTTCCGCGACGGGAGATAAATATATGCCAAAGGGGGTCACCAGAGGCGGAGAGGGGGGCCCAGGCGCCACCCCTAGGCGGCCAGGGGTGGGGCCGCCTGGGCTGGCCCTGGCTCCCCTCTAGCCCCACTTCTGGCGCGTGGAAGCTTCTGGAGCGCTGATTTTTTATATATTTTTCCCGGAATTTTTCTGGCAATTTAAGTAATGGGAAAACCTGAAATACAAAAACAGCAGAAAACAGAAACTGGCACTGGGGTGCACTGAGTTAATAGGTTAGTCCAAATATGATCAAAAGTGTATGAAAGTGTATCAAAAGCATAGCAATATCACACAAAAGAAGCATGGAGCAAGCAGACATTATAGATACGTTTTGGACGTATCACATGTATCCCCCAACTTACCCATTGGACTACAAATAGACCTCCTTCTCCTTCTTTCTAGGGTCAGCATTATGATAGCTCATTTAGACTAGAGCTTTGCTCATCCCCTAGTAGTTCTACTCCATCGAGAGATCGCGGCCCCTCTACGGAGAAGATCCACACCAGATTCAAGACCTCCTCATGGAGAAGACCATCAAGACCTCCTCACGGATAAGACTACCTTTTGTATCGTCCTTTATTGCATTTGGATCATTGTGGTACTCCTGTTTGTGCATTGATCTAGCATATGTGTGATTGTTCTTGTCGTTCTCGTGTGTTTCACCCCGTGATTCCTCCTTGTGTTCTTTGTGTTCTTCGTGGGATCCCCTCCATTTCGTGAAAGATCGCCCCCTAGGGTTCCACCCTACATCATCTTGGTATCTAGTGCCTAGTTTGATCACGAATTTGGAGTCCCTACCCTTGTTTTGTAGCCTTGTTTTGTTGATTTTGTACCAATTTCAAAAATTCCCCACATAAATAGCCCCAATTTGTTTTTCTGTGATTTTTTTGGTTTGATGATGTTTTATTGATTTTGATCCATGGATTTGCTTTATTACAAGTGGATCTAGCCTTTCCCATCTTTTAACCACCTTCCATCCACGAAATCCTTCCAATTTTGCCCCCGAAATCATCCATTTCCGCCCCAAATTGGCCTTGATCCAGTTCTGCGAATTTTCCCGACACCAGCGGTACTACCACCCACTCCAAGCGGAACTACCACTAAGCACCACAAGCAGTACTACCGCCCCTCACTGTTTCAACATCGGCTAATTGACCGTGTAGACCATAACTAATTCATCTGAACTCGGATTTTGACTTTCTTTAGCTCATTTTGAAGCTATCGACACCCCCGATCCCACAAAAATACCACCATCATCATTAGACTCCATCAATTTTTTTTGAAATTTGGAAAGTTTGCTTAGGCCCTCCACCATATCAACCACCACCAAAACTTCCGCATAACATAGTCAACCATAAAATCGGCCAACCCAACATAACCCAATTTAGGGAACATGATGTCGACTCCGACAATCTTTGACACGTTTTGTCTTGGAGTACTTGAGTTGTGGTTTCTCCGTTTCCTCGGGTGTTTAGGCTAACTTGGAGCAGAACGACTTTGACGACACCACCTCTCAACCTGGACAAGGACGGTAACATCGACGACACGTTGTATATCCTACCTTGCATTTGCATTGATAACCATCCTCAACCATTTTGTGTAGCTTTCCTATCGAGACTCGCCATTTGAGTATTGTCGGGCAACGACACTTGTGCACATTAGTGGTCATCGTGGTATCATCGTGTCATCATATATCATCCGGGTATCTTATCATCATCTCTTGTGTCATAAGGTTGCCATAGCATATACACAATTGCTATCTTGGTTCGAGAAGCATCACATAGTTGCCCTAGCAAAAGAGCTCAAAGACAAAGAGCCATCCAAGCTTTTAAGCAAAAGAGGAGGATAAGAAAAGAGATTTTAAGCAAGAACCATAGCAACATTAAGATTGTCATACTTGATCATCTTGGATCATATCATAGAAACACCAAGCATATAACATACTTGGGATAGAGTTCGACGCATTTTTGCCTAGTAGGTTGTGCACAAGTCTCGTATACGCCTATTGTGCAATTGTGCTAGTGTCTCTCTGGTGGTGTGCAACAAGAGCATTTTCCGTGGATTCCACATCGTCCGCTCAACCTTGGTTTGCACATCCCCATTTATCTATTTGTGTGTGTGTTTCCGTGTCCCTTATAGCTATTGGTCTTCTTGTTGCATTGGCAAAGTTGCGAATCTTTTTCAACATCATTGAGTCTTACTAACGATTGCATACTTTGGTCCACCATCCTAACCAAGCTCCACAAAAGGCTTTTATTGTGTAGGTGTGAGAGATCGACGAGATACGGTACCAATTGTGCTATTTCTTTGCAACATCATTGAGTGATCTTTGATCCATCCTCAATGTCGGTCAAGGTACATCTGGTATTGTCTTTTCCTTCTTCCACTCACATTATTGCTTGGAATGATGGATAGGCCAAGTACATATTCGAACCCGCTATTTTATTATCCTAAAGAATCGAACAACTACGTCACCAAACTACGTCTATTTGGTGTTCAACGAGCTCTATATCAAAAGAATGAAGCTATGCAAGAGCGCATTGAGCTACCCGCCATCGACTTGAGACATTCTGAAGCACGCACAAGAGAGCAATTCGACAACATCAATGCCAACATGTCATCTCAATTTGAAGAGCAACGGACTTTGATGATCAATCGACGCTCTTCCTCTTCATCATCTCAAAGACGGAGCCGCTTAAGTCGTCATACCGGCTACACCTCTGGCTCAAGTACACCTACATCGAACACTCTTCGCCAAGCCGCGCGTCAAGCCCGGCATGACAACTGGAACCCACTTCATGGCAAGAGTTCCCAAAAGCTATTTGGAGAGCAAGACCATCGACAATGTCAAAACCAAGTTACACTTGAGCAAGCACAAGAACGGCAATGACTACACCAACAAGAAGGAGAGCGAGCGTGCCAACACCAAGAAGAGCAAGATGCTGAGGCACAACGCCAAGCACAACAACGGCAAGAAGAGCAAGCTCTGGAAGCGCAATGTTCACTACGTGACTCACATCGCAATGTTGCAACACGCAATCGACACAATCGCCAAGAGGAAGAAGCACTTCAAGATGAAGTTCAAGAAAGGCGCTTTCAAGCGAGAATGCAACGCCAAGCTCCTCCTCAAGCTAGACAAGTGCAACAAGCTCGACAAGAACCGCAAGTTTGGCAAGAGCAACGTGACAATGAGCATAAAAAATCCCAAGAGTAACATGAGGTTGACAATCCTCAATGCAAAGAACGCCCCCCAATAGGCAACCAAATAATGAAGAAAATCGTTATGGCAAGCTCAAATTCACAATGCCAAAGTTCTCCGGAAGCATCGATCCCGAAGACTACCTCTCATGGTCATTGAAAATTGACAAGATCTTTCGTCTCCACAACTTTGATGAAGAAAAGAAGATCGCAATGGCATCCCTTGAGTTCCAAGACTATGTTCTTATTTGGTGGGAGCAAGTCATCGAGAGAAGAGAAGCAAAAGGCGAACCACCTATCACTACTTCGACTCAAATGAAGGAAGTCATGAGAGCACGTTTCGTGCCAACACACTACAACCGCGACTTGTTCAAAAAGTTGCAACTCCTCAAGCAAGGAACCAAGTCTGTTGAAGAGTACTAACAGGAAATGGAGATTGCCATGCTACGAGCCAACATCACGGAGGATGAAGAGCAAACTATGGCGAGATTCTTGAATGGACTCAACTATCCTATCAAGAAGATTGCAGATTTCCAACCATACACAAATCTCCCTGAGCTAGTACACCAAGCCACCAAAGCGGAGCGACAAGTACAAGAGGACTACAAGTACTCCAAGTTCACTTCCAAGAACTACGGCTCATACAACCAAGTTTCAACAACTTCAGCACCTCCCACCTCTACCAAACCATCTACAAGCTTAGGTGACAAGTCAAGCTACAAGAATTCGACTACATCAAGTCGTCCCCCTTCTACGAACAACTTCAAGCCAAGAGCTTCATCATCTACAACTCCAACCGAGGATACCTCCAAGACGAGTTCCATCAAGTGTTTCAAATGCCAAGGACAAGGCCACAAGTCATTTGAGTGCAAGACCGTTCGCACCATGATCATCAATGACGACGGGTCCTATGACTCAATGAGCGATGACGAGATGGAAGCTCTTGAACATGTAGCTATGCATTGCCAAGTGAATGAAGATGAAGAAAATCAAGTGTTTTGCGGCAATGACTCGAGTCCCAATATCGTTGTCTCCAAGGTCTTGACACTTCAACACCGTCAAGATGAAGATCAACGATGTCACATCTTCCATACCAAGGTCGACATCAACGGACGTTCCGTCAAGGTTATCATTGATGGAGGAAGTTGTCATAACTTAGCAAGTGAAGAGCTTCGCGACATGCTACAATTGGTCAAGACAAAGCACCCTCACCCCTACAAGGTCCAATGGCTTAGCGATTCCGGAACTATTCGAGTTGAGCACACCATGCAAGTATCCTTCAAGATAGGCGCCTACGAGGACACACTAGAGTGTGATGCGGTCCCTATGTCAGTTTGCCACCTTCTCCTTGGGAGACCATGGCAATACGATCGTGGAGTCACCCACAATGGACGGACCAACCATTACAGCTTCAAGATGAAGGGCAATGAATTTGTCCTACATCTTGTGTCGCCAAGTCAAGTGGTCTCCGACAAACAAGTTTCCACCAACCATCGTGGAGAGAATGGTGAGAGAGCGAACCATTAAAAGGAGAGTGAGAGCCACAAGCCAAATTCGAGCATCTCCACGATGAGCGACAAGAAGCAACTATTGTTATTTGCCACCAAAAGTGAGATGAGATAAGTGTGTGAGAACCCATCGAGCATCTTCCACCTTGAGCTTCTATGCAAAGGGGAAGCAAAACCTACTAACACTTCACCACCTCCACCTTTAGTGTTGTCTCAATTGTTGCAGGACTTCAAAGATATCTTTCCCGATGAACTACCTCCGGGCCTACTCCTCTTCGTGGCATCGAGCACCGCATCGACCTCATCCCCGGAGCGCCTCTTCCTAACAAGTCCCCGTACCGCGTCAACCCAGAAAAGACCAAGGAGATCCAACGACAAGTCCAACAACTCATCGGCAACGGACACGTCCGCGAAAGCATGAGCCCTTGTGCCATTCCGGTAATCCTTGTACCCAAGAAAGATGGTATTTACCGCATGTGTTCGGATTGCCATCCTATTAGTGCTATCACCATTAGATACCGTCACCCAATACCACGCTTAGATGGTATGCTTGATGAACTTAGCGGAGCCACCATCTTTTCCAAGATTGATCTCAAAAGTGGTTATTACCAAATCCGCATACAAGAGGGTGATGAGTGGAAAACCTCCTTCAAAACAAAGTTCAGGTTATACGAATGGCTTGTTATGCCTATGGGTTTATCCGAGGCACCCGGCACATTTATGAGAATGATGCACTTTGTTCTTAGGCCATACATCGGAGTCTTTGTAGTAGTCTACTTTGATGACATGCTCGTTTTTAGCAAGTCTCTCAAAGACTATGTGAATCATCTTAGTACCATTTTGCAAACCCTCCGCAAGGAGAAACTTTATGCCAATATGGAAACGTGCAAATTCGGTGTAGACAAACTTGTGTCCTTAGGATTGGCCGTGTCATCCAAAGGTGTGCATGTAGACGAGACTAAAATTGAAGCATTAAAACTTTGCCAACACCAACGAACCCGCATCATGTGCGTAGCTTCCTAGGCCTTGCCTGATTCTACCGATGTTTTGTCAAGGACTTTAGCACGATAGCTATGCCCTTGCATGCTTTGAGCAAGAAGAACACATGCACCCTTCACTTGGGATCCTTCGCAAGACACCACGTTCAATGAGCTAAAAAACTTGCTTACACATGCACCACTTCTTGCCTTACCAAACTTTGACAAACCATTTGAGATACATTGTGAAGCTAGTGGTACCGGCATAGGAGGCGTGTTAATGCAAGAAAAGCGCCCGATTGCGTATCTTAGCGAAAAACTTTCTGGAGCGCAACTTAACTACCCTATCTATGATAAAAATCTCTATGCATTAGTGAGAGTTTTGCGTGTTTAGGAACACTATCTTCGACCTCATGAATTCATTCTTCACATGGACCATGAGACACTCAAGTATCTTAAGGGTCAAACTAAGTTGAACAAGCATCACACTAGGTGGAGTGAGTTCATAGAGTCTTTTCCCTATGTCATTAAATACATCAAAGGCAAATAGAACGTTGTAGCGGACGCGCTTTCTCGCAAATGCATGATTGTTACCAAACTTGAGTTGAATGTTATTGTATTTGAGCACATAAAAGACTTGTATGAGCATGATCCTTCCTTTGCAAATTATTATGCTAAGTGTGTGATGCACACCTCTTGGGAACGATATTATATCAAGGATGCTTATCTTATGAGAGCTAACAAACTTTGCATTCCCGAGTCGTCTCTCTGTTTGCTCCTTTTGTAGTAATCTCATGGAGGAGGACTTATGGGACACTTTGGACGCGACAAGACATTTGCGACGCTCTCCAAGAACTATTATTGGCCCAAGATGTTCTGTGACGTCTCACGCTTCACCAACCGGTGTTCTACATGCCGCAAAGCTAAGTCCAAAGCTCAATCTCACGCTTTATATGCCACTTACTATTCCACATCAACCTTGGGAAGACATTAGCATGGACTTTGTACTTGGGTTGCCTAGGACTCAAAATGGCAAGGATTCCATTTTCGTTGTTGTGGATAGATTTTCCAAAATGGCTCATTTCATTCCATGCAACAAGATATACGATGCTTCACATGTTGCGAATCTCTTTTGTAGGGAAATCTTGCGCCTACATGGAGTGCCCAAGACGATCGTATCGCACCGCGTCGTAAAGTTCTTAAGCTACTTTTGGAAGACTCTATGCGCCAAACTCGGCATCAAGCTACTATTCTCATCGGCTTACCATCCACAAACGGATGGCCAAACGGAGGTGACGAACCGAACGCTATCGATGCTTCTTCGCGTGTTGATCAAGAAGAACACCAAGGAATGGGAGCAATGCTTGCCCATCGCCGAGTTCGCCTACTACCGCGCAAGACACTTGACAACCGGCAAGTCCCCCTTCGAGGTCGTCTACGGTTTCAACCCATTTTGCCCATTGGACATTCTTCGTCTACCTCTCCAAGAGCGCACCAACATGGACGCAAGTGCACGAGCAAGTTATCTCAAGAAGATGCATGAAGATACAAGGGCAACGATAGAGCGTCAAGTACATCGCCTCGCCACCAAGCTCAACGCTAACAAGACACCAAGGGTGTTCCAACCGGGAGATCTCATATGGCTTCATCTCCGCAAGGACCGTTTCCCCAACGAGCGCAAGTCCAAACTCCTAGCTCAAGCCGACGGACCCTTCAAGGTGTTAGCACGCTACAACAACAATGCTTACAATATCGACATTCCACACAACAAGTACAATGTGAGCGATACCTTCAACATCAAGGATCTCTCTCCTTTCCATGGTGATGAAGATTTCGATCCGAGGTCAGATCTTTCCCAAGGGAGGGGAGATGATGCGGAGCATCCTACGGTCATCCTCATGGACCCATCTTCCCAAGTTCTTAGTGGACCGATGACACAATCTCATGCAAGAGCACTTGAAACCGAGGTTAACACTCTCCTTGTTGAATTCCCATTTGACCACCTTGAGACATGGCTACTACCTCAAACGGAGACACTTTGTATGCTTAGGTGTCAAGGAGAAGTTATGGTGCAAGATGGACGCCAAGAGCACGGAGGGAAATCTACCCAGCCCAGGATCATCGGTACTACCGACCAACTACTGCTCGGCCGGTACAACCGCTCAAATACCGGCCATGTACCGCTCAACCTTTTGTGATCAAGCAGCACAAGGCTGGTACAAGGCCGGCAGTTCCCCCAGCGGTGACCAGACCGGTACTACCGCCCGACCACCGGTACAACCGCTGGACTACTTCCGCGGACACCTCCATGGACCAGTGCATGAGCTCCTAGCGGTACAACCACCCCTCGACCAGTACAACCGGCCCGCCCGCGCGCAGTCAAGCGGGTTTTGACCCATGTATCCCCCAACTTACCCCTTGGACTACAAATAGAACTCCTTCTCCTCCTTTCTAGGGTCAGCATTATGATAGCTCATTTAGACTAGAGCTTTGCCCACCCCCCTAGTGGTTCTACTCCATCGAGAGACCGTGGCCCCTCTACGGAGAAGATCCACACCAGATTCAAGACCTCCTCAGAGATAAGACCATCAAGACCTCCTCACAGAGAAGACTACCTTTTGCATCGTCCTTTATTGCGTTTGGATCATTGTGGTACTCGTGTTTGTGCATCGATCTAGCATATGTTTGATTGTTCTCATCATTCTCGTGTGTTTTACCCCGTGATTCCTCCTTGTGTTCTTCATGTTCTTCGTGGGATCCCCTCCATTTCGTGAAAGATCGCCCCCTAGGGTTCCACCCTACATCACTTTCTTCGAGAGAGAAGCCTCGAGTGAAACCTATGACCCCGGGTCTATTTTCCGTCATATATTTTCAGATCTATAAAGCCAAAAACTCAGAAATACCTTGCTGCAATTATTTTGTGTGTACTTTATTTTGCTTTTTGCTTTTGTTTTAAATCTGTCTCTATCAGATCTCACTCTTGTTCGTGACCGTGAAGGGATTGACAACCCCTCTTTCGTGTTGTGTGCAAGTGTTTGTTAGTTTGTGCATGTGCATAGATTGGAGATTTTCTTGTGCCTCCTACTGGATTGATACTTTGGTTCTTAACTGAGGGAAATGCTTATCTCTACTTTGCTGCATCACCCTTTCCTCTTCAAGGTAAAAATCAACGCAAGATCAAGAAGTAGCAGAAAGAATTTCTGGAGCCGTTGCCGGGGAGGTTATACATCAAGCCTACCAAGTACTTGTCATAAACTCTCATCTCTTGCGCTTACATTATTTGCCATTTGCCTCTCGTTTTCATCTCCCCTACTTCTTAAACATTTTCACAAAAACACAAAAATATTTACCTTTTTATTCGCCCCTTTTCTGTTCGCCTTTTTGTTTATTTGTGTGCTAGATCGCTTTGCTATCATGTCTGAATCAGGGGAGGTTATCATTAAAAAGGGTAGCAATTATATTGAGGAAATTTTTGTTGATAATGACCTTCAAGAAAAGGATTCTACTATTGTGCACACTAAAAAACTTCGTGTAGGTAGTGGCAATATTATTGGAAATGGTGTTATTCAAGATTTCTTTACTTTTGCCGGTACGCTACCTATGCTAGGAGTGTCAATTCTTAACAAAACTAATAGTCTTGCGGATGCAATATCTCTACTTATAGTTGAACTTGAAATACAATTTGTTCACATGCATCCAAGCATACAAAGGATACTCCTAGAATTTTCTAATGTTCATGATCCCTCTGTTAAGCATGTTGCCACTATATTTTTAGCCTATGAATATGAAAGAAGCACATGAAATATTTGATCATTACAATATAAATTGTGGCTTCCCTCCTATAGAGGACATCCTTTTTAATCAAGAAGAAATTAGGAGATTAAAATCTCCAGACTATGCTGTCTATAATGAAAACCTAAGGAAAAAGGTTCCTCCCGAGGTGCTGATTGATAAGATTTCTGAACTTAATGATAATTTTTTATACAAAGGAATGGATTAGGGATTGTACTTAGGGACAAACTTAAGATGTTTAATCAAAGGAATGTTTATAATGAAGAGATAATTATCAACTACAAGGGGTCAAGAGAGGAACTTATTCCTCCCAAACTTGATCTCATAGATCCTTATCCAATTAAATTTAGCCCCTTTGATTATTTTTTCTTGCCACAAAGAAAACTTGCTTTTGAAAGGAGGGAGTATGAGATGAGCATGGATGATCTCCCTCACTTCTATTACAATACCTAGATCGTTGCCTTATGCCTAGCTAGGGGCATTAAACAATAGTGCTTGTGGGAGGCAACCCAATTTTATTTTTGTTTTAATATTTTTCTTATGTTTTTGAATAAATATACCTTCTAGCCTCAGGTTAGATGTGTTTTCATGTTTTAATTTAGTGTTCGTGCCAAGTAAGACCTTTGGGATGGTTTGGAAGATTGTTGATTTGATTTTGCTGAAAAATAGAAACTTTTGCATCCTGTACAGAAATTTCTGTAATTTTCTGGAGCGTGATAATTTTCTATGATATATAAATTTCCCACATTTTCCTAATTGTTTAGAATTTTTAGATTTGCATAAGTATGCGAAGGTTTCATATTGCTACAAACTGTTCTGTTTTTGACAGATTCTGTTTTCATCGTGTTGTTTGCTTATTTTGATGAATCTATGGGTTGTATCAGGGGGTATGAACCATGGATAAGTTATAATACATTATATATAACACCAACATAAAATTAGAATGAGTTCACAACAGTAACTAAAGTAGTTATTTGATTTATTACGCTAACGGATCTCATGAGTTTTCTGTTGAGTTTTTGTTGTGAAGTTTTCAAGTTTGGGGTAAAGATTTGATGGACTACGGAATAAGGAGTGGCAAGAGCCTAAGCTTGGGGATGCCCAAGGCACCCTAAGGTAATATTTAAGGATAACCAAGCATCTAAGCTTGGGGATGCCCCGGATGGCATCCCCTCTTTTGTCTTCAATCCATCGGTAAATTTACTTGAGGCTATATTTTTATTCACCACATGATATGTATTTTGCCTGGAGGATCTTGTATTATTTGAGACTTTAGTTTTTAGTTTCCACAATCATCCTTGCTATACACACCTTTTGAGAGGGACACACATTAATCGTTAATTTATTAGAATACTCTATGTGCTTCACTTATATCTTTTGAGTTAGGGTAGTTGCTCTAGTGCTTCACTTATATCATTTGGAGCACGACGCTGATGTTATTTGAAGAACTTGATGAACTCTCATGCTTCACTTATATTATTTTGAGAGTCTAATAAAATCATGGTAATCAGCTTGGGTTGTGAATTTAGTCCTAATATGATAGGCATCCAAGGGGGATATAATAAAAACTTTCATAAAGAGCATTGAATATATGAGAAGTTTGATTCCTTGCAATTGTTTTGAGATATGAAGATGGTGATATTAGTGTTATGCTAATAGTGAATTGTGTAGTTAAATAAATACTTGTTTTAAGGTTTGTGATTCTCGTAGCATGCATGTATGGTCTTCTAGTTATGTGATGAAGTTGGAGCGCAATTTATTCTTGCTTGTCTTCCTTTGTGTGAAAGTCGGGGGTGTGCGATGGTTAACTCCGACCAACCTCTCCCCTAGGAGCATGCGTAGTAGTACTTTGCTTCGAGGTCTAATAAGCTTTTTGCAATAAGTATGTGAGTTCTTTATGACTAATGTTGAGTCCATGGATTATATGCACTTGCCCCCTTCCACCTTTGCTAACCACTATAGTACTGCGCAACTTTCGCTGGTGCATTAAACCCACCTTATACCCTTCCTCGAAACATCCACCATACCTACCTATTATGGCATTTTTATTGCTACTCCAAGATATATATCCATGTAACTCCACTGTTCCGTCATTATGGGTTTGAGTTACCTTAAGTTGCAATTTTGAGTTGTAAGTAAATAAAAGTGTGATGATCATCCTTATTATAATATTGTCCCATGTGAGGTTATACAAAAAAGATAGGCCAAAAGAGTCCAAAAAAGGGAGAGAAAAAGAGTCTAAAAAAGAGGAGTCTCCACAAAAAAGAGAGAAGAAAGAGAGAGGGGACAATGTTACTATCCTTTTCCACACTTGTGCTTCAAAGTAGCACCATATTCCTCATGATAGAGGATCTCCTATTTTGACACTTTCATATATTACTAGTGGGAAGTTTTCATTATAGAACTTGGCTTGTATATTCCAACAATGGGCTTCCTCAAATGCCCTAGGTCTTCATGAGCAAGCAAGTTAGATGCACACTCACTTAGTTTTCTTTTGAGCTTTCATACACTTAGAGCTCTAGTGCATCCGTTACATGGCAATCCCTTCTCACTCACATTGATATCAATTGATGGACATCTCCATAGTCCATTAATTTGCCTAGTTTATGTGAGACTTTCTCCCTTCTTTTGTCTACTACCACCTTCGATTCCACCAATAGTGCTATGTCCATGGCTCACACTCATGTATTGCGTGAAGAGTTGAAAAAGCTGAAGCCCGTTAAAAAGTATGAAACAATTGCTTGGCTGACACTGGGGTGGTACATGATTTATGCTTTGTGTTAAGAAGAGGGAGTATAACTAGACTATATGATTCTGTAGGGATAACTTTATTTGACCATGTTATTTTTTAAGCTTCATGATTTTGATTTCTAGTGTGCTTGAAGTATTATTGTTTTTATGTCAATGAACTTTTGTTTTGAATCATATGGATCTGAACATTCATGCCAAGATAAGAAGAATTACATTGCTAAATATGTTAGGTAGCATTCCACATCAAAAATTCTGTTTTTATCATGTACCTACTCGAGGACGAGAAGGAATTAAGCTTTGGGATGCTTGATACGTCTCCAACGTATCTATAATTTTTTATTGTTCCATGCTATTATATTATCAACTTTGGATGTTTTATATGCATTAATATGCTATTTTATATTATTTTGGGACTAACTTATTAACCTAGAGCCAAGTGCCAGTTTCTGTTTTTCCTTGTTTTTGAGTTTTTCAAAAAAGGAATATCAAACGGAGTCCAACACGAATAAAACTTTCACGATTATTTTTCTTGGACCAGAAGACACCTAGAAGAACTGGAGATGAAGTCACAAGAGTCCCGAGGAGGCCACAAGCCTCTAGGGCGCGCCCTAGGGGGGGTGCCCTGAGGGCTTGTGGTCCCCTCGAGAGTCCACCGACCCTAATATTTGGCCTATAAATTGACAAATAATCCAGAAACCCTTGCATGATCCACGAAAATAATTTTCCACCACCGCATGTCTCTGTTCCTGTGAGATCCCATCTTGGGGCCTTTTCTGGTACTCCGTCGGAGGGGGATTAGATCATGGAGGGCATCTACATCAACTTTGTCGCCCCTCCGTTGAAGGGATGTACAAATCCCGCGTGCCATATTTTCTCTTAGCTTAGTGGAGAAGGAACCATAGCTCTCGCTTTGCATACCATATTCAATCCGAACTGTTTGCGATGAAGAGATGCACAAATCCTGCATTGGTGAATTTTCCCTTGGCTTACTTGGGAAGACCATAGCTCTCGCTTTGCGTACAGGTGTTCTATCTAAAACGTTAGTGATGAAGAGCTGCACAAATCCTGCTCGACACATTTTCCCTTGGCTTAGTGGGGAAGCTGTCTGTTTGCATACATGTGTTCTATCTAGAACGTTTGCGATGAGTGTTTTAAATTTAAAAACCATTGCCATTTAAAAAAATGTTTGATAAGTCTGTACATTCTGAGAGAAAAACACAAGTTTGTTCAAACCATATATTTCATTCAATCACACTGCGACTTTATATTCATATGATCGAGATAAAAAATTAACCCCCCCCCAAAAAAACTAATTCTGGCGGCATGCTGCGCCGACGTTGTCGTTGACGTCCTCCGGGGCGCCGTTGTTGAAGTCTTCAAGGAAGCACAAAATGTTCTTCACTTGGAATCAAACATCCCGTCGTCGCGCGATTGACCGGCGGGGCGCGGGAGGGCGGAAACTCGTGGCGCTGCAAGGTAGTGATCGACAGCGGAGTCGCATGATGCTGAGGGGGGAGCACGCACGGGCACTGGCGTAGCGGGTGTAGGCAAACACATGGGGACCGGCGCGGCGGTGGGTGCAGCGACGCGCACGGGCATGGGCGCTTGCGCTCGCATGTACAAGAGCTCGTGCGGGTCCGCGTGACCTTGCTGACGCCCGCAGCTTCTAGCTCTACAGTAGCGCTCAACGACCAGCCCGTCAATGCTACAGGGATGGTCGCTGGCGCGGGCATGGGGATGGGAGCTGGGTCGGGTGCGGGGGCAGCAACCGCCATGGCCAGCTCGTTAAAGGCCATGTCCATGAGGCCCCATTCCTCCTTAGTTTCTATATCGTTTGTCTCAGAGTCGACTTCACAAACCTAGACGACTAGTGGCAGATGATCCTTCTGCGCCATGGCATTAGTGGAGGTCTGCGGGAGGGGAATGGGAGGAGAATAGTAAGGCCGCCCAAATTAAATAGTGGCTCGGGCTCCGCTAATGGAGAGGATGCGAGCAAGGCGGGCGGCCATGGAAGTCAAAGGGCTTTCTTCCTAGTGAGCCTATGTAGCGTACAACTCACACGCTTCCCGGTGAGCCTGTGCATTGGAGGACAGCTCGCACACCTCCCGTCTACTCAAGTAGCTTTCCGCATGACACCTCCTACCCATTAAAAGTGTGACGCGTGGCGTCACATGAATGGTTAATAGAACGCCCACGATTTAAATTATACAAACCTTTGAGATGATAAGGTGGAAACTATTTGTTGCAAAATACCTTTGTTGGCTGTTGGTCGGGTGTGCCTTCTCCCTAATTGGACACGAAAAATACCACAACATGTCGGGTGCCATTCCATGATAGCATGCCAAGTTACATCAATTTCAAACGAGTCTTGGATTTACTAGAATTTAGAAACAAAGTATCTGAACGTTTTACCGGTAAGCAACGGTGCCCTGGTGTTTGGAATTCATTCCCATTTCTTGCGTGGGACCTATGCATGCACCCAAGGACACACATTTGATTTTTCAACCCATTTTTCTGCACTGGAGCATGTGCATGTAGTTCAAATTTTAATTATGCACATAAAATGCCTAGAAAACTCAATTAATGAATAAAAATGTCCAAACGACCCTGAAATTCCAAATTTTAACACGACACTCCTGTTGCTCTATGTTGCCACTAGGAAAAAATTTGAAAACAATAAGAGGCAAAAAATATCGTTTCATCCACGAAGGAGGCACATTCCCTACCGGAACCATGAGGCTTGTCGTGAGAAGCTCTGGTCCGCTAGAAGCTTATACCCAAACCTGCCCCAAATGGGACACATTTTTTAACACATCATGTTGATGTCATTCCATGATAGCATGCCAAGTTTCATGAATTTCAGACGAGTTTTGGATTTACTAGAATTTAAAAACCAAGTATCTCAATGTTTGCGGCCGAGCGACGATAGCAAGGTGTTTGACATTCATTCTCATTTCTTCCATGGGACCTAGGCGTGCAACCAAGGATACACATTTGATTTTTCAGCCCATTTTATATGCACTGGAGCATGTGCGTGTAGTTCAAATTTGAATTATGCACATAAATGCATAGAAAACTTAGTTAATGTATAAAAATGTCCAAACGAACCCCGAAATATTCCAAAATTTAACACAACACACCTGTTGTTCTATCTTGACACTAGAAAAAATTTAAAAGTAAGAAGAGGCAACGAATATCATTTCATCAACAAAGATGACACGTTCCCTACCGGAACCATGAGGCTTGTTGTGAGAAGCTTATACCCAAACCTGACCCAAATGGGACAATATTTTTACCACGACATGTTGATGTCGTTCCATGATAGCATGCCAAGTTTCATGAATTTCAGATGAGTTTTGGATTTACTAGAATTTAAAAACCATGTATCTCAATCTTTGCGGCCAAACGACGGTGCCCAGGTGTCTGACACTCATTTCTATTTCTTGCATGGGACCTAATCATGCAACAAAGGGCACACATTTTATTTTTCAACCCATTTATATGCACTGGAGCATGTGCCTATAGTTCAAATTTGAATTATGCACATAAATGCATAGAAAATTTAGTTAATGTATAAAAATGTCCAAACAAACCCCGAAAAATTCCAAAAGTTAACACAACACTCGTGTTGTTCTATGTTGACATTAGAAAAAATTGAAAGCAAGAAGAGGCAATGAATATCGTTTCATCCACAAAGGTGACACGTTCCCTACCGGAACCACGAGGCTTGTTGTGAGAAGCTCTGGTTTCTGAGAAGCTTATACCCAAACCTGCCCCAAATGGGATAATATTTTTACCGCGCATTTTAATGCCGTTCCATGATGGCATGCCAAGTTTCATGTATTTTAGACGAGTTTTGGATTTACTAGAATTTTAAAACCATGCATCTCAATGTTTGCGGCCAAGCGACGGTGCCGAGGTGTTTGACATTCATTCCCATTTCTTGCTTGGGACCTAAGAATGCAACCAAGGACAAACATTTGTTTTTTCAACCCACTTTCATGCACTGGAGCATGTGCCTGTAGTTCAAATTTGAATTATGCACATAAATGCCTAGAAAACCGAGTTAATGTATACAAACGTCCAAACGAACCCTGAAATTTTCCAAAATTTAACACGACACTCTTGTTGTTCTATGTAGACACCAGGAAAAAAAATTGAAAGGAAGAAGAGGCAGCGAATATCGTTTCGTCCACAAAGGTGACACGTTCCTTACCGGAACCATGAGGCTTGTTGTGAGAAGCTCTGGTTTCTTTTTGAGAAGCTTATACCCAAACCTGCCCCAATTGGGATTTTTTTACCACATCATGTTGATGCCGTTCCGTGATAGCATGCCAAGTTTCATGAATTTCAGATGAGTTTTGGATTTACTAGAATTTCAAAACCAAGTATCTCAATGTTTGCCGGCGAGCCACGGTGCTGAGGTGTTTGAAATTCATCCCCATTTCTTGCATGGGACATAAGCATCAAGCCACGGACACATATATGATTTTCCAACTTATTTTGGTGCACCGGAGCATGTGGATGTAGTTTAACTTTGAATTGTGCACCTGTAATGCCTAGAAAACCAAGTTAATGTATAAAATGTCCAAACAAACCGTGAATAATTCTATTTTTTTGGACGACACACCTATAGTTGCATGTTCACTGCAGATAAAAGTTCTAGCAATTCAAAGACCCTCCTTTGCCCCTGTGACCCCATTATGTATTTCAAATCAAGACGAAAAATCAAGTAGACCGCGTACAGTTTATTATCACAAACCGTGTGAGATGCAATACAAAATATCTTGGAGCACCATCATAGTAGTACGTATATGGCTTACGCGAGAAGGTGCGGCGGCTACAGTCCCCAGCAGGCGCGTCAAGCACAATAGCTCGCTCCCCAAATATCATTTCGAAGTTTAATCATTGCTGGTGAAAGATGGGGACGTGGACCTGCATCGTGAGGGCAATTTCGGCGGCCTACTCCAGCAAGAGAGCGGTCGCAGCCGCCATGCGCTTGCTAACAAGCTGCGTGAGCATGGCCACAATCTGCGATCGAGCGGCCAAGGCAGCCCATACGGCCGTTGTTGCTGCTCAGGTGGCGGCAACAACATCTGCAACAGGGATAACAACTGGTGAGAGCGGCGTAACAGATGTGCTTTCTAGAGCGGCGGCCTTAGCCCTGATGGAGGCCGCCCATTACCATGTCAAGGCCGCCCACACCCAGCTCCTTGCGGTCACCGCACAAATCGAATGAAGCTTCTCCAACAACGGTCGGCAACCCATGTCTGAAGAGTTGGCAATCGCCGAGAGCATTCGAGCAGCCATCCATTCCTTCACGGCATACCTTACCATGATGGAGCCCGCCCAAGCCCAGATAGCTGCCGCCCACTGATATGTCTCCAACGTATCTATAATTTATGAAGTATTCATGCTATTATATTATCCATCTTGGATGTTTTATATGCATTTATATGCTATTTTATATTATTTTTGGGACTAACCTATTAACCTAGAGCCCAGTGCCAATTTCTGTTGTTTCCTTGTTGTTGAGTTTCGTAGAAAAGGAATATCAAACAGAGTCCAATTGAATTGAAAATTTACGGTGAATTTTTATGGACCAGAAGAAGCCCTCGAAGCAAAAGAGTTGGGCCAGAAGATTCCCGAGCCAACCAAAAGTGTGGAGGGCGTGCCCTACCCCCCGGGAGGGTGCTCCGTCCTTGTGGTTGACTCGTGGACCCCACTGACTTGTTCTCGATGCCAAAAATTCCAATAAATACAGAAACCCCCAAAAAGAAACCTAGATCGGGTGTTCCGCCGCCGCAAGCCTCTATGGCCACGAAAAACCAATCAGGAGCCCGTTCCGCACCCTGCCGGAGGGGGAAACCATCACCGGTGGCCATCTTCATCATCCCGCGGTCTCCATGATGAAGAGGGAGTAGTTCACCCTCGGGGCTAAGGGTATGTACCAGTAGCTATGTGTTTGATCTCTCTCTCTCTCTCGTGTTCTTGTTGGCACGATCTTGATGTACCACGAGCTTTCCTATTATAGTTGATCTTATGATGTTTTTCCCCCTCTACCTTCTTGTAATGGATTGAGTTTTCCCTTTGAAGTTATCTTATCGGATTGAGACTTTAAGGATTTCAGAACACTTGATGTATGTATTACATGTGCTTATTTGTGGTGACAATGGGATATTCACATGATCCACTTGATGTATGTTTTGGTGATCAACTTGCGGGTTCAGTGACCTTGTGAACTTATGCATAGGGGTTGGCACATGTTTTCGTTGTTGACTCTCCGGTAGAAACTTTGGGGTAGAAACTTTGGGGCACTCTTTGAAGTTCTTTGTGTTGGTTTGAAAAGATGAATCTGAGATTGTGTGATGCATATCGTATAATCAAACCCGCGGATACTTGTGGTGACATTGGAGTATCTAGGTGACATTAGGGTTTTGGTTGATGTGTGTCTTAAGGTGATATTTTAGTACGAACTCTAGGGCTGTTTGTGACACTTATAGGAATAGCCGAATAGATTGATCAAAAATAATAACTTTGAGGTGGTTTCGTACCCTACAATAATCTCTTCATTTGTTCTCTGCTATTAGTGACTTTGGAGTGACTCTTTGTTGCATTTTGAGGGATTGTTATATGATCCAGTTATGTTATCATTGTTGAGAGAACTTGCACTAGTGAAAGTATAAACCCTAGGCCTTGTTTCCAAGCATTGCAATACCGTTTGTGCTCACTTTTACTATTAGTTACCTTGCTGTTTTTATATTTTAGATTACAAAAACCTATATATACCATCCATATTACACTTGTATCACCATCTCTTAGCCGAACTAGTGCACCTATACAATTTACCATCGTATTGGGTGTGTTGGGGATACAAGAGACTCTTCGTTATTTGGTTGCAGGGTTGTTTGAGAGAGACCATCTTCATCCTACGCCTCCCACAGATTGATAAACCTTAGGTCATCCACTTGAGGGAAAATTGCTACTGTCCTAGAAAACTCTATGCTTGGAGGCCCAACACGAGTCTACAAGAAGAAGGCTGTGTAGTAGACATCACCCATTCCCAGCTCGTGGCGGCCTTTTGCAAAGAGACGGCAGACGTAGATGGCGAGATGCTTGCCGAGTATGGTGCGATGGATGTCACGGAGCCCCTTCCCCAGGGGATCACAAGGCGCGAGCTGCACGTGGAGGAGGCGGCGGAGATCAACGAGCGCCAGACGGAGTAGTACGCTTTGTTTAATTTAGAGCATCGGTCTTTAATTTGTTAGAGTAATGTTTAGGTCAGCTAGCTCTGTTTAATTGCTGAACTTGCTCGTTCAAGAGGTGTGGTTGTGCCGTAAGCTCTTTTGTGTACCCAAATTATGCAATGACGTGGATGACCACAGTAACCAGGGAAATTCGGACAAAATTTCGCACGTTCAAACTCATCACACACGGGGTAAGCTATATGAATCATTTGTGATGTTCACATATCGTACACCGTGTTGAATGAGGAACTGCGTCTGATGACACTTGGAGCGCCAGTTTTTCACTACATTGAGCAAAAAAAATTTGGCTTTTGAGGAAATATCTACCTCCCCGCCCCCTCCCCCTTACCAAAAGCCACATTTCCCCTGTTTCTGCCTTACTTTCCAACTTCAAACATTTACTACTTGCTTGCAGCGCTGCCTCCTCGCCGGTGACCCTCCTTCACGCTGCTCGGCCTTGTCCATCTAAGCAGGTAATCCACACCCGGCCCCCATCCTCCTCCTCCTTCCACATCCCACATGCCACGACCGCCGGCGCGACACCTTCCACCCAAATCACTGACCCCTTCTTTAAATAAGCGCCGCCCTAAGCCATGGTTCAAGCAGTATAGCCAGGAGCTCAAGGAGAATTTGGCAGTGGAGAAGCAAATCGCGGCCGCGTGCACGGATGAGGTCACGATGGCTGCCATTCGTGCCGACCCCCAGATCTTGGAGGAGCACCTCGCTATCGAGGCCACCATTGATGCCTCGTGCACCGATGCCGCGATGCGGTTGGCAGCTTTAAATGACAATTCGTGGCGTTTTCTCGAGGCCACCATTGGTGCCTTCGACGAAGACTACGAGGTGTTTTCTCAGCATGCCCGTGCCTACCTAAAGTCAATAGGCATTAGGTTGGTGCCCGGACCGGCTCAAGCAACTCACCACTACGAGGAGGGCACCTACTATGTGGAGGCCTTGCCCTCTTCCAAGTCCAAGGAGCCAATCGTCATCGATATCTCCGACGATGAGGAGTAGCTTGTCTTATTAGCTCACTATAAGGACCTATGTTCAGTTAGCTAGCTACTCCGGTTAAGCATGTTCGGTTCACTTGTTGCATGTGCTGCTCTTGCCTTTCCTTAACCAATTCTAGTGAATTGTCCTATGTACTTTTACCATGCAATCTGATCCTCTAGTGTATATGTTGTATATGTCGTGCAATGTGGTGCTTAATTGTCTGGTTAATTTGTTGTCGTGTTCAGTTAACTATTTGGTTCAATTTTGCAATGTGATATTCAATTCTTCTGGGTGCAATTTTGTATCGTATTCCATGTGAGAAATAAATAAAATTCGGCTGTACAAAATACATGAGAAACAAATACAATTTCTATATTTTCCAAGTTCTCAAGCATGCTTGGTTTGGTTTACTGTCTGATCTTCTAGTATGTTATATATTGTGCAATGTGGTGCTCAGTTAATGTTCGGTTCATTTGTTGTGGTGTTTAGTTAACTGTTTGGCTCAATTCTGTAATGTGATGTTAAATTGTTATGGGTGCATTTTTATTGTCTACCATATGAGAAATAAATCGGAATTGGCTATACTGAATACATGAGAAACAAATACAATTGATATATTTCCAAGTTGTTAAGCATGCTGGGTTTGGTTAACTGTCCGATCTTCTATTAGGAGTATATTATATTGTGCAATGTGGTGCTCAATTAACGTTTGGTTCAGTTTTTGTGGTGTTTAGTTTACTCCTTGGTTCAATTCTGCAATGCGATGTCCAATTGTTGTGGGTACAATTTTGCATTGTTATGCATGTGAGGAATAAATTTGAATTTGGTTGTACTAAATACATGAGAAACATATACAATTGCTATACTTCCTAGTTCTTAATCATGCTTGGTTTGGATAAATGGCTTTTCCATGTGGCTCGAATTAATCTTCTGAATTTGCAACACGTTTATTTTTCATCAACATATTTTACTCATAGCATGCAACCCTCACTTAACCTGATCAATGACTACCTTATATGTGTTGTAGGGAAACAATGGGAAGCACTGAGGTTTACAATTGAGGTTTGCACATGCATGGTCCTTTGTCTAATAGCACATTATTGTGCAATTGCAGGAACCATTCTAATATTTAGGTTTTTAACAATTTTGTCTTGCACATGTAGGTCCTGTTGTCACAGGTTTTGATCCACTGTTCGACCCTTTTTGCATATGGGAAAATGAGTTGTCCATTAATACCAGTCAAGTCAAGAAACTCAGAAAGATTGTCATGATAAAGAAACTAGAGACAAAAAAGAACAAGATCTTTGTCTACACAATGAAGAAGACAGCAGTGGACTACAGGATGATACTGACTATTATACCTTGTCTTTTTTATTCCTTTGCGCCATTTCAAATCTAGAGAAGATATTTATGCATATCCTTGTTTTCAAGCCGTTCCGAAGCAATTCACTGATGATTACCTCTCAAACAACCTGTATGGTCAGGAGGCGAGGAATGTATTCATACAACACCCACGGTACAATATTGAAGTCTTCATGAAGAGGACGAAGGATGGACAGTCAAACATTCACAGGCACTGGCCTAAAGTTGCAAAGACCTTCAACATCAATGAAGGCTCAATATTCGCCTTCCGCTGCAGCAGTTTCCTAGATGAGATTCATCTGTCTTTCTACCATCTATGATGCTAATTTCCAAAGGTTATAGATGTTGCATGTGAAACTTGGTGTTGGTGCAGTTGTGTAATGGGGTAGCTTGCTATATGCCTATATGGTGTAACTGAGTGTCGAAGCTATATGATGTTGCACTTCGATGTATTTCAATTATGAAATCTTGGTTCCATAATATGAAAATGAAATATTTAGTGTGCTTAATATGAAATGTCAATTCAAATAATAAATGTATTATTAATAATAGGCCAATTAGCCCGCTAATTGGGTTTTTCTATTGCAAACAGTTATCGAGAAAACATCATGGGCAATGACCTAAGACAACACACATAGTTTCTAGGAAGAAAACATGTTGGATCAATGAACAATCACACTCAACTTCCTCTTGAAAACTATTTGTGTTAGGCCACCTTGCGCAAACATTTTCACATAAAAAGTGTGTGTGATGGACAGCCTATGCCACACAGTTTCTTCTACGCACCGTGCGTGATGCATTCGATAATGCAAACGATAAAATTGTTAATGTCATTTGCAATGGTAACGCAATCATAGACGGCCTGATGGGGAAAATTGTTTGTGATGTACGTGCGAACGGAAACATTTGTCTGGTATTCATCGTGTGGGATGTACGCACGAATGGAAACGTTCTCCTTCGATTGACTATGTGGGATGTACATACAAACAGAAACGTATTCTGTGGATTGACTATGTGGGTTGTACATACGATGGGAAACGCTTCTCTGGTATTCACTGTGTGGGATGTACTTATGAACGAAAATGATTAGGCTTGTATAATTGTATGCGATGGCTATCCCGATCGCATACGAGCTCATTTTGCATAGTGTGTGTGACCAGAGGGCTTATCCCTGATGGTTTCCGAGTCGTGTGGGAATGACCCCCCTATCACCCATACTCACTAGGCAATGGTTTAAAATGCCATCGCGGAAAGGGGTTAAAAACTGTTTGCATAGCAGCTCGCTGTACCAGCGATCTATGACGATTTTATGAAAAAAAATCAAGATAGTCATACCTGTGCTGTCGTAGAAGTGTTCCATGACAATACCTAAATTATCATCACGGAAGTGTCCACTTCCATGTTGATAAATGGTGCATCATGGAAGTGCTTTCTTCATGGGTAACCGACACGTGGCATGCATCGTAACAGGTGGCCGTTAAGCTATCGAGTTCGATTTTGGATCCGATAACCCGTTAATAGCCACAACCAATGGTGATTTTCTATGTGTAAAATTCTCATTGGCCGAAGGAACCACGTGCCAGCTCAGCATTGGGATAGATGTCAACTTTCCAGTGGAGAGGAGGCACCAATTAAACGTCGACACGTGGTACGTCCCAATCGAGGACCATATAAGTTAAAAGGCCGTCCCAAGAAAAGGCACACAAGATTTTGTTAGAAACTAATGGGCCGACCCATTAACAGCCTACCATGTCTTGGGCCAAATTACCACCCACATCAGACATGGCTCGTTAAATGCATGCCATATATTGGGACAAATTACAACCCATAACAGACCCGACGCGTTAACAGTCTGCCTTGTTTTGGGCCAAATGACGGCCCATATCATATTTGGCCCGTTAACTGCCTGACATATTTTGGGCCAAATTACGACCCATATAAGATCTAGCCCGTTAACATGCACTTTTCTTTTGGGCCCATTGGGTGCCCGATTTGAACTACGACCTCTTAAAGGCCCATGTAATAGTTCGGCAGGATATTACTTTCGACCTGTTAGTGGCCCTTGGTACATATGGGCCATTGTCGGCCCGATTTCACTTTTGGCCATTTAATGGCCAGTGCTGCATGCGGGCCCATTTCTGGTGTGAAGTGATTTTCAGCCTCTTAACGACCTGTTGTCTCCGTGGATAAATTTAGCCCAACCTGACTATTGGCCCGTTAAAGGTCCGTGATATAACTAGGCCTAATTATGGCCCGCTTTGCATCTGGCCTGCTTACAACCCATCATGTTATTGGGCCAACAATGGCCCGACACCTATTTTGGCATGTTAACAACCCATCTTGTGGTTGGGACAATCATGGGCCGGCGTCACAATTCCGGCCCAATCTACTTTTCAAACTATTAAAAGCCCATTTTATTTTCTGGCCCAACTTAGGAAACTGGTATACCAAAGAAGATTGTAGGCCCGCATTTCGGCCCATTTATAGTGATTGGCGGGCCAACTAGTTTTAGTACCGTAATATTTTTGTGTAAACCAAACGATCATGCCCATTGCGCTCAGTAAAAGCCTATAGCCTTTTCACAGAGCGACGCCATCCTATACAAAAAATAAATTACACCATCATGATGAATAATAAACCTAGACTGTACAACAAATAAATTACTGCATATTACATGCACTGGGCATAAAAGTTCGCCACTAGCAATAATAAAGCGCAACCAGACAACATATTACATACACTGGGCATCAAAGATCACCACCAGTGCAAATAAACACACCACCAAACATAATATACATAACAAACATCACTTCAACATAGTTCCAGAAAGGTTAGCCCTGCCTGGGAGCTGCAGCGCAAGCAGCTGAGCAAGCTGATGAGACTGTGATTGCTTGATGCTTATATCCTCCAACTCTAGCTGCGTAGCATCAATAGACTTCATGTACTTCTGGTTAATCTTCCAAAGAGATGGTAGTTCCCGTAGGAGTTGAGCTGAAGCATGCCGTTCTACTTGAGTCTGAGACTAAAGAAGTCGAACAGATTCAGGAGGCGACTTCATCGAGCTTGTGTCACTATTATTAGCGAGTACCTTCGACTCTACATCAAGACATGACTTTGGCGTTGTATCTCTATCCCCAAGATGTGTTGCCTTCTTCTATACAATATATGTTTGAGGGACAAGCAATGTGTTCGTCTCACTATCATTGTGGCAGTTCTTCTTGGCAACATTTATATGTAACATCCCAAATTTTCAATTTGGAATGTTATACATAGATCATATTGCATTTGCATGTTTTTGCATTTTTTTCGTGGAGTTCTTCGAAATTCTAAGCAACTCAAGGACCTACGGAGAGAGTTGGGAATTTTACCGTTTTCGTATTTGAGTACGCTCGAATACCGGTACGAGGACAGTGTGATTCTAATTATTTTTTTCTCCTAAAAATATTTCTAAATACAAAATATGAGCGGAGATAATATGACTTCTCCAAAATAACAGAAATATTGGAGGAAAAATATTAAAATCACTTTTGGTTTTTTTCTGGATTTATTTGCATAGGAAAAATACGCGTTTTTCAAAATTGCATTTAGGTCCGGGAAAAATGTTCACTTATTGTATGCTTGTTTGATTGCGATAGAGTACCCGGAGTGCGCCGCTTACTACTTTGAGTCTCTAGGTTTTGCGGATCATCAGCAAGGCAAGTAACACTTTGATCATGCTTTCCAATTACCCAGTTTTCATTGCATTAGTCCAACCCTCACACATTGCATGAGTAGGATCAATTAACTTGTGGGATTGGGAGGTAGATAGAGGTAGTACCTATTACCTGCATTACATACAAACCCTTGGGAGTTACTTCTACATTTGCTGCTAGGACATGCTATGCTCGTAGACGTGGATTGGGTGAGTGAAATCCATGACAGATGTGAGTATGTTAATTAATGGTTCAACTTAAGGTGGCAGCATTAATACACATCTGGGTGGATTGAGGCATCTGGATATTCCAGTGATTGCCTGTTTTTCTTTTGGACCGCCACCCAGGCTCAAAGGGATCATGAGATTTTTCATACTAGAAACTTCCGTGTGCAACCACATGCCAATATGGGCTCTGGCATAGTTGAGTAAGTTGTGGGAAACCTTTCCATGATGGGCTAGCAGATGTAGTTGGGTTTTGTAGGTGTACCGGCCTATCTATCTGGTTAAGGGGACCTCTTCGGAAAGACTGTGTCTCGGTCATCCGTTTCTCAAACACCATGCAGTGTGAGAAACCAAACGGAGGCGATCGAGTCTTGTGGGGAAAAGTGCACAAACCTCTGCAGAGTGTACAAACTGATCATGATTAGCCGTGTCCCCGGTTATGGACGTCTTGAGTATCCAGTACTTGGATTATCATGTGAATCTCATCATGTTACTCTAATTAATTTTGTTGGGTTAATGAATATTTTTAATTGGGGTTGAGAGGATGTCTATCTTCTCAACAATGTTTCAACCACCATGATAGTTAATTAAAATGCATTCCTTTGAAGTAGGGAAAAATTGGCTTTACGCAAAAACTTAACCATAGAGCTTTCCACCAGCCATATTGCATATAGTATAGTCTTATTACCATTGCATTCTCTTGTGTTACCTTGCCAGCATATTCCATGTGCTGACCCGTTTTCGGGCTGCAACGTTTCATGTTGCAGACTTTTCAGACGATGAGTAAGATGCCCCTTTGTAGGTCGTGGTTCTATACTCAGTGATGCCGCTGGAGTTGATGGACTCACTTATCTTCCAAGCCTTCCACTGTTATCGTGTTAGATGGCCTTCAACCATATTATTTGTAATAAATTCATCGTTGGACTATCGATGTAATAAGTGTGTGATTGCTACTCTGTTATAAATCCTTCAAGTACTGTGCGTGTCAGCATTACTGATCCAGGGATGACACTGATGCACAGAGATTAGACTGTTTGAGGTCTGGTCGCTACAAGATGGTATCAGAGCACACGCTGACTGTAGGACACGACCACTAAGACAAGCCCTAGAGCAGAATTCACTCTTCTCTTTCTGACTCCTCATCTTTTCTACTCTTTAAGATGGTGGAAGCAAAGCACAAGTTCATGCAACCGGATGATGATACACCCTTTGGACGACACCTGAAGGAAGTCACCAGATATCTCAATATTGGATTACCAAGTTTCACCGGAACCTACAATGCCACTCTACCTGAGGAGGAGCGTTGGTTGATTCAAGCCCAAGTTCCAGGAAGGACGTTCGCACCCGTCACCTCACTCATAGCATTTTCCTTTAATGCACCCACATGGAGCCTAGGAAGGAGTATGGCAGCCCACATTGCTATGGGAAGGATTGGAGAAGTCTACCAGCAGGAGCTAAAGGACACCATCTACCAGATTTGTGGACACCGAGATGAGAATTGGGATATGATCAGCACTCGGAAGGGTATATCCATTGCAGCATTCATCTAGGAGTTGAACCACCACATTCGTCGCCAGGAGCACCAGATGTGTGCTGGGATGATAGATTTGAAGAAGGCCCTAAATAGGAATTTGGATCTAGAAGAAGAACTCAAGTCTACACGCGACGGATATGAGGAGGAGATGAAGATACTTGTGGATAAGAATGATGATTTGACCCGGAAGTTAGGGATACTCATGGGAGAAGAAGACGAGGAGGAAGAACCCAAGGAGATTCCACCGGAAGACTATATCATCATAGATGACACGGATTCGAAAGCTGAGGATAGCAAGGATGAAGACTATGAAGATGAAGCTGGAACAGATATTATGGAATCCTCTGCCGAACAATATTTTTAGATGACCACCCTGTGACTAGTCGTTACTACCATATAGTAGCTTTAGAGCACCTTTGTAACGATCGTTAGATTTGTAAGACCTTGTTTGAAATTGATTGGTGTGATATAATTGTGTGTTTGTCTCATGTGCATATGGGTAGTGATTTTCCCTTAGACCTCTTTTCTATTCTAATCTCTTCCCTCTACACCCATCAGATGCCTCCAAGACGTGAATTTGAGTTTCCCCCTGAGCTCACCCAGTTGATCCAGCACCAGAACACCCTAATGCAACTTCTTGTCCAGAACACTCAGAACAACCAGAACAACAACAACAACCCTCCACCACCACCACCCGTGGACAACCTGACACGTTTCTTAAGGTTGCAACCACCCGTGTTTGCTAGCAGCATCGAACCAATTGTGGCTGATGACTGGCTACGCAAGATTGGAAGGGATTTGACCACCGCCAATTGCTCGGATGTTGAGAAGGTCCGATTTGCCGCACACCAGTTGTCTGGACCAGCCGCAGCATGGTGGGAGAATTACACATCCACTTACCCCGTAGCCAATGTCACTTGGGATCAGTTTCAGCAAGCTTTTCGTACCGCCCATGTCTCGACTGGAGCCATGAGTATGAAGAAGCAGGAGTTTCGCAATTTGCGTCAAGGAAACCGTACTGTGGCCCAGTACGTGGATGAGTTTAGTACCCTATCTCGTTATGCCCGAGATGATGTGGCCACTGATGCCAAGAAGCAGGAGAGATTCATGGAAGGGTTGAATGATGAGATGAGTGTACAGTTGATGGTGGCAACTTTCAACAATTACCAGGAGTTGGTTGACCGCGCCCTGATGATTGAAAGGAAGCATCAACAGATTGAGAGTCGCAAGAGGAAGTATGGGCAAAGAAAGTATAATTCTGGAGCTCAGCAGAAGCCTCACTTTACCCCTAAAGCGGTAGGACAATTTCAGCACACCCATGTAGGAGGTAGCTCGCACAACCACAATGGCACCAAGAATGGTAATGGGAATGGGAATGGAGCCAATGGAAACCAGAACCGCCCTACACAGTCCACACCCACCAAGAGGGATTTTAGCCATGTCACTTGTTACAAGTGCGGGAAGACTGGACATTATGCCAATGAATGCCCAGAAGCTAAGAATGGGAACAGCAATGGAAGCGTCGGGAAGCAACCCAACACATTCAACAAAGGACAAGTGAACCACGTGACCGTGGAGGAGGTAGAAGAGCAACCAGATGCTGTTGTCGGTAAGTTTTTGGTTAAGACATTTACTGCAATAGTTCTTTTCGATACTGGTGCATCACATTCATATATTTCAAGGGGATTCGTAAATAGACATAGGATGTCCACCCGAGTTCTTAAGACCCCTATGTTAGTAAGTTCACCTGGAGCAGATTATATGGCACACCAAGGATGTTTTCAGACGCCATTGATCATAGGACGCCATACTTTCCCCTCTGACCTAATAGTCCTGGAGTCACAAGGATTGGATGTGATATTAGGTATGGATTGGCTATCGAAGTATGGAGGTAACATTGACTGTGCCAGTAAGTCTATTTTGCTCACCACCCCGGAGGGAAAAAGGATTAAGTATGTATCTAGGCATTCGCCTACAAGGACTCAAGTATATTCTCTCACGGGAGTTGTTCAGGAGGAAGTGCCAGTAGTGAAGGATTATCCGGATGTGTTTCCAGAGGAGTTACCTGGCATGCCACCGGATAGAGATATAGAGTTTTTTATTGAACTTTTACCAGGCACCGGGCCAATTTCTAAGAGACCATATAGGATGCCCGCAAAGGATTTGGAGGAAATAAAGAAGCAGATTAAGGAGTTACTGGATAAAGGATTCATATGCCCAAGTTCTTCGCCTTGGGGCTCGCCAGTACTTCTAGTGGAGAAGAAGGATGGATCCTTAAGAATGGTTGTTGAGTACCGAGGATTGAATGAAGTAACAATCAAGAATAAGTACCCATTACCAATGATCAATGATCTGTTCGATAGATTGCAAGGAGCTAAGATATTTTCCAAGATCGGTCTGCGATCAGGGTACCAATAATTGAAGATCCGAGAACAAGATATACCTAAGACGACCTTTACCACTAGGTATGGGTTGTATGAGTATACCGCTATGTCGTTTGGTCTGACGAACGCACCGGCATACTTTATGAACCTGATGAACAAAGTGTTTATGGAGTATTTGGATAAGTTCGTCGTAGTGTTCATAGATGATATCTTGATCTTCTCGAAGGATGAAGAGGAGCATGCAGAGCATTTGCGTTTGGTATTGGAGAAGCTTAGAGAGCATCAGTTATATGCCAAGTTTAGCAAATGCGAGTTTTGGTTGAAGGAAGTCGGATTTCTCGGACATGTTATATCCAGAGAAGGAATAGCAGTAGATCCCGCTAAGGTGGACACTGTGACCCATTGGGAAGCACCAACAACAGTTGGGGAGATCCGGAGTTTTCTTGGACTGGCAGGATACTACCGAAGATTTATTGAGAATTTCTCAAGGATTGCAAAGCCAATGACGGAGTTGTTGAAGAAGGACACCAAGTTCTGTTGGACCGAAGAATGTGAGACTAGTTTCCAGGAGTTGAAGAAAAGGTTGGTATCATCCCATGTGTTGATTTTGCCAGATCAACATAAGGATTATGAGGTGTACTGCGACGCTTCATGTCGAGGACTTGGAGCTGTTCTTATGCAGGAAGGAAGAGTTGTTTCGTATGCTTCACGGCAACTAAAACCTCATGAGATGAACTATGCCACCCACGATTTGGAGTTAGCAGCTGTAGTGCATGCATTGAAGACGTGGAGACATTTTCTCATTGGAAACCATTGTGAAGTATATACGGATCACAAGAGTTTGAAGTATATATTTACTCAGAAGGAGTTGAATCTTAGGCAAAGGAGATGGCTGGAACTCATTAAGGATTATGACATGAGATTGCATTATCATCCCGGAAAGGCTAACGTAGTAGCCGATGCGCTAAGCCGTAAGAGCCATGTCAATACCCTAATGATGGAGGAATTTCCAAAGGAGTTAGCCGAGGACCTACGAGAACTACGGTTGGAGATAGTTCCGAGAGGCTATGTAGCAACATTAGAAATCTAGTCTACCCTGATGGATAAAATCAGAGAAGCTCAGAAAGCTGACAAGGAGGTTGTCGCTATAAAGGAGAGGATGAGCGAAGGAAAAGCTAAATGATTTCGTGAGGATGAACACGACACCCTATGGTTTGAGGATCGAATCTATGTGCCTAATGACCCGGAGATCAGGAAGTTGATTTTACAGGAGGCCCATGATTCACCATACTCGATTCACCCAGGAAATACTAAGATGTATTTGGATTTGAAGGATATTTTCTGGTGGACCGGTATGAAGAAGGATATCGCGGAGTATGTAGCAGTTTGTGATGTATGTCAGAGAGTGAAGGCAGAACATCAGAAGCCAGCATGATTGTTACAACCTATGCCAATACCCGAATGGAAGTGGGAGAAGCTTGGCATGGATTTTATCACCGGATTGCCCAGGACAAAAGCAGGATATGATTCAATCTGGGTAGTAGTAGACCGATTGACGAAGGTAGCCCACTTTATTCCTGTGAAAACCACATATACCAGTGCCAAGTTGGCTAAGATATACATGACCAGAAATGTATGTCTGCATGGAGTTCCGAGGAGCATCGTATCAGATAGAGGAACCCAGTTTACCTCAAAGTTCTGGAATCAGTTACACGAAACTTTGGGTACCAGGCTAGAGTTTAGCACAGCGTTTCATCCGCAGACAGATGGACAGACGGAGAGAGTAAATCAGATTTTGGAGGATATGCTGAGAGCCTGTGCATTAGATTATGGATCTAGTTGGGATGACAACTTGCCCTACGCGGAGTTCTCATACAACAACAGTTACCAAGCCAGTTTGAAGATGGCCCCTTTCGAGGCATTGTATGGAAGGAGATGCCGAACACCGTTGTCGTGGGACAAAGTTGGAGACCGACAGTTGTTTGGACCAGACTTAATCAAAGAGTCTGAGGAGAAGGTGAAGTTGATTCGAGATAGACTGAAGGTAGCTCAGTCCAGGCAGAAGAGTTATGCAGACTCGAAGCGCAAGGAGATAGCCTATGAGGTCGGAGACAGAGCATACTTGAGAGTATCGCCTCTACGAGGAGTTAAACGTTTCGGAGTTAAAGGGAAGTTAGCCCCGAGATTTGTGGGACCTTACCGTGTTTTGGAACGCATGGGAGAGGTTGCCTACAAGTTAGAATTGCCCGAAGGATTGTCAGGAGTGCATGACGTGTTTCACGTATCGCAGCTCAAGAAGTGCCATGCGGAGATGGCCGATATACCGCTTAGAGACACAGTACCCCTGGAAGCCATACAGTTGGACAGTGATCTGACCTACGAGGAGAAACCTATTAGGATTCTCGAATTTTCGAGCAGAGTTACCCGCAGTAAGGTTATCAAGTTTTGCAAAGTTCAGTGGAGTCACCACACCGAGGAAAAAGCCACCTGGGAACGAGAAGATGATCTACGCAAGGACCACCCACACCTGTTCTCTAGCCAAGTCGAATCTCGAGGGCGAGATTCATTCTAAGGGGGGTAGGTTTGTAACATCCCAAATTTTCAATTTGGAATGTTATACATAGATCATATTGCATTTGCATGTTTTTGCATTTTTGTTCGTGGAGTTCCTCGAAATTCTAAGCAACTCAAGGACCTACGGAGAGAGTTGGGAATTTTACCGTTTTCGTATTTGAGTTCGCTCGAATACCGGTACGAGGACAGTGTGATTCTAATTATTATTTTCTCCTAAAAATATTTCTAAATACAAAATATGAGCGGAGATAATATGACTTCTCCAAAATAACAGAAATATTGGAGGAAAAATATTAAAATCACTTTTGGTTTTTTTCTGGATTTATTTGTGGATTTATTTGCATAGGAAAAATACGCGTTTTTCAAAATTGCATTTAGGTCCGGTACAAATGTTCACTTTGTCCTAAATATTATTAGAGGACGGTGAAAATTTATTTCGGGAATTTTAGAGTCCGTTTGGTATTTCTTTCGTTAGTTTTTCTGCGCCGGGACTCTTTAAAAAAAAGGAAACCGACCTAGTCTCGTATAGGGTCGGGAGACTGGGCTTTATAAGCCGCAGCCCCACCGGCCCAAAGCCTCACCTCGCCCCGCTCGCCGAACCCTAGCGCCAGCCGCCCCGCCGCCGCCGCCGCACCCCGCCCCGCAGCCCGCCGCCGCCCCGCGTGCCGCCGCCCCGCCCTGCCGGAGTCCGCCGGAGTTGAGGTAGTTTTTTTTCCGGTTAACCGATCGGTTTGTTTAGGAAAACCTAGATCTGTTTTTTTTAGAATAGATCGGTTCATTTTTTTTCCGCCGGTTTAGTTAAATAGCGGACGTTCGTCCGTACGTTCGTTTTAACGAACTATTTTCGTTAGTTAACCGCAGACAACGAACGTTCGTCGTTTTTCTTTTTCGAGGTATTTATCCGCGGTTATTCCGATCGCGATTTCTGCCCTGATCTTGTTTTGCGTTTTTCTTTTCGCTCGAGATTCGGAATCAGGTGATTCAAAATCCCAGATCTTAGTCTCGAAGCCCTTTTAATCAACTGGAACAAAGTTTTGGCTACTGTAAAATTTAACTTTAGGCCAACTAGTAATCCGAAGCTCGTTTCTTTTGCAGTTTGAGTTTCGTTGCTTCTTTCGAGTTAATTCTTTTTGCAAACCGGAGTTCTTAAGTTGAACTTTCTGGTTAGATCTCTTATTTGAGTTTTACCCGTGCATTAGTTAAGTACTTATTGTATGCTTGTTTGATTGCGATAGAGTACCCGGAGTGCGCCGCTTACTACTTTGAGTCTCTAGGTTTTGCGGATCATCAGCAAGGCAAGTAACACTTTGATCATGCTTTCCAATTACCCAGTTTTCATTGCATTAGTCCAACCCTCACACATTGCATGAGTAGGATCAATTAACTTGTGGGATTGGGAAGTAGATAGAGGTAGTACCTATTACCTGCATTACATACAAACCCTTGGGAGTTACTTCTACGTTTGCTGCTAGGACATGCTATGCTCGTAGACGTGGATTGGGTGAGTGAAATCCATGACAGATGTGAGTATGTTAATTAATGGTTCAACTTAAGGTGGCAGCATTAATACACATCTGGGTGGATTGAGGCATCTGGGTATTCCAGTGATTGCCTGTTTTTCTTTTGGACCGCCACCCAGGCTCAAAGGGATCATGAGATTTTTCATACTAGAAACTTCCGTGTGCAGCCACATGCCAATATGGGCTCTGGCATAGTTGAGTAAGTTGTGGGAAACCTTTCCATGATGGGCTAGCAGATGTAGTTGGGTTTTGTAGGTGTACCGGCCTATCTATCTGGTTAAGGGGACCTCTTCGGAAAGACTGTGTCTCGGTCATCCGTTTCTCAAACACCATGCAGTGTGAGAAACCAAACGGAGGCGATCGAGTCTTGTGGGGAAAAGTGCACAAACCACTGCAAAGTGTACAAACTGATCATCATTAACCGTGTCCCCGGTTATGGACGTCTTGAGTATCTAGTACTTGGATTATCATGTGAATCTCATCATGTTACTCTAATTAATTTTGTTGGGTTAATGAATATTTTTAATTGGGGTTGAGAGGATGTCTATCTTCTCAAAAATGTTTCAACCACCATGATAGTTAATTAAAATGCATTCCTTTGAAGTAGGAAAAAATTGGCTTTACGCAAAAACTTAACCATAGAGCTTTCCACCAGCCATATTGCATATAGTATAGTCTTATTACCATTGCATTCTCTTGTGTTACCTTGCCAGCATATTCCATGTGCTGACCCGCTTTCGGGCTGCAACGTTTCATGTTGCAGACTTTTCAGACGACGAGTAAGATGCCCCTTTTTAGGTCGTGGTTCTATACTCAGTGATGCCGCTGGAGTTGATGGACTCACTTATCTTCCAAGCCTTCCGCAGTTATCGTGTTAGATGGCCTTCAGCCATATTATTTGTAATAAATTCATCGTTGGACTATCGATGTGATAAGTGTGTGATTGCTACTCTGTTATAAATCCTTCAAGTACTGTGCGTGTCAGCATTACTGATCCAGGGATGACACTGATGCACAGAGATCGGACTGTTTGAGGTCTGGTCGCTACATTATATCACCCTGAAAGAAAAAAAAGCAGATAGATAACAGACTTTGCATGTATAAGCAGTAGTGTTGTCGATTCATCCCATTTCCTAGCGGCAAATAAAGAGACACAGTTTAAAATAGCATTAACATTGTTCATAGTTAAGACATTGTAGGAAATGGCATTGTGCAGGAGTGATTTCCCACAAGTATAGGGGATCAATCGTAGTCCTTTCAATAAGTAAGAGTGTTGAACCCAATGAGGAGCGGAAGGATATGACAAGTGGTTTTCAGCAAGGTAATGTGTGCAAGCACTGAAATTGTCGGTAACAGATAGTTTGATAGCAAGATAATTCGTAACGAGCAAGTAACGGTAACGGTAAATAGTATGCACCAAGGTAGCCCAATCCTTTTGTGGCAACGGACATGCCAAACGGTTTCTTATAATAAGAAAAATGTTCTTGAGGGCACACGGGATTTTCATCTAGTCACTTTCAACATATTGGCTTGGTTTGTGTTCATTACTTCGAAAATTTGATATGTGGGTGGACAGGTGCTTAGGTGTTGTTCTTACTTGAAAAAACCTCCTACTTATGATTAACCACCTCGCAAGAATACACAACTACGAGAAAAGTACTAAGATAAAATCTAACCATAGCATTAAACATTTGGGTCCAAAACAGCCCCTTACAGAGTAGCGCATAAACTAGGGTTTAAGCTTCTGTCACTCTAGCAACCCATCATCTAATAACTACTCCACAATGCATTCACTTAGGCCCAAATATGGTGAAGTGTCATGTAGTCGACATTCACATGACACCACTAAGGGAATCACAACATACATATCATCGAAATATCGAACACATATCAAGTTCATATGATTACTTGCAACATGATTTCTCTCGTGACGTCAAGAACTAAAGTAACTACTCCCGGGAGATAAACATGCTCAAGATCAGAGGGGTATTAAATAGCATAATGGATCGAAACATATGATCTTCCACCAAATAAACTGTATAGTAATCAATACTACTAGTCACCCACAAGTACCAATCTGAGGTTCCGGTACAAAGATTGAACACAAGAGATGAACTAAGGTTTGAGAGGAGATGGTGTTGTTGAAGATGTTGATGAAGATTGGCCTCCCAAAGATGAGAGGGTTGTTGGTGATGACGATGACGACGATTTCCCCCTCCGAGAGGGAAGTTCCCCCAACGAAATAGCTCCGCCGGAGGTCTGAAGTGCTCCTGCCCAAGTTCCGCCTTGAGACAGCGGCGCTCCATCCCTAAAGTCATCTCCTTAATTATTTTAGGACAAAATGACCTATATACCAGAAGATGGGCCCCATAGGTGGGCCGAGGAGGGCACAACCCATTAGGGCGCGCCTGGGGACCGTGGCGCGCCCATGTGGGTTGTGTCCACCTGATGGGCCCCCTCTGGTACTTATTTGCTCCAATAATTGTTAAATATTCCATAAAAATTCCTCGTGAAGTTTCAGCTCATTTGGAGTTGTGTAGAATAGGTAGCCTGATGTTGCTTTTTCAGGTCCAGAATTTCAGCTGCCAGTATTCTCCCTCTTGATGTAAACCTTGCATATTATGAGAGAAAAGGCATTAGAATTACTCCAAAAGGCATTATTGTGTATAAAAACATTACAAATAACAGTAGGAAAACATGATGCAAAATGGACGTATCAACTCCCCCAATCTTAGACCTCGCTTGTCCTCAAGCGAAAAAACGAAATCGAAAAACATGTCCACATGCTTTGAGAGAGAGAGAGAGAGAGGTGTCAATAAAACAAAATACGGACATAGAAGCATCATGTAAATTATTATTACAACCACAAACGTTATTAAAACAAAATATAACATAGCTCTATCATATAACTTCTCATGAGCGAGTACCAATTCATCACACTATCGAAGTATAAAGCATAAACTCTATTGAAAACCAACAAACTATGTTCTCAGTCAACTTTGCAACTACAATTCATCATCTTTTCAGGAAGGGTCACGTATCGGAGCCTTTAGGCAAGTCAACATACTCAACCATCATATAGTCTTCTATGATTGCTAACACTCACCGCATACAAATGAGCAAAAAGTTTCAACCGGACACATAAAAATATAGGGGCTTATGGTTTTGCCACCCAACGTATTCACCTCAAGGGTGATGTCAACAATAATAATTCATGCACACTCATATTCAACTGGATATATGTGCCTAGATCTTTCCTCACCACATGATGCTTGCCAAAAGAGAAAATAAAAAGGGAGAGAGAGAAATACTTTGAATCTTTGCATAAAAGTAAGTACATAAAGTAAAAAAGATAGGACCTTTGCAGAGGGAAGGAGAAGTTGTCGTGCGCTTTTTGGTTGTATGCTCGATCTCTTAGTGTAAAAGAACATCACGTTATATCTTATGATAGCAACCTTTATTATGCGGTCCGTCGCCTTTATTATTTTTCCATCACAAGTTCGTACAACGCTCAATTTTCTCTTACACTAAATGATCTAACACATTTATAAGCAATTTTTACTGCTTTATTGCACATATGACAACTTACTTGAAGGATTTTACTCAATCCATAGGTAGCTATGGTGGTCTCTTGAAAAAGATTTGGGATTAAGGGTTTTTTGATGCACAAGTACTATCTCTACTTAGTGCGGATTTTTTGGCTAGAAAAGATATTGGGCAAGCACCACATGTTAAAGGATCTATGACAATATAAATTCTATGTGAATATGAATGAACATAAGTCATTACGTTGTCTTCCTTGTCCAACGTCAACCGTTTTGGCATATAATATTTGATGGGGGCTCACAATCACAAAATATGTCCAACATAGTATATTTGCATGTGAATCTTCTCTTCCCTTATTAATTCTTCCATGAATTGCATCATTTACCAATGCTATGTTTGTCAATCTCCTATAATTTTACTACTTATACTTTTCCTTATGTGGTGTCATTACTTACCATAAGATTAGCATATGATCTTTTTCATTTATTTCCTTTCTTTTTATTGCAACAAGGAAGTAAAGAAAGCAAAACTAAAACTAAACATTATTATATATCTCGCACACGATTACATAGATAGATAGCTAAGCAAATTTCCAAAGAAATATTGAACTAGACTTTTATTCAACTAAAGCAAAAGATAACCAAAGATCGAACTAAGGTAGATAAAGGTAAAAGATAGTGATGTGATACGATACGGGGCAACTCCCCCAAGCTTGGCTCAAGCCAAGGGGAGTGCCCATACCCGATGCTCAATTCTCCTTTGGTGGTGAAGAAGGTGTTGGTGGTGGTGATGAGGTAGTAGCGAGCTTGCTCTTCGGGATCAAACGATTCTCCAATCTATGGATGATGCTCCGGAGGGCAATGATGTGCTCTTGCAATAGAGTGTTTTCATAAGCGAGATATTTGTTTTGAACACAAACCATTTCAATGATCTGAAAAGCTTCAATTTCAACGGGGGTAAGATGTTCATAAGAAGGTTGGAGGATATCCTCTTCTTCCTCCATGGACAGGGCTTGCTCTACTGCTGGAACTTGGTCTCCACCAACTTCTTGGCTCTTGCCCTCCTTGCTGGCTTCCTTTGTCTCCTCCTGCTTCAATTCTATCTTCATTAGCCAAGCATCATCTTCTATGTTGTTGGAGGATGTCGGATTCAGAGCTCCGCAAAACCCTTGTAAGTTCGAACACTAGGGTGCGTGCGAAGAACTCAACTTCCCCTATCAGCCTACTCGCCGTTTCTACGAACTAGCTCGAGGAACAAAGAAGAACATGACACAAGCTAGTTTACCGAGGTTCAGGCCACCTAGCGGTGAGTGGCCCTAATCCTGCAATGTGGTGGATAACCTCAAGTCGGACTGAGGAAGAACTAGTACAGTGGTCGAACCACCTCACGAGGTGTGTTCTTGCTTGTGTGTGTCTAGAGGGAGGTCACAATGATCCGTCCCCTCTATGGTGGTGGCTAAGCTATATTTTTAGTGGCCTTGGTCCTCTTCCCCCAAAATATAGGTAGGAAGGGTTCCCACAGCAACCAAATTTGAAGGGATACAACTAGTACATCTTATCCTGACTAAAGGTGGTCTTTACCTGCAAAGCTTCTGATGCTGACGCCACGGTAGGCTCGACGATGACCTCCTTCCTGTCGTCCTGGAGATCCTGGTGTCGTTGCATGGAAATGGAAACCTTTGGTTGATTCCTTGGGACTCCCGCATGCGCTTGCCTCTTTAGCACCAAAGAGGAAACCGGTCGTCCTGCGCCTGCTGGCGCGCGCCTGGCCTGGGTCGTCATGGCATGCGTCATCTGAACCTCATGAGGTGAGGGCTTGCAAAGAGTTCTCCGCCCCTCGGGAGCCAGCCTAGCGATACTGCTCCCTCCGAAGGTCTTGGTTTCATCCTCCTCACGAGGATTGGCCCCTCGCGAGGGTCTTGAGTGTCGATGCTGAAGATGGGTCATACCAGGCCGGTGAAGGAGCCACATCATGGGCCGCAAGTAGGCAAGTCTGGGTACCCTTGTTCCCAGAACGCCGACAGTAGCCCCCGGGCCCAAGGCGCGCTCGGGCTTGGCTTTGAGGCAGAGCCAAAGGGCAAGGGCGAAGCCGCAGGACCCAACCGCGTGCAGACCTGATCGACTCGCGGCGCCCTGATGGGACGTGGGTGTCTCCACTTCCCCATGTTGCCTCGGCAACCGTTTCGACTTGAGTGGAGCCTGCTGCATGCAAGGAAGATCATTACCACCTTCGATCATGGGGGCCGGCGGTTCGCCTCCTTCTTGCTATAAATGTGGAAGGGTGGAGCCCTCTGCTCATTTCCATCCCTTGCTTCTTGTCCCTCCTTCTTTTTCCTTGCTCTGCCATCTCGTCAAAGAGTACATGGCGTCGATAAGGAGGTTCTCTGTGGCGGAGAAGGACAAGGCTCCCGGAGAGGAGCTCGGGCCTCTCCCGTTGAAGAATAGGCTTGGGCGCTCCCGTGATGTCAGCGGGGATCGCGGGGTGACACGGCCTTGGCTGGAGCAGCCTCCTCCTGGCTTTCCGATCCCTCTGTACGCCCTAGATCAAGGTGCAGGGTAGGAGGGCATTGCCCAGCCCCGTGTCGGCAAGGATCGTAGAGGACAGGCAGGCGTCCGTGCGGCCAGCCAGCGTGCGGATGCACGCTGGGAGCTCGCCTCACGAGTTTGTCCTGTGGGCGATGACGCCGCCGCTTTCGTGGATTCGACTCCTGAGGTTCTTTGCCGAGCTGATGCCATTGAGGGGGCCTGCTGAGCTATGGCTGCAACACGCTAGGTGTTGCAGCCCAGCTACTGAGGCGGAGGTTGAAGTCGTCCCTCCAGGTGACGTCTTCATGACCCGCGGGTGGGGCAAGGTTGCCCAAGCTTGTCACTCTCAAGGGATGTCTACCATCCACTTCAAATTCGACGGCACCTCTACGCTTTTCTTCAAGGTCTTCGGTAAGGATGGGCAGCGCCTGGAATGCCGCACCGGGAGGGGCGATACATGCGGGACATCAAGGGGCGCTGAACTTGCCCTTGGCCTCGTCAGCGGTTCCTCCAGCAGCGGTAGCGTGTCCCCAGAGTCCAGCGACTCTTCGGAGTCCAGTGACGATGATAGCTACGAGCCTCCGAGCTCTCGCCGCGCTCAGAGCAGGGCTTCGGCGTCCGCCCATCATCGGCAGTGATGTCCTTGGCTTTCTTCTTTTGTTTCCCTACGAAGAACCACATTAAGCCCCGTAGAGGTGTGTAAGGGACTGTAATGCTTTTTGTCTTAATGTCACCGCTCCTAGCTTAGCACTGGGACTGCATGTCTTGCCAGAGCATTCTAATCTTTTTCATTGTCATGGTAGCTTGGTGCTCTACATCAACAAGACCCAGTCCCTAGGCAGGCTTCGACAGTCGCTGGTATGCCTGGTCATGATGCCGTGGTCAAGGCTAGGAGGTGAGCGACCCGAGGTCCGGTAAGAGCTCCTAAGGCGCGATGCTCAGGAGGTCCCCTTTAGCCCGCAAGCAGCTTCCTAGAGGCCGAAAAATAAAATGACATTGCTCGAGCGAGATCACAGAGGTTGAAATATCAGGCTGCACAGTTATAGTTATCGTGCGGGGGTGACTTATCTTGCGATGAATTCCTTGCGGGGTGCCTGGTTGTGCCCTTGCGAGATCGCCTCTAGGTGAGGCTCGCGTCGGTCTCTCCCCCCTTAGCTCACGCAAGTGCTCTACGTCCTCGGGCCCTGGTCCCCGAGCGATGCTTAGCCGCCGCTGGTATGCCAGGTCGCGATGCCATGGTCAAGGCCAGGGGGTGAAGGCTCGAGAACCAGTAGGAGCCCTTGAGGCGTGATGCTCAGGAGCCCCCTCTTTAACGTGCAAGCGGGGCTCGTCGAGGGGAGTGGCCGACGATGCCACCTTAGCCTGACTCCAAAGGTCCCTGCGAATCAATCTCAGAAAGTGGTCATAGTACATGGAAGTGCTTGCCTCGCTGTTGTTGATCTTTCCACTTGCACGCGTAGGCACCGAGGACCTAGTGAGGTGATGTGCATAGGGCTGGCTGCGAATCAGAGCTCGGTCTCTCGGATTTTTCGGCGCTGCAGGGACAGACCCGAGCACAGGCACTGTGCCAGTGATTCTTTGGAACGAGCAACCGGCAGGTTGGTATCGCGCCGGAGCAGCGGTGGATGTTGGAACACCAGGTGAGCATGCCATAACCTCAGGATAACTCATGACAAGAATAAGGCAAGTTCTTAATAGATGCAAAAACGATACATGCCATAGGGATAGACCCACATGGCTTGGGGATGAGGCAGCCCAAGGGGCGCCCCAACTAAATGAGAAGATAAGACGATAAGCACTATAGGGATGGACCCACATGGCTTGGGGATGATGCAGCCCGTGGGGCGCCCCCAACTGAACGAAAAAAAATGTCATCTAGCACCGTTGCGGGAGAAGTGTTGGGGTAGCTGAAGATGCCTGCCGCTGAAGTAGCTCCTCATGGGTCGTCTAGCCCCTGGACCTCGCGAAGCTCCTGTGGTCCAGGAGGCTCACGAAGGACCAGAGCTTCCTCCACCAGGATCTCCTAGTACTTGGCCTCGCAAGCTGCCAAGATGCTTAGCATTCTGCGCTGGTGCAAGGCAGTGCTTTTCGGCAGGCCGAAAGGCATGCAAACGTAGCTATGAGGGGGACCCTTGCACCGACCTACTTGGGACGGCCAGAAGAGCTCCTGAGACGCGGCTCTGTTGAGCCCTGGGATGTTGATGCAGACTCGCAGCCCCGTGCCCTCGTCGGTAGAGGGAGCAGTGCTTGGTGACACGGGACGACACTCGCCTCGCATCACCCTTGCTTCCTGAAGATCCTTGATCGCCTTGGTGACGAACTCCTGAGCACTTGGCACCTCACGCCCTGTGCTATCTTTGCAGAAATGCACGCTGAAGCACGCCTCCACATGGTGCCCGAGTGCCTCCCTCGCGACGTTGGCCAGGTCGGAGGCCCTCCATAGGAGAGCCCTCGAGTCCAGCCAGAGAGGGGCACCCGACGCGCCTTCCTATGCGAGAGGGGAAGGCGCCCCATCCATGGGCGCATGTCCCAAGGCATGGCCGTTAGGTGCTCCGCCCTCTTGAGGCCCCAGGGTGAGCAACAACTTCTTCTTCGGGGCAGCTTCAGGTGGGTAGGAAAAACACTTAGCATGTGAGTTCTCAACCGTTGTAGCTTGGTAGGCGCGCTCGAGGGAGCGCACCGTGTCTTTCTCATTGCAGGCGACCGTGATGATGCCGCCTCTTCCTGGCATCTTAAGGACGTTGTAGCCATGGTGGGTTGCTGCCATGAACTTGGCCAGCGCTGGGTAGCCGAGGATGGCATTGTACGAGAGACAGATGTGGGCGACGTCGAAGTCGATGAGCTCGGTGTGGTAGTTCTTGCGGTCGCCAAAGGTGACAGGAAGGCGGACCTGTCCTATCGGGGTGGTGGAGCCATCAGTGACACTTGAGAAGGGCTTGGTCGGCTGCAGCTGATCATACGACACTTGGAGTGTGTCGAAGGTCTCGATGGAGAGGACATTGAGTCCGGCTCCGCCATCGATGAGCGTTTTGGTGACGAGCACGTTGCTCATGGTGGGCGAGTAGAGCAGCGGGAGGGCGCCGGCCCCGGCCACGCATTCGAGCTGGTCGGCTGAGTCGAAGGTGACATCGTACTTGGACCACTTGAGCGGGCGCGTTATGTCGATCTTGGGGAGGACTGCATTCACCTCACGAGCAAACTGCTTGAAGACACGGTGAGATGCTGGGGCCTGAGCGCCACCCAGGATGCAAGCGATGGCACGAGGCTCCTGGAAGCCCCCAGCCCCATCATCTTGGTTGCGGTCTTCATTCCTTCTTGGTGCTGGAGGCAGTGGGGGAAGGCCTGAAGGAAATATGCCCTAGAGGCAATAATAAAGATGTTATTTGTATTTCCTTATATCATGATAAATGTCTTTTATTCATGCTAGAATTGTATTAACCGGAAACTTAGTACATGTGTGGATACATAGACAAAACAGTATGTCCCTAGTATGCCTCTACTAGACTAGCTCATTGATCAAAGATGGTTATGTTTCCTAGCCATAGACATGAGTTGTCATTTGATCAACGGGATCACATCATTAGGAGAATGATGTGATGGACAAGACCCATCCGTTAGCATAGCACTATGATCGTTTAGTTTAACTGCTATTGCTTTCTTCATGACTTATACATGTTCCTATGACTATGAGATTATGCAACTCCCGAATACCGTAGGAACACCTTGTGTGCTATCAAACGTCACAACGTAACTGGGTGATCATAAAGATGCTCTACAAGTGTCTCCGAAAGTATTCGTGGTGTTGGCGTAGATCAAGATTAGGATTTGTCACTCCGAGTGTCGGAGAGGTATCTCTGGGCCCTCTCGGTAACACACATCACAATAAGCCTTGCAAGCAAAAGACTAATGAGTTAGTCATGAGATGATGTGTTACGGAACGAGTAAAGAGACTTGCCGGCACGAGATTGAACTAGGTATAAAGATACCGACGATCAAATCTCGGGCAAGTAACATACCGTTTGACAAAAGGAACAACGTATGTTGTTATGCGGTTCTGACCGATAAAAGATCTTCGTAGAATATGTAGGAGCCAATATGAACATCCAGGTTCCGCTATTGGTTATTGACCAGAGATGAGTCTCGGTCATGTCTACATAGTTCTCGAACCCGTAGGGTCCGCACGCTTAACGTTTGATGACGATCGGTATTATGAGTTTTTGAGTATTGATGTACCGAAGGTAGTTCGGAGTCCCGGATGAGATCACGGACATGACGAGGAGTCTCGGAATGTCCGAGACATAAAGATTGATATATTGGACGGCTATATTCGGACACCGGAAGTATACCGGAAAAGTTTCGGATTTATCGGGAATGCCGGAGGGGGTTACCGGAACCCCCTACGAGAGGGGATGGTCCATAGTGGGCCTAAATGGTGAGAGAGAGGCAGCCCATAGGGCTGGCCGGCGCCCCCACCTAGGAATCCTAGTTGGACTAGGATTGGGGGGGCGCCACCTCTCCTATTCCTTTCCCCCTTCTTCCTTTCGGTGAATCCTACTAGGAATAGGATTGCAATCCTATTCCTAGTAGGACTCCCTCCCTAGCCGCACCAGGAGAGGTTGGCCGGCCTCCCTCCCCTGCTCCTTTATATACGGGGGCAGGGGGGCACCCAAAGACACACAAGTTGAATTGTTTTAGCCGTGTGCGGTGCCCCCCTCCACAGAATCACACCTCGGTCGTACCGTCGCGGAGCTTAGGCGAAGCCCTGCGCCGGTGAACACATCATATCTGTCACCACGCCGTCGTGCTGACGAAACTCTCCCGTGAAGCTCAACTGGATCAAGAGCTCGTGGGACGTCATCAAGCTGAACGTGTGCTGAACGCGGAGGTGCCGTACGTTCGGTGCTTGATCGGTTGGATCGCGAAGAAGTTCGACAACATCAACCGCGTCACTTGACGCTTCCGCTCCCGGTCTACGAGGGTACGTAGACACACTCTCCCCTCTCGTTGCTATGCATCTGGTAGATAGATCTTGCGTGATCGTAGGAAAATTTTAAAATACTACGTTCCCCAACACGACCACTGCAGAAGATAGAGAGAAAATGAAAGTCATTCCCTATGCCTCAGCCATAGGATCTATCATGTATGCAATGCTGTGTACCAGACCTGATGTGTGCCTTGCTATAAGTCTAGCAGGGAGGTACCAAAGTAATCCAGGAGTGGATCACTGGACATCGGTCAAAAACATCCTAAAGTATCTGAAAAGAACAAAGGATATGTTTCTCGTATATGGAGGTGACAAAGAGCTCGTCGTAAACGGTTACGTCGATTCTAGCTTTGACACTGATCCGGATGACTCAAAGTCACAAACCGGATATGTATTTTTATTGAACGGTGGAGCTGTCAGTTGGTGCAGTTCCAAGCAGAGCGTCGTGGCGGGATCTACGTGTGAAGCGGAATACATAGCTGCTTCGGAAGCAGCAAATGAAGGAGTCTGGATGAAGGAGTTCATATCCGATCTAGGTGTAGTACCTAGTGCATCGGGCCCAATGAAAATCTTTTGTGACAACACTGGAGCCATAGCCTTGGCGAAGGAATCCAGGTTTCACAAGAGAACAAAGCACATCAAAAGACGCTTCAATTCCATCCGCGATCTAGTCAAGGAGGGAGACATAGAGATTTGCAAAATACATACGGATCTGAATGTTGCAGACCCGTTGACTAAGCCTCTTCCACGGGCAAAACATGATCAGCACCAAGACTCCATGGGTGTGAGGATCATCACTTTGTAATCTAGATTATTGACTCTAGTTCAAGTGAGAGACTGAAGGAAATACGCCCTAGAGGCAATAATAAAGATGTTATTTGTATTTCCTTATATCATGATAAATGTCTTTTATTCATGCTAGAATTGTATTAACCGGAAACTTAGTACATGTGTGGATACATAGACAAAACAGTATGTCCCTAGTATGCCTCTACTAGACTAGCTCATTGATCAAAGATGGTTATGTTTCCTAGCCATAGACATGAGTTGTCATTTGATCAACGGGAACACATCATTAGGAGAATGATGTGATGGACAAGACCCATCCGTTAGCATAGCACTATGATCGTTTAGTTTAACTGCTATTGCTTTCTTCATGACTTATACATGTTCCTATGACTATGAGATTATGCAACTCCCGAATACCGTAGGAACACCTTGTGTGCTATCAAACGTCACAACGTAACTGGGTGATCATAAAGATGCTCTACAGGTGTCTCCGAAAGTATTCGTGGTGTTGGCATAGATCAAGATTAGGATTTGTCACTCCGAGTGTCGGAGAGGTATCTCTGGGCCCTCTCGGTAACACACATCATAATAAGCCTTGCAAGCAAAAGACTAATGAGTTAGTCACGAGATGATGTGTTACGGAACGAGTAAAGAGACTTGCCGGTAAACGAGATTGAACTAGGTATAAAGATACCAACGATCGAATCTCGGGCAAGTAACATACCGTTTGACAAAAGGAACAACGTATGTTGTTATGCGGTTCCGACCGATAAAAGATCTTCGTAGAATATGTAGGAGCCAATATGAACATCCAGGTTCCGCTATTGGTTATTGACCGGAGATGAGTCTCGGTCATGTCTACATAGTTCTCGAACCCGTAGGGTCCGCACGCTTAATGTTTGATGACGATCGGTATTATGAGTTTTTGAGTATTGATGTACCGAAGGTAGTTCGGAGTCCCGGATGAGATCACGGACATGACGAGGAGTCTCGGAATGTCCGAGACATAAAGATTGATATATTGGACGGCTATATTCGGACACCGGAAGTATACCGGAAAAGTTTCGGATTTATCGGGAATGCCGGAGGGGGTTACCGGAACCCCCTACGAGAGGGGATGGTCCATAGTGGGCCTAAAGGGTGAGAGAGAGGCAGCCCATAGGGCTGGCCGGCGCCCCCACCTAGGAATCCTAGTTGGACTAGGATTGGGGGGGGCGCCACCTCTCCTAATCCTTTCCCCCTTCTTCCTTTCGGTGAATCCTACTAGGAATAGGATTGCAATCCTATTCCTAGTAGGAGTCCCCTCCCTAGCCGCACCATAGGAGTTGGCCGGCCCCTCCTCCCTTGCTCCTTTATATACGGGGGCAGGGGGGCACCCAAAGACACACAAGTTGAATTGTTTAGCCGTGTGCGGTGCCCCCCTCCACAGAATCACACCTCGGTCGTACCGTCGCGGAGCTTAGGCGAAGCCCTGCGCCGGTGAACACATCATATCCGTCACCACGCCGTCGTGCTGACGAAACTCTCCCGTGAAGCTCAACTGGATCAAGAGCTCATGGGATGTCATCAAGCTGAACGTGTGCTGAACGCGGAGGTGCCGTACGTTCGGTGCTTGATCGGTTGGATCGTGAAGAGGTTCGACAACATCAACCGCGTCACTTGACGCTTCCGCTCCCGGTCTACGAGGGTACGTAGACACACTCTCCCCTCTCGTTGCTATGCATCTGGTAGATAGATCTTGCGTGATCGTAGGAAAATTTTAAAATACTACGTTCCCCAACAGTGGCATCATGAGCCAGGTCTATGCGTAGATGATATGCACGAGTAGAACACAATAAGATTGTGGACGATACTAGTCATACTGCTTACCCCAGCATGTCATACTTTGCTTCGGCGGTATTGTGAGATGAAGCGGCCCGGACCGACATTACGCGTACGCTTACGCGAGACTGGTTTCACCATTACGAGCACTCGTTGCTTAAAGGTGACTGGCGGGTGTCTGTCTCTCTCACTTTAGCTGAATCAAGTGTGGCTACGCCCGGTCCTTGTGAAGGTTAAAACAGCACATACTTGACGAAACATCGTTGTGGTTTTGTATGCGTAGGTAAGAACGGTTCTTGCTAAGCCCGTAGCAGCCACGTAAAACTTGCAACAAACAAAGTAGAGGACGTCTAACTTGTTTTTGCAGGGCATGTTGTGATGTGATATGGTCAAGACATGAGTTATACGATTTTGTATGAGATGATCATGTTTTGTAAAGTTATCGGCAACTGGCAGGAGCCATATGGTTGTCGCTTTATTGTATGAAATGCAATCGCCATGTAATTGCTTTACTTTATCACTAAACGGTAGCGATAGTCGTGGAAGCAATAGTTGGCGAGACGACAACGATGCTACGATGAAGATCAAGGTGTCAAGCCGGTGACGAAGGTGATCATGACGGTGCTTTGAAGATGGAGATCAAAAGCACAAGATGATGATGGCCATATCATGTCACATATTTTGATTGCATGTGATGTTTATCTTATTATGCTTCTTATTTTGCTTAGAACGACGGTAGCATTATAAGATGATCCCTTACTAAATTTCAAGGTATAAGTGTTCTCCCTGAGTATGCACCGTTGCGAAAGTTCGTCGTGCCGAGACACCACGTGATGATCGGGTGTGATAAGCTCTACGTTCAAATACAACGGGTGTAAGCCAGTTTTGCACACGCAGAATACTCGGGTTAAACTTGACGAGCCTAGCATATACAGATATGGCCTCGGAACACTGGAGACCGAAAGGTCGAGAGTGAATCATATAGTAGATATGATCAACATAAGATGTTCACCATTGAAAACTACTCCATCTCACGTGATGATCGGACATGGTTTAGTTGATTTGGATCACGTGATCATTTAGATGACCAGAGGGATGTCTATCTAAGTGGGAGTTCTTTAAATTAATATGATTAAATTGAACTTTAATTTATCATGAACTTAGTCCTGATAGTTTTGCATATCTATGTCGTTGTAGATCAATGGCCCGTGCTACCGTTCCTTTGAATTTTAATGCATTCCTAGAGAAAGCTAAGTTGAAAGATGATGGTAGCAATTACACGGACTGGGTCCGTAACCTGAGGATTATCCTCATTGCTGCACAGAAGAATTATGTCCTTGAAGCACGGCTAGGTGACAAGCCCCCTTCCGCTGATGCAGACGCTTTGAACGTCTGGCAGTCACGGTCTGATGACTACACGATAGTTCAGTGTGCCATGCTTTACGGTTTAGAACCGGGACTTCAACGACGTTTTGAACGTCATGGAGCATATGAGATGTTCCAGGAGTTGAAGTTAATATTTCAAGCAAATGCCCGAATTGACAAATATGAGATTTCCAATAAGTTCTACAGCTGCAAAATGGAGGAGAATAGTTCTATCAGTGAACACTTGCTCAGAATGTCTGGGTACTACAATCATATGACTCAACTTGGTTGCAAAGTTGACGAGGATAGTGTTATTGATAGAGTTCTTCAATCACTGCCACCAAGCTATAAAGGCTTCGTGATGAACTATAACATGCAAGGGATGCAAAAGACAATTCCCGAGCTCTTCGCTATGCTCAAAGCTGCAGAGGTAGAAATCAAAAAGGAGCATCAAGTGTTGATGGTTAACAAGACCACTAGTTTCAAGAAAAAGGGCAAGGGAAAGAAAGGGAACTTCAAAAAGAATAGCAAGTCAGTTGCTACTTCAACGAAGAAACCCAAATCTGGAGCCAAGCCTGAAACTGAGTGCTTCTACTGCAAGGGGACTGGACACTGGAAGCGGAACTGCCCCAAGTATTTGGCGGATAAGAAGGATGGCAAGATGAACAAAGGTATATGTGATATACATGTTATTGATGTGTACCTTACTAATGCTCGTAGTAGTACCTGGGTATTTGATACCGGTTCGGTTGCTAATATATGTAACTCGAAACAGGGACTACGGATTAAACGAAGATTAGCTAAGGACGAGGTGATGATGCGCGTGGGAAACGGTTCCAAAGTCGATGTGATCGCCGTCGGCACGCTACCTCTACATCTACCTTCGGGATTAGTTTTAGACCTAAATAATTGTTATTTGGTGCCAGCGTTGAGCATGAACATTATATCTGGATCTTGTTTATTGCGAGACGGTTATTCATTTAAATCAGAGAATAATGGTTGTTCCATTTTGATGAATAATATCTTTTATGGTCATGCACCCTTAAAGAGTGGTCTATTCTTACTTGATCTTGATTGTAGTGATACACATATTCATAATATTGAAACCAAAAGATGCAAGGTTAATAATGATAGTGCAACTTATTTGTGGCACTACCGTTTAGGTCATATTGGTGTAAAACGCATGAAGAAACTCCATAAAGATGGACTTTTGGAATCACTTGATTATGAATCACTTGGTGCTTGCGAACCATGCCTCATGGGCAAGATGACTAAAACTCCGTTCTCCGGAACTATGGAGCGAGCAACAGATTTGTTGGAAATCATACATACTGATGTATGTGGACCAATGAGTGTTGATGCTCGCGGCGGGTATCGTTATTTTCTGACCTTCACTGATGATTTGAGCAGATATGGGTATATCTACTTAATGAAACACAAGTCTGAAACATTTGAAAAGTTCAAAGAATTTCAGAGTGAAGTAGAGAATCATCGTAACAAGAAAATAAAGTTCCTACGATCTGATCGTGGAGGAGAATATTTGAGTTACGAGTTTGGTCTTCATTTGAAACAATGTGGAATAGTTTCACAACTCACGCCACCTGGAACACCACAACGTAATGGTGTGTCCGAACGTCGTAACCGTACTTTATTAGATATGGTGCGATCTATGATGTCTCTTACCGATTTACCACTATTGTTTTGGGGTTATGCTTTAGAGACAGCTGCATTCACGTTAAATAGGGCACCATCTAAATCCGTTGATACGACGCCTTATGAACTATGGTTTGGCAAGAAACCAAAGTTGTCGTTTCTTAAAATTTGGGGCTGCGATGCTTATGTGAAAACACTTCAACCTGATAAGCTCGATCCCAAGTCGGAAAAATGTGTCTTCATAGGATACCCAAAAGAGACTGTTGGGTACACCTTCTATCACAGATCCGAAGGCAAAATATTCGTTGCTAAGAACGGATCCTTTCTTGAAAAAGAGTTTCTCTCGAAAGAAGTGAGTGGGAGGAAAGTAGAACTTGATGAGGTAATTGTACCTTCTCCCATATTGGAAAGTAGTACATCACAGGAAATTGTTCCAGTGATTCCTACACCAATTAGTGAGGAAGTTGATGGTAATGATCATGAAACTTTGGATCAAGTTTCTACTGAACGTCGTAGATCAACCAGAGTACGTTCCGCACCAGAGTGGTACGGCAACCCAGTTCTGGAAATCATGTTACTAGACCATGATGAACCTACGAACTGTGAGGAAGCGATGATGAGCCCAGATTCCGCAAAATGGCTTGAAGCCATGAAATCTGAGATGGGATCCATGTATGAGAACAAAGTATGGACTTTTGTTGACTTGCCCGATGATCGGCAGGCCATCGAAAATAAATGGATCTTCAAGAGGAAGACCGACACAGACGGTAATATTACAGTTTACAAAGCTCGACTTGTTGCGAAAGGTTTTCGACAAGTTCAAGGAGTTGACTACGATGAGACTTTCTCACCTGTAGCGATGCTTAAGTCTGTCCGAATCATGTTAGCAATTGCCGCATTTTATGATTATGAAATCTGGCAAATGGATGTCAAAACTGCATTCCTAAATGGATATCTCAAAGAAGAGTTGTATATGATGCAACCAGAAGGTTTTGTCGATCCAAAAGGTGCTAACAAAGTATGCAAACTCCAGCGATCCATCTATGGACTGGTGCAAGCATCTCGGAGTTGGAATATACGCTTTGATGAGGTGATCAAAGCATATGGTTTTATACAGACTTTTGGAGAAGCCTGTATTTACAAGAAAGTGAGTGGGAGCTCTGTAGCATTTCTAATATTATATGTAGATGACATATTGTTGATTGGAAATGATATAGAATTTTTGAATAGCATAAAAGGATACTTGAATAAAAGTTTTTCAATGAAAGACCTCGGAGAAGCTGCTTACATATTAGGCATCAAGATCTATAGAGATAGTTCAAGACGCTTAATTGGACTTTCACAAAGCACATACCTTGATAAGATTTTGAAAAGGTTCAAAATGGATCAGTCAAAGAAAGGATTCTTGCCTGTTTTACAAGGTATGAAGTTGAGTAAGACTCAATGCCCGACCACTGCAGAAGATAGAGAGAAAATGAAAGTCATTCCCTGTGCCTCAGCCATAGGATCTATCATGTATGCAATGCTGTGTACCAGACCTGATGTGTGCCTTGCTATAAGTCTAGCAGGGAGGTACCAAAGTAATCCAGGAGTGGATCACTGGACAGCGGTCAAAAACATCCTAAAGTATCTGAAAAGAACAAAGGATATGTTTCTCGTATATGGAGGTGACAAAGAGCTCGTCGTAAACGGTTACGTCGATTCTAGCTTTGACACTGATCCGGATGACTCTAAGTCACAAACCGGATATGTATTTTTATTGAACGGTGGAGCTGTCAGCTGGTGCAGTTCCAAGCAGAGCGTCGTGGCGGGATCTACGTGTGAAGCGGAATACATAGCTGCTTCGGAAGCAGCAAATGAAGGAATCCAGGTTTCACAAGAGAACAAAGCACATCAAAAGACGCTTCAATTCCATCCGCGATCTAGTCAAGGAGGGAGACATAGAGATTTGCAAAATACATACGGATCTGAATGTTGCAGACCCGTTGACTAAGCCTCTTCCACAGGCAAAACATGATCAGCACCAAGACTCCATGGGTGTGAGGATCATCACTTTGTAATCTAGATTATTGACTCTAGTTCAAGTGGGAGACTGAAGGAAATATGCCCTAGAGGCAATAATAAAGATGTTATTTGTATTTCCTTATATCATGATAAATGTCTTTTATTCATGCTAGAATTGTATTAACCGGAAACTTAGTACATGTGTGGATACATAGACAAAACAGTATGTCCCTAGTATGCCTCTACTAGACTAGCTCATTGATCAAAGATGGTTATGTTTCCTAGCCATAGACATGAGTTGTCATTTGATCAACGGAATCACATCATTAGGAGAATGATGTGATGGACAAGACCCATCCGTTAGCATAGCACTATGATCGTTTAGTTTAACTGCTATTGCTTTCTTCATGACTTATACATGTTCCTATGACTATGAGATTATGCAACTCCCGAATACCGTAGGAACACCTTGTGTGCTATCAAACGTCACAACGTAACTGGGTGATCATAAAGATGCTCTACAGGTGTCTCCGAAAGTATTCGTGGTGTTGGCATAGATCAAGATTAGGATTTGTCACTCCGAGTGTCGGAGAGGTATCTCTGGGCCCTCTCGGTAACACACATCACAATAAGCCTTGCAAGCAAAAGACTAATGAGTTAGTCACGAGATGATGTGTTACAGAACGAGTAAAGAGACTTGCCGGCAACGAGATTGAACTAGGTATAAAGATACCGACGATCGAATCTCGGGCAAGTAACATACCGCTTGACAAAAGGAACAACGTATGTTGTTATGCGGTTCTGACCGATAAAAGATCTTCGTAGAATATGTAGGAGCCAATATGAACATCCAGGTCCCGCTATTGGTTATTGACCAGAGATGAGTCTCGGTCATGTCTACATAGTTCTCGAACCCGTAGGGTCCGCACGCTTAACGTTTGATGACGATCGGTATTATGAGTTTTTGAGTATTGATGTACCGAAGGTAGTTCGGAGTCCCGAATGAGATCACGGACATGACGAGGAGTCTCGGAATGTCCGAGACATAAAGATTGATATATTGGACGGCTATATTCGGACACCGGAAGTATACCGGAAAAGTTTCGGATTTATCGGGAATGCCGGAGGGGGTTACCGGAACCCCCTACGAGAGGGGATGGTCCATAGTGGGCCTAAAGGGTGAGAGAGAGGCAGCCCATAGGGCTGGCCGGCGCCCCCACCTAGGAATCCTAGTTGGACTAGGATTGGGGGGGCGCCACCTCTCCTAATCCTTTCCCCCTTCTTCCTTTCGGTGAATCCTACTAGGAATAGGATTGCAATCCTATTCCTAGTAGGAGTCCCCTCCCTAGCCGCACCATAGGAGTTGGCCGGCCCCTCCTCCCTTGCTCCTTTATATACGGGGGCAGGGGGGCACCCAAAGACACACAAGTTGAATTGTTTAGCCGTGTGCGGTGCCCCCTCCACAGAATCACACCTCGGTCGTACCGTCGCGGAGCTTAGGCGAAGCCCTGCGCCGGTGAACACATCATATCCGTCACCACGCCGTCGTGCTGACGAAACTCTCCCGTGAAGCTCAACTGGATCAAGAGCTCGTGGGACGTCATCAAGCTGAACGTGTGCTGAACGCGGAGGTGCCGTACGTTCGGTGCTTGATCGGTTGGATCGTGAAGAAGTTCGACAACATCAACCGCGTCACTTGACGCTTCCGCTCCCGGTCTACGAGGGTACGTAGACACAGTCTCCCCTCTCGTTGGTATGCATCTGGTAGATAGATCTTGCGTGATCGTAGGAAAATTTGAAAATACTACGTTCCCCAACAAGGCCAACGTTGCCTTGCGGACGGTCGTCACGAGGCTAGTCCCTCCATGGACCCTCACGAGGCTCATCCCTCCATGGTCCCTCACGAGGCTGACCCTGCCAATGGTCATCATGAGGCTGATCGTGCCAGCCTTGTCGAGAATCACGGTTCTCCCAACGTCCTCTGTCTCATCAACCTCCGCGACCGTAGCCTCGGTCGCTACACTCAGGGCAATGACCAAGGCGTCCATCACAGATGGCTCTGAGCTCCTGGCAGTTGTTGGTGTTGTGGCCGTGCACATTGTGGAAGACGCATAACGGGCAGCTTCCCACGGAGGATTTGGGGTAGTCGCACCCACGATTCATCTTCGGCTCAGCCGCGAGCACAGCAGGTCCCTTGCGCTTGGCTTCCTTGGTCTTGGCCTTCTTGTCTTCTAGGTCAGCCTCAGAGAGTTCGACGAGCGAGAGACGACCTTCTTCTGCCCTTGCGCACTTGACTGTCATGTTGAACATCTCCAGAGTTGAGCACATGTCCTCATGTATGGCGAGCTCCTCCTTCATCCTAACGTTCCGAACGCCGTCAGTGAATGCGGAGATGATGGCCTCATCTGACACCTTGGGAATCTTGATGCGGACATTGGTAAAACACTAGATATACTTGCGCAAGGTTACCCCCGGCTGTTGCTTGATAGGCCGCAAGTGGCCTATCGCAGGGGCGTGGTCACGAGTCCCTTCGAACTTGGAGATGAACCGCTCGCGCAACCAAGAATAGAACGGCTCCGCTGGGAGGTTCAGGAGCCACGAGCATGCATCATCCTTGAGGGCCATGGGGAACCAATTGGCCATAACATACTCGTCTCCACTGGCCGCCTTGATGCTTAGCTCGTAGAGCTGCAAGAACTCAACGGGGTCGGGTGTTCCATCATAGCGTGGAGGTAGATCTGGCTTGAACTTGCCGGGCCAAACGACACATCGCAGCTCTGGAGTGAACGCCCGTCAGCCTGCCACGTCCCTGGGTGCCCACCGTTGAGGTGGATCCTGATTAGGATGCTCACGCGCCGCTGCGAGAGGCGGCACGCGACCTTGACGAGGCGGCGCTGGGAGCACGCGCACCTCACCTTGGCGCTGCTGCACCACGTGGCAGTTTTCTTAATCACGCGCAGGCGCGCTGCGCGGCTGGTCGCACTGGTGAGCCTCATGCCTTGGCTCGGGGACGACGTCACGCCGGAGAGGAGGAGGAGGTGCGCCGTGGGCCAGGTCGCATGCCTGAGGTGCTGGAGGAGGCAGCGAGTGGGACGATGTTGGTGCTTCTCCCGGGGCGCTGATGAGCTCGGCGATGCGGTCCAACCATTTCTCATAGAGGTCGTCAGCCGGGCGGTAGCGCAGGAGCTCTCGCGCCATGAGCAGAGCGGCCTATGAGTTCGCCTCCCATGACGAGCATTGGAGGACGAAGCGGCCGCAGGAGTCAGTGACGGGGTTGTGGTGCGGTCGTCGCACCATGTAGAGAGTGGGAGCGACGAGTCTTGCTGCTCGCGGGCAGCGGGGCCGGTGGCTGCGTCCGTCGTCGGTGATGTAGAACGACGGGGATGCCGTCGTCTGGAGGTGCAGTCTGAGCCACGCGGGCGGCGAGAGCGGACCGACGCTCAGCACGAACTCGACGAGCGTCCGTCATGGAGACGTTGAAGAGATGGCGAACTAATCGGAAGAGGGGAGTCTTCGATGCCCCCCTACCTGGCGCACCAAATGTCAGATTCAGGGCTCCGCAAAACCCTTGTAAGTTCCAACACTAGGGTGCGTGCGAAGAACTCAACTTCCCCTATCAGCCTACTCGATGTTTCTACGAACTAGCTCGAGGAACAAGGAAGAACACGACACAAGGGCAGTCTACCCTTGTCCAGGCCACCTAGCGGTGAGTGGCCCTACTCCTGCAATGTGGTGGATTGCCTCAAGGTGGGCTGAGGAAGAACTTGTAAAGTGGTCGAACCACCTCGCGAGGTGTGTTCTTGCTTGTGTGTGTCTAGAGGGAGGTCTCAATGATATGTCCCCTCTATGGTGGTGGCTAAGCTAAATTTATAGTGGCCTTGGTCCTCTTCCCCCAAAATATAGGCGGGAAGGGATCCCACAACGACCAAATTTGAAGGGAGACAACTATTACATCTTACCCTGACTAAAGGTGGTCTTCGTCTGCAAAGCTTCTAATGCAGACACCATGGTAGGCTCGACGATGACCTCCTTCCTGCCGTCCTGGCGATCCTGGTCTTGTTGCATGGAAATGGAAACCTTTGGTTGATTCCTCGAACTCCGCGCCTGTGCTTGCCTCTTTAGCACCAAAGAGGAAACTGGTCGTCCTGCGCCCGCTGGCACCCACCTGGCCTTGGTCATCATGGCTTGCGTCATCCGAACCTCACAAGGTGAGGGCTTACATAGAGTTATCTGCCCCTCGGGAGCCAGCCTAGCGATACTTCTCCCTCCAGAGGTCTTGGTGTCGTCCGCCTTGCGAGGCTTGGCCCCCCGCGAGGGTCTCGAGTGTCGATGCTGAAGATGGATCATACCAGGCCGGTGAAAGAGCCACGTCATGGGCCATAGGCAGGTAAGTCTGGGTACCCTGGTTCCCAGAAATCCAACAGAGGAGGAAGAAGACATAATGCTTGGCTTGACAGATCTGACAGAAACTAGAAAGAAATAAGAACATAGGATTTCTTCGCGATATTGTAGTCAATAGGTTCTGGGGGTATATAAAGATTTTTTATCTTGGGAAACAAGCAAACGGGAGTAAAACGGAATTCGGAAGGTACCCGAGGTGGGCACAACCCACCTGGGCGCGCCTGTGGTGTCTCGTGCCCACCAGGGGTGCTTTCCTGGTTCCTTCTTATTTTCCTATTTTTTTTCTAATATTCCAAAATTGTCAAAAAAAATCCAGATTTTTCGGAGTCCGTTTACTTACCGTATCACGTACCTCCTTTATTTCAAATTCTGGAGTGTTCGGGAAGGTTTCTTTTATATGTTCCTCCGGTGTCATGGTTCGAATAATATTGCTATCAATATTGATAGGCGTACCTGAGATGTAATGTTTGATTATTTGACCATTGTCCACCTTCGGGTTGTACCTTCGACATTATTTATTTTGATGGCTTCAGAACGATAAACCTCTTCGGTAACATAAGGTCCTTCCCATTTAGAGACAAGTTTTCCTGCAAAGAATCTAAAACGAGAGTTGTACAATAAAACATATTCACCCACTTTGAATTCCCACTTTTGGATTCTTTTTTCATACCACCTCTTTACTTTTTCATTGAAAAGCTTGGCATTTTCATAGGCTTGGGTTCTTCATTCATCTAAGGAGCTAATAACAAATAAACTCTTTTCACCAGCAAGTATGAAATCATAATTGAGTTCTTTAATTGTCGAGTATGCTGTATGTTCTAACTCAATAGGTAAATGACAAGCCTTTCCATTAACCATTTTATAAGGAGACATACCCATAGGATTTTTATAAGTTTTTCTGTAGGCCCAAAGTGCATCATCCGATTTCTTGGACCAATTATTTCGACACCTATTGACAGTCTTTTGTAATATTAATTTTATTTCTCTGTTGCTAAGTTCAACTTGACCACTAGATTGAGGATGATAGGGGGATGCAATTCTATGGTTAACATCATACTTGGCAGGCATTTTACGTAAAGCACCATGAATAAAGTGTGAACCACCATCAGTCATTAAATATCTAGGGACTCCAAACCTTGGAAAATTAAATTCCTTAAGCATTTTAATAGAAGTGTTGTGATCAGCACTACTAGTTGGAATAGCTTCTACCCACTTAGTAACATAATCAACAACAACCAAAAATATGAGTATACCCATTAGAGGAAGGAAAAGGTCCCATATAATCAAATCACCAAACATCAAATGGTTCAACGACAAGTGAATAATTCATAGGAATATCTTGACGCTTACCGATATTACCTATTCTTTGACATTCATCACAAGATAAGACAAAATTACGAGCATCCTTGAAGAGAGTAGGCCAATAAAAACCAGATTGCAATACCTTGTGAGCAGTTCTGTTCCCCGCATGATGTCATCCATAAGCTTTAGAGTCACATTTCCATAGGATTTGTTCCTGTTCATGCTCAGATACAAAAACGTCTAATAATACCATCTACTCCTTTATAAAGATGTGGGTCATCCCAAAAGAAATGTCTTAAATCATGGTAGAATTTTTTTTCTTTTGTTGATAAGTGAAACTAGGAGGTATGTATTTAGCAACAATATAATTAGCATATTCAGCATACCAAGGTGTGCTATTAGAAACATTTATTGCAACCAATTGCTCATTGGTAAAACTATCATCAATAGGTAGTGGGTCATCAAGAATATTTTCCAACCTAGACAAGTCATCAGCTACGGGGTTCTTAGGTCCTTTCCTATCAGTAATATGTAAATCAAATTCTTGTAGCAAAAGATCCCACCTAATGAGTCTAGGTTTAGCATATTTCTATTCCATAAGATATTTTATAGTAGCATGATCCGTGTGAACAATTACCTTTGAGTCCACAATATAGGATCTAAATTTATCACAAGCAAACACAACTGCTAAAAAATCTTTTTTAGTAGTAGCATAATTTCTTTGTGCACTTTCTAGAGTTTTACTTGCATAGTGAATACCATTTAGTTTCTTATCAACTCTTTGTCCTAGAACAACACCAACATCATAGTCACTAGCATCACACATGATTTCAAAAGGCAAGTTCCAATCAGGTGGTTGAACGTAGGTGCATAAATTAAGGCTTTCTTGAGTGTTTCAAAGGCTTCTACACAATAATCACCGAAAACAAATGGAATATCCTTTTGCAAAAGATTTGTAAGAGGCCTAGAAATTTTAGAAAATTCTTTGATAAATCTCCTATAGAAACCAACATGACTAAGGAAACTACGAATACCTTTAATATCTTTAGGACATGGCATTTTCTCAATTTCATCAACCTTAGCTTGGTCCACCTCAATACCTCTTTCAGAAATTTTATGGCCCAAGACAATACCTTCGTTAACCATAAAGTGGCACTTCTCCCAACTCAAGACAAGATTAGTTTGCTCACATCTCTGCAAAACTCGATCAAGATTGCTTAAACAATCATCAAAAGACTTCCCATAAACAGAAAAGTCATCCATGAAAACCTCAACAATCTTTTCACAAAAATCAGAGAATATAGCAGTCATACATCTTTCAAATGTAGCAGGTGCATTACATAAACTAAAAGGCATACGTCTATAAGCATAGGTTCCAAAAGGACAGGTAAAACTGGTCTTTTCTTGATTAGGTTGTGAGATAGGTATTTGACAGAAACCAGAATATCCATCAAGAAAGCAAAAGGGTGTGTGCTTAGATAATCTCTCTAGCATTTGATCAATAAAAGGCAGAGGGTAACGATCTTTTCTAGTTACTTTGTTTAATTTTCTGAAATCAATTACCATTCTACAGCCTGTAACAACTCTTTGTGAAATAAGTTCATTTTATCATTAGGAACAATGGTAATACCTCCCTTCTTCGAGACACAATGAACAAGGCTTACCCATCTCCTATCAGTTATGGGATAGATTATACCTGCTTCCAGGAGTTTTAATATTTCCTTTCTCATCACTTCTTTCATCTTTGGATCTAAACAACGTTGGTGATCAACAACATGTTTAGCATCAGGTTCCATATTAATCTTATGCTGACATAGAGTGGGCCTAATGCCCTTAAGATCATCAAGAGTATATCCCATTGTAATTTGGTGCTTCCTCGGAATTTTCAAAAATATTTCTTTTTCATGTTCTGAAAGGTTAGCACTAATAATAGGATCTATCTTTTTCTCATCAAGATAAGCATATTTCAAAGTGTCAGGCAATTGCTTTAATTCAAACATAGGATCACCTTTAGGTGGAGGAGGACCTCCTAGAGTTTCAACAGCTAAGTTGTGCTGAAGTAGAGGTTGTTGTTCAAAGAGAATTCTATCTATCTCATTTCTTTCATGCATATGCAAGTCATTTTCATGGTCTAGCAAATATTGCTCTAATGGATCAGTAGGAGGCACATCAACAGAAGCAAGAGCAACTATTTCATCTTTACTAGGTAGTTCTTTTTATGAGATTTTCTACTAAACTTGGAAAAATTAAACTCATGAGACTCATTATCGAAGCTAATATCAACATTTTGTTTAGTACAATCTATAGTAGCATTGACGTGCTCAAGAAAGGTCTACCAAATATCATGGGACAAAAATCATCTTGTGGGGAACCAAGGACTAGAAAATCAGTAGGATATTTTGTTTTCCCACACAAGACCTCAACATCTCTAACTATCCCAAGTGGTGTGATGGTGTCTCTATTAGCAAGTTTAATAGTAACATCTATATCTTCTATTTCAGCGGGTGCTATGTCATTCATAATTTCTTGATAATGAGTAAAAGGAATAGCACTTACGCTAGCACCTATATCACATAAACCATGGTAACAATGATCTCCTATTTTAACTGAGACAACATGCATGCCTACAACAAGTCTATGTTTGTCTTTTGTATCGGGTTTAGCAATTCTTGCTGCTTCACTAATGAGGTAAATAACATGCCCATCAACATTATCAACCAAGAGAACCTTAACCATAGGAACACTAGGTTCTACTTTGATTTGCTCCTGGGGTTTAGGTGTTTTAATATTACTTCTTCGGACCACAGTTGATACCTTAGCATGCTCCTTTACCTTAACAGGAAAAGCTGGTTTCTCAATATAAGAAGTAGGAAGAACTGGATCAACATTGTAAATGATTGTTTCTTCTTTAGCAACTACTGGTTCTTTGATTTCTTATTTAATAGGGGGATGGTACTTAAACCACTTCTCTTTAGGGAGATCAACATGAGTAGCAAAATATTACAAAAAGAGGCTACTATCTCAGAGTCAAGTCCATACTTAGTGCTAAAGTTTTGAAAATCATCAGTATTCATAAAAGATTTAACACAATCAAACTTAAGATTAATACTTGACTCTTTATGTTCGTTGAGTTCCCAATCTTCAGAGTTGCATTTAATTATTTCTAAGAGATCCCACCTAAATTCAATAGTCTTCTTCACAAAAGAACCGACATAAGAAGTATAAAGCATGGATCAATCATTATTAGAAAGCCGAGCATAGAAGTTATGTATAATAGTTTCTATCCAGAGCTCATGATTGGGGCATGAATATAACATTGACTTAAGCCTCCCCCAAGCTAGAGTGATACTTTCTCCTTCACGAGGCCAAAAATCATATATATAATTTTCGGATCATGACGAACTAGATGCATAGGATATTTTTTGGTGGAATTCCAATTCCAAACAATTCCAATTCCAAGATCCAATATCATCGCATAGACTATACCATGCCAATGCTCTTCCCTTCAAAGATAAAGGGAAAACCTTCTTCTTAGCTTCATCTCCAAGTAAACCTGCAAGCTTAAATAATCCAAAAATTTCATCCACATATATCAAATGCATATCAGGATGTTAAGTTTCATCTCCTGCATAAGGATTAGCTAGCAGTTGTTCTATCATACCCAAAGGAATTTCATATTCAACATTTTCAGTAGGTGCAAGAAGTTGAGGGGCAACTAATTGTGCTTCCTCTAGAGGTGAAGATACCACGAACAAACCCCTCAAAGGATTGTTCTCCATGGTGACAAGTGACAATACATTTCAGAATGTATTAATAATTTTTCCTATGCCAGAAAAGAGTCTTGATGACCGACAAGTATATGGGCTCAATCGTAGTCCTTTTGATAAGTAAGAGTGTTGAACCCAAAGAGCAGCATAACGAAATAACAAGTGGTTTTCAGCAAGGTAATGTCTGCAAGCACTGAAATTGTCGGTAACAGATAGTTTGATAGCAAGATAATTTGTAACGAGTAAGTAACAGTAACGGTAAATAGTATGAAGCAAGGTAGCCCAATCCTTTTGTGGTAAAGGACAGGCCAAAACTGTTTCTTATTGTAAGCAAAATGTTCTTGAGGGCACATGAGAATTTCATCTAGCCACTTTCACCATATTGGCTTGATTTGTGTTCGTTACTTCGATAATTCTATATGTGGGTGGACCGGTGCTTAGGTGATGTTCTTACTTGAACAAACCTCCTACTTATGATTAACCCCCTGTCGGGGAACGAATCCACGAGCACCCATGGGACCGGCGGACCGAGCCCCTTTTGGTTCGGCGGGGGCGAAGATCGCACGAAGAGCGGATCGAGGCGAAACACGCGAGCAGTTTACCCAGGTTCGGGCCGCACGGATGCGTAAAACCCTACTCCTGCTTTGTGGTTTGTATTGAGTTCTTGCTCGGGAGCGCTGAGTGCTACAGTACACACCAGCAGCTAACGAGACCGAGCGTGAGTGTTCTCCTCCCCCCTCTACGTTGCGCATGGGCCTCCTTTTATATGCTCAAGGGGTCACCGACAGGTGGCAACGTAGACAAGGGTACAAATGGAAAGGTGTTACGGTTGGTACAACTACCTGTTACAGTGTATCATACCTAACTCTGACGGCAGGGGACATGGGCATTGAATGCCCATCTGTGTCGCCCAAATAGTGCAAAAGGGACCGTCAGGGACGCCACCGCTCGCCACGATGGCAATCTTGTCAGCACCGCTTGGCACCGCGCACCGCTGGCTGCACAGCCTCGCGCCATGTACGCCTGGAAGGGTCCTAGAGCGACACGTTGGTGGATGTGCTGGAGCGCGGGTACAGAGTGGTAGCTTGCCGCGGCAAGCGCCTTGCCGCGGTCGTTGTCTTGTCGCATCTGGGAGCTCGTCGCTCACCGGGCCTTGCCGGGACGCATGGCGCGTCGCGGCAAGTTCCTTGAGATGCCTTGGTTGGCCTTCCCGGCAAGCTCCTCTTGCCGGGGCCTTGTCTCCTTGGCTTGAATACTTTGTTCTTGAATGGCTCCAAAGGAACCACGGAGGACCTTGGCGGTCACCCGGCAAGCCTTGCCGCGGGATGCTGCGACTGCCCGTGCACAAGTTCGGGATACTAGGGTACCCCTACTCTAGTACACCGACAGGAGCCCCCGGGTCTGGGCCATACACGGTGCCGAGCGCTGTTGGGCCAGGCCCAAAACAGGGCACGGGCACGCGCGGCCTGGGTTACGCCGTATCTCATTTGCTTTACTCCGAACTTATTCCTTTTTTGGACTCTGGCCCAGAGAGCGGCGAAGAGAGCCAAGGTCCCGGCGTGTCCAAAGGGGGTGATTATCGTCGGGGACGAATACACCGCGACAGCAAAGGGTGCGTCCGAGACCACCTTGCCGGACCTGGCAACTATTCTCCAGAGCAGCCCCCAGCGTAAGTATATGGTTCGCTTTTCGCTGTTAGGCGCGCATGGATGCTCTTTCTTTGCTGACATCTGATTGTTGGTTTGTGTAGGAGCAGAGCAGCCCCACCAGGAGCGCCCAGAGGCCGCCCCCGACATGCCATCTGCTTCGACTACGCCGCCAAGGGAGAGTTCTCCGGCAAGGGACTCTGCCGAGGAGCTAGCTCGCGCAGGAGGGATGCCGGCCAGCGCTGCGGCGGCAAGCGGCAGCACCAGCGGCCCTCCGGCGGCGGAGACTACAACTGCAGAACCCGGTATAGGTAATCCTCTCGCTTCAAAACTTCCCTTGGGTTCTTCTTCTTTTGATCTTCTTTTTGGATATTTGCTTGACTTTTCTCCCTTTCCCGGCCGTCAGACCCATCTGCTGCGGAGCCGATGGAGACCGGGGTTGCTGGCGAGGAGAACATCACCGAGGCTGCCGTCGATGATGTCGTCGAGATTGCCGTGGGTGGTGATACCGACGACGCTGCTGCCACCGAAGAAGCAGCCGGCGCTGATGATCCCGCCGGCGAAGAGGCCGCCAAAGCTGCCGCCGCAGAAGCTAGCGAGGGGTCTGGCGATCGCACTGACGGCCCTGAGGCCGCAGGAGCGTCGGGCGCTACGCCGACCGCCGATCCTTCCGCCGCCGCCGCAGCGTCAGGCTCCGAAGAGCCCCAGCCAGGCATCTACTTGAAGGTCGGCGAAAACGTCTTCATCAACCTCCCCTGGGCGTCAAGCTCCAGGGCGCCAGTCGAAGGAGAAAGCTTCGATGGAGAGGTGCTCGCCTCCGCTGGGCTGACGCTGGTTGATGCGCCAAGCAGCAGCAGCGGCGAGCTTGAGGAGGAGCGGCTTCTGCGGAAGTTGGTGTCGCTCTACCGTGCTCGGCAGGCCAAGCTGGAATCCCGAGAGGCGCTTGTCGCGAAGGCGGGAGCGGACATCGAGAAGCGCGCGGAGGAGCTCCGGGGTCTTAACCAGGAAGCTCTCCAGTCCCTGGCAGAGGAGCGGGCGCAACTCGCCGAGGAGCAGAAGGCCTTCCTCCTCGAGAAGGCTGAAGTCGAAGAACAACAGCGGCTTGCCGCTGAGAAGCTGTCTGCGCAGGAGGGCGAGCTGGCGCAGCGGAAGGTTAACCTTGAAAGCCACGAGGAGGAGCTTACTGCGCGCGAGCAAACATTCGGCGGAGCCCTCAAGCAAGCACAGGATGCTGCCGCAGCTGCCGAGGCCGCCAAGAAGGAGCTGGAGACGAAGGTGGCGCGGCTGGAGGCCGATCTCAAGGCGAGCGGTGAAGAGCTTGCCGCGCTCAAGCGTGAGCGGGAGAAGGACGCCTACAGCTTGTCAGAGCTGCAGGTTCGTCTCGCCGAGAAGGGCAAGGAACTTGGCGCCGCCAAGGACTCCAACGCAGATCTTGAGTTGAAGCTGACCTACTTTGACCAAGACGCTGGACGGCACCAGGGAGCAGGAGGTGGCTTTGAAGAAGGAGATCAAGGGCGATAAGGCGCTGCTGGCGAGTGCTGCTGCCGCCCAGGACGCTCTTAGGGAGAATGTGGAGCACTGGACGGAGGGTCTCGTGGATGCCGCCGCAGACATTGACAGGGAGCTGGCGCAGCTGGGGATGGAGGATCTCGGGTATCCCTCTGATGAGAACCTCCAACCCAGCGCCAAGCTCACCTTGTTCTTCAAAGGCGTGGCGACGGCCCTCCAGCGGCTTCGGGAGAAGATTCCAAAGCAGCTGGCCGACGAGTGGCGCAAGATCTGCGCGGGAGCTCTTCAAAAGGTGTTGGTGAAGGTGGCCTTCTGCAACCCGGGCCTCAACCTCACCAACGTCCTCAAGACCCTGCCGCCGGATGCTGATCTGGAAGCGCTCAAGACCCTTGTCACACCCATTGTGGACAAGGTGAGCGGGATCAAGAGGATTGAGGGCAATCGCGTAGACTAGGCCGCCCGTTTTCTTCTTTTCTTGTCGCTGCTGGTCATGTTATGAGAACAATCTGTTAGAGCCGCGACAAGCTACCTTGTAATATAACTCTATTTTGGGTAATGATTGCAATGTTATTTCCTTTACTTGATTCCTTCCTTTGTATGTTTTTGCCCTACGCTTTCAGGGAACTTGCCGGCGCAGGCACCTTAGCCGCGAGCGCTGAGTGCGGGACGTCAGCAGCCTGCTGGCGGTGCCGTTACCGACAAGAAACCTTGTCGCAACTAGTCGCAGCACACTTAAGCTGTTGAGCGGACTCGAAACAAAGTAAGGGCGCAACTAGCTACGAGTTGGTTCCTCCGCGCACAGGTTTTCCATACAAAGCACGGTCGTTCAAGGAAGATAACTTAAAAATTTTAAAAATCTGATTGCTCAAACTTTGGCAACTTAGCTTTTCTGTTGTTTGCATCCCGGTAAGGAGCCTTACGGCTCGTTATTGCTTACCGGGGGTAGGTGCTGCACAAAGTGTCAGATAACACATGCAAAAAATAGAAAGCATGAAATTGTCAAGATGTGGGTAACACATGAGCTTTATTTATGCACGGGGTCTGCACCTGGCTTTGTACGAAGGATTACATGCAACAGCGGCAGGACTTGTACAAAAGGTGGTTGCCGGAACAGGTTCCGGCAACCGCGCCTTACGGGTAAAACTTACGAAGATGCTCAATGTTCCAGGAGTTGCTCACCGGAATGCCATCTTCGGTCTCAAGGCGGACAACGCCAGGCCTAGTGACTCGTTTCACCCGGTAAGGGCCTTCCCACTTTGGCGTCAACTTGTTGGAATTCTTGGCGGACTGAACGCGCCGAAGAACAAGGTCGCCTTCCTCGAGACTTCTGGCGTTAACTTTGCGGCTATGGTAGCGGCGCAAAGCTTGCTGGTAGCGAGCAACTCGTACAGCAGCCTGAAGACGGTCTTCCTCAAGGAGCAGCGCGTCATCTTGTCGCGGCTGCTCTTGCTCAAGCTCATCACAAGCGAGCACTCGAGGTGACCCGTATACGAGTTCCGTGGAAAGAACTGTCTCTACTCCATAGACTAGAGCGAAAGGTGTCTGGCCAGTGGCTCGATTTGGCGTCGTCCTGATCGACCAAAGAACTACCGGCAGCTCCTCAATCTAGTTTCTTCCGCACTTGCGCAGCCTGTCGAAAGTCCTGGTCTTGAGCCCATGCAGCACTTCAGCATTTGCCCTCTCCGCTTGACCGTTGCTTCTTGGGTGAGCAACAGAAGCGAAGCAGACCTTGGCGCCAAGATCTTGGACGTACTGCATGAAGGTGCGGCTCGTGAATTGCGTACCATTGTCGGTGATGATCCTGTTAGGGATCCCGAAGCGGCAAACAATCGACCTGAAGAACTTGACTGCTGACTGTGCTGTCACCTTCCTCACTGCTTCCACTTCCGGCCACTTTGTGAACTTGTCGATTGCAACGTACAAGTATTCAAAGCCCCCGACTACTCGGGGAAAGGGGCCGAGGATGTCGAGCCCCCAGACCGAAAATGGCCAGGATAAAGGGATCGTCTGGAGAGCTTGAGCTGGCTGGTGTATTTGCTTGGAATGGAACTAGCATGCTTCACACTTGGTTACTTGTGCAGTTGCATCCTGGAGGGCTGTCGGCCAAAAGAAACCTTGCTTGAATGCTTTGCCGACAAGTGATCTTGCGCCAATGTGGTGACCACATATTCCTCCATGTATCTCTGCCAACAGCTTTTGTCCGCCTTCCCGGTGAATACACTTCAATTTCACACCGTTGAGTCTTCTTCTGTACAGTGTGTTGTCGACAAACTGGTACATACTTGACTGCCGGGCTACTCTTTCCGCTTCTTCTTGCTCTTCGGGAAGTTCTCCTGTCTGAAGGAAATGGACAATCTGCTGTGCCCATGCTGGAGCTCGTGGCTCGACAACAAGGACTAAAGGCACATCTGCTGCTGCGGGAACATCTGCTTCTACGGCGAGAACCTGCGGCTCAGTCGGAGTTTGACGTTCCCCGACAAGCTTGCCGGAGCAAAACTTGTCAGGAGCCTCTGCTTCAACGGAACAAACCCTAGGGCTTGCCGGAGCAGACTGCTCCCCAGCACTCTTGGTGTTGATATTGGGGACCTTCTTGGCGGCGGCTTCGGGAAGCTCTGCGAGAAAATAGTCACCAGAAATCAACTTCCTCTTCTTGCTCTGTCCAGTTGATGGCGTTACAGACGGTTGAGTCAGCTTGAGCACAAAGATCCCTGGTTCCATAGGTAACTTAAGTGCGGCGCACTTCGACAGGCCATCGACAATGTCGTTCTGAGCTCTTGGAACATGCTCCATCTGTAGGCCATCAAAGTGCTCTTCTAGCTTTCTCACTTCATCAACGTAGGCTTCCATCAACGGACTCTGATAACTCTTGTTCACTTGGTGGACGACAAGCTGCGAGTCACCCCTGACAATGAGCTTCTTGATCCCAAGGTCTGCCGCGATCCTGTGACCGGCAAGCAAACCTTCATACTCTGCGGTATTGTTTGTTGCTTGCTCCTTGGGAAAGTGCATCTGGACTACGTACTTGAGGTGCTCTCCGGTGGGTGCAACAAGCAGCACGCTAGCACCGGCGCCTTGCAGCGAGAAGGCACCATCAAAGTACATCAGCCACTCTTTGTTTGCTTCCTTGACGGGGATGCTCGTTTCTGGAATTTCTTCATCTGGTGTTGGCGTCCACTCTGCTATGAATTCTGCCAATACTCTGCTTTGGATAGTTGAAGTGCTCTCAAACTTGAGGCCAAAGCTTGACAGTTCCAGTGCCCACTCAACAATCATGTATGTTGCTTCTGGATTCTGCAGTATCCTCTTCAGCGGAAAACGAGTGACAACTGTGATCTCATGTTCTTGGAAGTAATGGCGCAGCTTTCTCGAGGCCATGAGAAGGCCGAAAAGCAATTTCTGCACACCAGAGTACCTTGACCTAGCCCCCTGCAGAAGGGAACTGACAAAGTAAACTGGGCGCGGCACCATTCTCTTCTGTATCTCCTCGCGCGCCTGCGCAGATCCATCTTTGTCGGGACCAGAGCTTGTCGGGGAAGCCCCCTGCTTGTCGCTGGATGCGCCTGCCGTGGTTGCTGGCTCATCATCTGCCTCCCTCTCCGCTACTAACACAGCACTAACCACTTGATTGGTTGCTGCTATATACAGCAGCAACTTCTCTTGTGGCTTAGGTGCGACAAGTGTTGGAGTGGAGGACAGGTATCTCTTCAAGTCTTGCAGCGCAGCCTCCGCTTTCGGAGTCCATTTCATTGGACCTGCCTTTTTCAATATTTTGAAAAACGGCAGGGCGCGCTCAGCAGACTTAGAGATAAACCTGCTGAGAGCAGCCACGCAACCGGCAAGTCTTCGTACATCCTTGACGCGCTTTGGTGCTTCAATCTGCTCAATGGCCTTGATCTTATCGGGATTGGCTTCAATTCCCCGCTGAGACACGAAGAACCCGAGAAGCTTGCCGGAAGGGACTCCAAACACACACTTCTCGGGGTTGAGCTTGAGGTTGATCTTGCGCAGATTTGCAAAGGTCTCGTCTAAATCTTGAATCAGAGTTGCCTTGTCCTTGGTCTTGACCACTATGTCATCCATGTAGGCTTCCACATTTCTGTGTATTTGTGGCTTAAAAGCGACATGGACTACCCTTGCAAATGTTGAACCAGCATTCTTTAAACCGAAAGGCATCCGTATGAAACAGTACGTGCCACATGGAGTGATGAATGCGGTCTTCTCCTCATCCTCTTCTGCCATGAAGATCTGATGGTATCCTGAGTATGCGTCAATAAATGAAAGCAAGTCACATCCGGCCGTGGAGTCAACAATCTGGTCAATGCGCGGCAAGGGAAATGGGTCTTTGGGACAAGCTTTATTAACATCGGTAAAGTCGATACAAAGCCTCCATTTCCCGTTTGCCTTGCGCACGACTACAGGATTGGCCAACCACGTAGGATGGAGCACTCCTCTGACAAGGCCTGTTGCTTCCAACTTCTTGATCTCTTCTGCAATGAATTCTTGGCGCTCCACTGCTTGCTTCCTGACCTTCTGCTTGACGGGCCGCGCATGAGGACAGACGGCAAGATGGTGCTCAATTACTTTCCTGGGAACACCGGGGATGTCAGACGGTTGCCACGCAAACACGTCGACGTTCGCCCGCAAGAAAGCAATGAGCGCGCTTTCCTATTTAGGGTCAAGAGTGGCACTGATGGTGAAGGTACCACCAGTGCCGTCCTCCTTGGTGGACACCTTCTTGGTCTCTGGCGGAGCTGCCATTGTCTTCTTACACTTGCCGGTGGAGCTCGATGGTGCATCCTCGACGGTAGCGCAGCACTCCGAAGAGGTGCGCTTGCCGGAGTGGGCATCAGAACTCTTGCCGGACTTGGTCTTCTTCTTCCCCCGGGAGCTTCAACGGCAGGTGACTTGCGATCTGTTGCGGCTGCCGCTTCCCGGTAGATCTTGTCGGCGCAGATAAGAGCATCCTTCTTGTCGCCAGGGACGGAGATGACACTTATCGGACCTGGCATCTTCAGCATGTTGTATGCGTAGTGAGAGGCTACCATGAACTTGGCGAGTGTTGGACGGCCGAGTATCCCATTGTAAGGCAATGGAAAATCGGCAACGTCAAAAGTGACCCTCTCAGTCCTGAAGTTCAACTCGCTGCCAAATGTCACCGGCAACGTGATCTTCCCCTTCGGCTTGCTCCTTCCCGGGTTGATTCCTTGGAATGTGCCGGTCTCTTCAAGCTCGCTGTCAGGGATCTGGAGTTTCTGGAGTACAGCAGAGGAGATCAGGTTCAAGCCGGCCCCGCCGTCAACTAGCATCTTAGTGACCTTGAGGTTGCGGATAGTTGGTGAAACCAACACCGGCAAGCACCCGACCGCAGTTGTGCGATCAGGGTGGTCCTCAATATCAAAGATGATAGGCGTGCTGGACCATTTCAGAAGCTTGCGTGACTCGACAGGTAGTTCTGCCGCATTGACTTCCCGCACCCACTACTTGAGTTGGCGGTGTGAAGTATGCAGAGAAGCACCGCCGTCAACGCACAAGACCTCTGTGGCTTTCTGGAACTCCTGCTCACTGGTCTCGACATCATCCATGTCTTCATCGTCGTCGTCATCTTCATCCTTGTCGCGGCCGCGGGGAGGTCTGTCTCCTTGCCGCTACTTGGCCTTGCCGCGGCGTCCTCCCCGGCCGGCGCGCTTCTTGCTGGATCCTCCAGCACCTCCTTGGGCCTTCTCCTTGTTGCGTCGCTCGTATTCAGCCTTTTGCTGCTCGACAAGCTGCTCGACCTTCTTGCAGCTCTGGAGGTCATGGCCCTTGGTGCGGTGGATCTTGCAGTACTGCTTGTCGGTGCCGTCCTGCTTGTCAGCGACCGCCACGGCCTGGCAGTTGGTGCATGCGGCAATCTCCTTGCCGGAGCTACCAGCTTTGGCTTTCTTGGCGCCACCTTCGTTGTCTGACTGCTCAATGACTAGCACATATTTGCCTTTCTTCTTCATGTTGTTCCGCCGCCGGTTTTTCTTTGCCGGGGCAGCATCCTCGCTGTCAGATCCTCCTGCTCCTGTATTCTTTCCGGGGAGTTTCCTCCCTTCCTCAGCACGTGCACACTTGTCGGCCAGGGCATATAGCTCACTGACGTCTCTGATCTTGCACATTGCCATCTCCTCCCGCATCCTGCAGTTACGCACATTCTGATGGAACGCACTGATGACCGCGGCAGGGTGGACATCTGGGATATTGTGCTGTACACGGCTGAATCTCTGAATGTACTTGCGCAGGGGCTCTCCTTCCTTCTGGGCGAGCAGATGAAGGTCACTCTCTTGGCCATGAGGTTTGTGGCCGCCTGTAAAGGCGCCGACAAACTGATGGCATAGGTCTGCCCAAGAGGATATGGAGTTGTCCGGCAAGTGCATGAGCTAGGACCTGACGTTGGGCTTGAGCACCAGCGGGAAGTAGTTGGCAAGGATCTTGTCATCC
>LR738714.1:230220473-230244286 GCA_902687465.1 Secale cereale
AGCTTGCACCGCGATGGTGTAGATGATGAGGAACTCCGACGGATGTGTAATGCCCAGGATGGGACTATATCTCCTACATGTCGAGGCACGACTTAGAGACATAACCCCATGCTGGAATGATCGCAAGTTTGGTATCTTTGCACAACTCATGTAAAAATGGGGATGTAAACTGAAAAAATAGTTGGCTTACACTCGCCACGTCACACAAATACATTACATGTACAAATCATCATACAAATGAACATCACAGCCCATCTAAGGGTAAAATCCAAATGACAAGATACCAAAAATAATTTAAATCCACAGGTCTAGATCGAATCCTAGTAGAAGAACCACTACTGATCATCGGGGTAACGAACATAGTAACGGCTACGCTCCTCGTCGTACTCCCAGTCTAGCTCAGTGCCATCACCAGGATAGCTCACCATCGTACCTGCATCTGGGGTGTTGAAGTAACTGTGAGCCACAGAGGACTCAGCAATCCCGTTCCCGGGTAACATGACTATTTAAGCCTTGGGTGTGGAACAAGGTTGAAGAAAGAATAAGAAGAAGTGGTTGCAGCAGCACTAGCCTAGCTTACGTAAAAGAGAGCGAGAAGAGAAGGTGCCTCGGTCGAGAGATGATCACTAAGTGATCCTAACTAAAGCCAGTCAAACATAACCCCACCGTGTTCATCTCCCGAAACCCTTTTCGGAAAATGGCAGTCACGGTACACACGCTGGTAGTGTATTGGAACATGGTGTCAAGTTTTCTACAACCGGATATTAACAAGCTCCCATCTGCCACATAACCGCGGGCACGAATTTCGAAAGTTCATAACCCTGCAGGGGTGTTCCAACTTGGCCCATGACAAGCCCACGATCCGCGGAGTCGCAACTCCAAGGTGGGAAGGCCCGAGTATTCTCGGAATCCCGTGCTCAAGATACTCCGAACTAAGGTAAGGCTAATCCAGCAAATCCTCCCGGCGTGCCGACACCCTGATAGTAGCCGCGCGTATCTCGTCTCAGGCCACGACCGGATAAGTCATCCTACGGGTTTTTACCAGACCTCAAATTTCCTTGAGGTGGCCCCGCAGTCTGCTCATTTCGGACCAACACTCATGTGGAGCACTGGCCCGGGTTGTTGATTAAGAAAGAGGGTTAATTACTCCCTATGCAAGTTTATTTAGTTATTAGGCAAATAGTACCAATGTTGGGACTTGCTGGAAAAGACTTAGCACTTAGCGGTTTATCGAGGGGGCCCCATACCCCAACCGTGTGAGGAACGCATAATCAAGGAACATAACACCGGTTTATGCGGTTCCTAGCGGCATGAGTGGAACAAATCACCAAGCAAAAGGCTTAGCCTTCCACCCATTGCCAATGTATAGATGATTTCATTTAAGCATTAATATAGTGTGATATAACCCAACAAAACTTCAACATGAAGCAAGCATCTTCAATCTTCACCTGCAACTAGCAATGCTATAAGAGGGGCTGAGCGAAGCGTACTTAGCCATTCAACGGTTTGCATAGGTAGGGTGGTTAAACATGATCATGGTTACAAATAGGAGGCTGACAGGGAAAACATGGGCATCGAGGCAAAACTATAGAGCGATACTCTAGCAATAGGCAAAGATAGTAATGGTATCCGGGTTCGGTCATCTTGCCTGAAGAGTTGTCGTTCGGATCGTAAGAGGGGTCCTCATTCTCAAGCTCGGTGGTAACCTCGTGCTCGTACTCGTACTCGGCCTCAGTTTCCGGCTCTACTCAACACAAACACACAAGGCACGAAATCAACAAGATGCAATGCGCACACAATAATGATGGATGCATGACTGATGCACTATGGGAGCACAAGGAGCATGGAAAATTGCACTCAAGTAAAATGCTTCAAAACATGATAACAATAGGATATTATGAATCTACACGAAAAATCAATCAAGTTTCATGTAAGACTTGCTGCAATCGGAGCTACGGGCTAAAAGTTACACACAAAACAATAAACATGCGAAAGCTGAAAATTACAGCAACATAGCAATTTCGGAGCACTAGATAAATAAGCTACAGCACTCAAACATCATGTCAAAGAGCATGAACATAAACTAGATATACCCTACAGAAAATAAGTCCATTGGTGCACCCCCAAAGGAGCCACGGATCAATAGCAACAAGCTATGACATATTGAACTTGACAACAAAATCCTGACAGTAGTATTTTATTGCAACTTGGGAGCAAAAGATAAATATGCTACAGCCACTCAAATAAGCATGTAATAGCATGAATGGATAGCCAACAATATATACTACAAGTAATCATCAAGAGTCACCCCAAAACTATCATGGATTGGCCTAGAACAGCAAGCAAACATGGCATCTGGAAATTACAGATTCCAGACTTAGTGAAATTTCACTAAGTGTTAAAACAGCAGTTTCATCATGGCATCTTCGAGAGCAAGTTTAAGTCACCTCAAAGCTAAACATGGCAAGTGGTAAGCACCACATCAAAGTACACATGATGGTGAGTCCAAAACACCTAAGCATGCATCATGGAGATAAACACAACGATAGCAATGAACTACTCAAAATGACATCTCATAACAAGTTTAACAACATCACAGCCACATGGCATTTTGCAACGGAGATAAACATGGCAAGATTAATTCTATCATGCAAACCTAAGCATTCAACATGTAGAGCATGACAAGACGAACACGTGGACATATCATTTGCATCATTCGGATAAACAAGCACCAAGTTATCATTATGCAAAGATGGCATGAAAACAACACTAACAGCAGTTTATAACGAGATGCACTCTTGCAACAGATTTTTAAGCACCTAGATGAACTCAAACATGTATGGCACAAAGGAATGAAATGTAGTACAAGTCTCCACGAACAATTTGACATATCATTCACTCAAATCGGAGAATCACACACAAAGTTATCCACGTTTGAAAACTGCATCAGAGATTAAACATCAGGGGACTTGGAGGATTTAGAGGTCAACCTCCTCAGATCTGAAAAAGGTCACACGGGCCTCGGGCCCGTGGCGGATCGGCGCGGCCCGGCGGATCTGGCGGCTACGGGCCTGGAGCGGACGAAGTGGCGGCGCGGCTGACTGGAGGGAACCGGCCTGGGGTTCGGCCCAGCCGAGGGAGGCGACCGGATCGGCCTGGCGCGGCGTGGCCTGCTGGCTCGGGCAGGCGGCCCAGCTCGCGGCGAGGAGCGGCCCGCGCGGAGGGGCGGAGGAGGCCGGCCCGTGGCCTGGAGGGGACGGGAGGCCGGGCCTCGGGCGGTTAACGGCCCAGGCGGGGCGACGCGGAGTGGCCCAGGCGGACGGCTCCGATTTGGCTTGACAAGGGGATCGGCTCCCTCGCCCGAGCGGCGGCGCTGCCCGCTGGACTTCGATCGGCGGCGGTTGGAGGCCCCAGGCGGCGGGATCTGGCGGAACGTGGCCTGCCGGCGGCCTGAGGGGCGGGGCGGTGAGGTGAGATGAGAGGAGGCCGGCGGGAGAGGTGGCGGCGACGCGGCGGCGGCGGAGATGGAGAGCTCCGGCGAACTAGAGGAACTCCGGCGAGGTGGCAGAAATCCGGCGAGATTCCGGCGAGGTGGCTGGAGGAAGAAGGTGGAGGAAGGAGAGGGGCTAGGGTTTCCTTGATTTGGGGCAAAAATTGGGGAAGTGGACAAATATATAGGCACAAGGAGCTAGGGTTGTCCAAATGGGGTGTGGTTTTCAGCCACACGATCAGAATTGGATGGCCTAGATGAAGGGAGTGGTTTGGATTGGTTTGGTGGGCTGTTGGAGGGGTGTCTTGGGCCTCAAAGTGGAGGCACTTTGAGCCCACGAGAATAACTGTTGGGGTAGCAAACGAGCTCCAAACGCGACGAGATTTGACAGGCGGGTTACACACACCAAAACAACAACACACGACAAGTCTCGCGCCAAACCGGTAATGTTACACGGCCAAACACCAAAGTAGGCCTACGGGACACCACGGACACGTGAGGGGGCTCTGGAACGCGAAACGGACAACGGGTATGGACGCGTGGAACCGGATGGAACCGACAACACAAATGCAATGCGATGCACATGACTACATGATATGAATGAATGCCACACACGCACACAACAAAATGACGAAAACCCGAAAGACAAAGAACCCGGAATGGAATAGATGAAGCCAGAGATATATTATATGCCCAAAAGGGAAAGTATTACATCCGGGGCATTACAAACTCTCCTCTACTACAAAAAGATCTCGTCCCGAGATCTAGGACTGGAAAAAGGAAGGGTACTCGGAACGAAGATGATCTTCTCGTTCCCACGTAGCTTCTCGGTCTGTATGGTGTGACCACTTGACTTTCAAGAATTTGATGGACTTGTTGCGGGTCTTGCGCTCGGTTTCTTCGAGAATAGCAACGGGATGCTCTCGGTAGGACAAATCTTGTTGAAGATCAATCTCTTCGAACGGAATCATGCGTTCAGGTGCCTTGAAGCATTTGCGGAGTTGAGACACATGGAACACATCATGAACATTGGCGAAGTTGGAAGGGAGCTCAAGTTGATAGGCTATATCGCCTCTTTTGCCAAGGATCTTGAAAGGCCCGACGTATCTAGGAGCAAGCTTTCCTTTGATACCGAATCTTTGGGTTCCTTTCATCGGAGAAACACAGAGATAGACATGATCACCAATGTTGAAAGCCAAATCACGATGCTTGCCGTCATAGTAGCTCTTCTGACGCGACTGAGCGGCCTTGAGATTCTCACATATGACTTTGCACATCTCTTCGGCTTCTGAGATCAAGTTATTGCCAAGAAGTTGACGGTCTCCTGTCTCGGACCAGTTGAGAGGGGTACGGCACTTTCTGCCATAGAGGATTTCAAACGGAGCTTTTTTGGCACTTGCTTGAAAGCTAATGTTGTAAGAGAACTCGGCAAATGGAAGGCAATCTTCCCATTTCATGCCAAAAGATATGACACAGGCTCTGAGCATGTCTTCTAGAATCTGATTCACTCGCTCGACTTGACCACTAGTCTGAGGGTGAAAAGCGGTGCTGAACCTGATCTTAGTGCCCATGGCAGACTGAAAGGAGTCCCAGAACTTTGACGTGAACAAACTTCCACGGTCTGAGGAGATAACTTGAGGAATGCCATGTAAGGACACAATTCTGGAAGTGTACAACTCTGCCAATTGAGCTGCATTGATTGATTCTTTGACTGGAAGGAAGTGAGCGACTTTGGTAAGCTTGTCAATCACCACGAAGATAGAATCATTCCCTCTCTTGGACTTAGGAAAGCCAGTGACGAAATCCATTTCAATGTGGTCGAATTTCCACTCGGGAATCGGAAGAGGTTGGAGAAGACCGGCTGGACGTTGATGCTCTGCCTTCACTCTTCTGCAGACATCACATTCATTCACAAATTGGGCAATCTCCCTTTTCATGCGAGTCCACCAGTAAGATTGCTTGAGGACTTGGTACATCTTGGAACTGCCAGGATGAATGGAAAGGAGAGAATCATGTGCTTCTTCCATTATGAGCTTCCTGAGGTCACCTTTTGGAACCACGAGTCTATCCTCAAAGAACAAGGTATCTCTCTCATCAACGCGATAGCACTTGTATTTAGGAGTTCCCTTTGCAATACCATGTTTCACCTTCTGTACCATGGCATCACTGAGTTGGGCCTCACGGACCTGATCTTCCAAGGTAGGAGCAACTTGAAGATTTGCAAGAAAACCTTGCGGAATAACTTGGAGGTTGAGCTTCCTGAATGCTTCACAAAGCTCAGGCTGGAACGGCTTGATAAGAAGGCTGTTGCAATATGCCTTTCTGCTCAAAGCATCTGCAATCACATTCGCCTTGCCAGGAGTGTATTTGATGCTGGGATCATGATCATTTCAACCCAACGAGTCTGGCGGAGGTTCAGATTCGGTTGTGTGAAGATGTACTTCAAGCTCTTGTGATCAGTGAAGATGTCGACTTTTCTGCCCAACAACAGATGTCTCCACGTAATCAAAGCATGTACCACAGCTGCTAGTTCAAGATCATGTGTGGGGTAATTCTTCTCACTTGGCTTCAGCTGACGAGAAGTGTATGCCACAATTCTCTTGTCTTGCATAAGCACACCACCAAGTCCTTGAAGAGAAGCATCACAGAATACTTCGTAGGGCTTGGACTCGTCTGGAGGAGTTAGAACTGGAGCAGAGACGAGCTTTTCTTTGAGAGTTTTGAATGCCACTTCACACTCTGGAGACCAGTAGTACTTGACATTCTTCTGCAGCAAGTTGGAGAGAGGCTTGGCAATCTTGGAGAAGTTCTCAACGAACCTTCTGCAATAACTGGCAAGACCAAGAAAGCTTCGGAGTTGCTTGACGTTCTGAGGAGCTTCCCAGTTGACAATTGCTTCAACTTTCTCGGGGTTCACCGCAATACCGTCAGCGGAGATGATATGGCCCAGGTACAAAACCTTATCGAGCCAAAATTCGCACTTGGAGAACTTGGCATAGAACTTATGTTCACGGAGTCTGTCGAGAACGAGACGGAGGTGCTTTTCATGATCTTCTTCATTCTTGGAAAATACCAGAATATCATCCAGATACACAAGCACAAACTCGCCGGTGTAGGGGTTGAAGATGTAGTGCATCATTCTCGAGAAGGTAGGAGGAGCATTAGCGAGACCAAAGGACATGACTGTATATTCATAGGAACCGTAGCTCGTTCTGAAAGCAGTCTTGTGAATATCCTCATCGCGAATGCGAATTTGGTGATTGCCCATTCGGAGATCGAGCTTAGAGAACACTTTAGCTCCTTTGAGCTGCTCGAACAGTTCGTTGATGTTGGGGAGCGGATACTTGTTCTTTATTGTCTTCTTGTTCAATGGCCGGTAATCAACGCAGAGGCGCTCCGTGCCATCTTTCTTCTTGACAAATAAGACACCACAGCCCCAAGGAGACGTACTAGGCCTGATCAGACCCAAACGTTCCTTTTCATCAAGCTGCTTCTTCAACTCCTTCAATTCTCCAGGAGAGAGCTTGTACGGACGCCAGCATGCTGGCTCAGTACCAGGCTCGAGTTCAATGACGAATTCCACTTGACGGTGTGGAGGCATGCCTGGAAGTTCTTCAGGAAAGACGTCTTGGTATTCGTTTACCACCGGAATTTGAGATATGGCATTAATCTCGCCCTTATCATTGAGAGAGAAAAGCCTGATAGTGTTATCCCTGGAGGCAAAGATAATCACATCTTCATCAGGATGAGTCATCTTGACTTCCTTCTATGCACAATCAATGTGAGCATCATGCTGAGAAAGCCAGTCCATCCCGAGGATGAGGTCAATGTCGGAATTACCAAGAACCACCGGATTAGCCAGAAAGCGATAATCACCCATGCGAATAGATACATTCGGAGCCATCAAATTTGAAGTCATGCACTTGCCCGGAGAAATAATTTGCAACTTCTTATCAAGAAATGCCGAATTGAAATTATGCTTGGTAAAGAATGGCCTTGATATGAAGCTGAGAGAAGCACCAGAATCAAATAACACTTTTGCAGGAAAAGAGTTCACTGGAAGGTTACCCAATATCACATCAGAAGAATTCTCCGCTTGCGCTGCATTCATCAGATTCACCCTTGCTGCCTTTGGATTATGCTTGACAATAGGTGAACTCACAGGTGGAGGAGGTGGAAGGCGCTTCGGGTTGGGGCACTTGTTGGCATAGTGACCTTTCTGAGTGCACTTGTTGCAAGTCACTTCTGAGAGAGGACGGAAATGAGAACCACCTGACTTGGAACCTTGAGGCTGAAACTGATTCTTCGACTGGTTGCTCGGGTTGGGTGGGTGGGAGAAACCACGTCCACTAGAGTTCTTGTTGCTGTTGGAGTTGTTGTAAGGAGCTTGAATCACTGGAGGAGGAGGAAGCCAAAATTTATGTTGCTTCGCGACGACTTGAGAAGATGAGGAGGAGTGAACGGCATCTCGAATCCTCTTTTTAGAAGCCTCCATCTTGAGCTGGGCTGCCTCTTGCTTGAGCGCCATGTTATAGAATTTGTCGAACTCATCGGGCTCGAACAAGGTGAGAGCAAGTTGAAGTTCATCTTCAGACCTCCACGGAACTGATAGATCTTGCTCTTGGCATCTGGTATATCCTGCTTAGCATAGCGGGCGAGGTTTTGGAACTTGACATTATACTGGTAGACAGTCATAGAGCCTTGCTTCAGGTTGCGGAATTGCTCACGCATACCCTCGATGACACTTGTTGAAATGTGGTGAGAGCGAAAGTCCTTGCAGAAATCCTCCCAAGAGATCACCCGACCTGGCCTGGAGTCTTTGTACTGCTGCCACCAGTCAGCTGCTTGGTCTTTGAGTTGGAAGGCTGCAAACTTCACATAGTCCTCTTCTCTTACGTTACTGCACTCAAAATGCTTTTTGATATCGGTGATCCAATCTTCAGCATCAAGAGGGTCGACACAGTAACTGAAAGCTTTTGGTTGATTGGCCAAGAACTGGTTGAGAGTAGCATGGTGTTGTTGGTTGAAGAAATTGCCTTGATTCCCTGGAGCACCCTGATTAGCTTGATTAGCTTGCATCTGCTGCATCATCTGCATCAACATCTGGGTGTTCTGATTTGTAGTCTGCATAATCGCTCTCCAAGCCTCAGACGGAGGAGGAGGGGAAGGAGGACGATATGGGACCTCTTCACCCTCTGGGTTAGCGTTGGGAACCCGTTTCGGAGCCATCCTGACAGAGATGACCACGAATCAGCAATTGACTGAAAGAAGGTATAAGCTGAAACGACGGATTGAAATGCAACATAGTCTTCACAAGAATCATTCGAACAAGAGGAACGAATGAAATTCTCAGTTAAATGATAACAACAATCTTCACGAGAAGCCACTGGGAGACAAAAGGCAATTAAGAAAAAAACAACAAGGTACAGATGGAAACAAACACAAGATAGGAGCTTCGTTCTAACATCTTTGTGCTGAAAGCTTATGAACGTGTTACGAAAGGGTTTTGCAATCCCCGGATCAGCATAGCCAAGGACCCTTTAAGATGCAACTCCCGATCAGAACATCAGTCATAAAACCACTTCACTCAATGTAGAACCCCGAACTCGCTAACCTGCATTCGTTGGAAGAATGCCTACGATCTACTGGATAAACCCACCTATTAATTTCCGAAAGTTTCCAGTTATGCAATCAGGTGTTGGGGATTCAGGGGAAGCACCGCGCAATCAACTCTAAACCTACATCTAGCTGTATCCATCCTTCAACACATAACCAGTCTTTCTCGGAAACCATCTACCTCGGACCTTAGAAAAGCATCCACTATACCAAGCTATGGCAATACTCCCGAACTACCTCACCAGTACTGGGTGATGTCGGGGTTATCTTGCCACTAACCGTATAGGAGAGATTTTCGTTGTCGGCCGTCTTAAGTATTTAGTACTGCCGCGATATGCTTGTGACGACAATACCCCGAAGCTCAACTCCCCGGGACACTGCCACAACCCCTAATGTCAGGAGGCATCGAGAACAATATTCTCGTCACAAGAACATCGAAACAATCCAACAATACTCGCGAGATTCCTAAAAAAAATTTGGTGCAATTTTTGAAAGTAGAAGAGGCAAGAGTAGTCGTCAGGAGTCCTCACCAGAGAGAAAGGGGATGAGAAGCACAAGAAATCCTACTCTCCGATATAAATATAGGACTCAAAAATATTTTCAGTGTGCGCCTAGACTCGACCGTCAATGATTCGATCAATCAGTGGGGGCTTCTAGGTCGGAGAAGGCTCTGAATACCAACTTGTAATGCCCAGGATGGGACTATATCTCCTACGTGTCGAGGCACGACTTAGAGACATAACCCCATGTTGGAATGATCGCAAGTTTGGTATCTTTGCAGAACTCATGTAAAAATGGGGATGTAAACTGAAAAGATAGTTGGCTTACACTCGCCACGTCACACAAATACATTACATGTCCAAATCATCATACAAATGAACATCACAGCCCATCTAAGGGTAAAATCCAAATGACAAGATACCAAACATAATTTAAATCCACAGGTCTAGATCGAATCCTAGTAGAAGAACCACTACTGATCATCGGGATAACGAACATAGTAACGGCTACGCTCCTCGTCGTACTCCCAGTCTAGCTCAGTGCCATCACCAGGATAGCTCACCATCGTACCTACATCTGGGGTGTTGAAGTAACTGTGAGCCACAGAGGACTCAGCAATCCCGTTCCCGGGTAACATGACTATTTAAGCCTTGGGTGTGGAACAAGGCTGAAAAAAGAATAAGAAGAAGTGGTTGCAGCAGCACTAGCCTAGCTTACGTAAAAGAGAGCGAGAAGAGAAGGTGCCTCGGTCGAGAGATGATCACTAAGTGATCTTAACTAAAGCCAGTCAAACATAACCCCACCGTGTTCATCTCCCGAAACCCTTTTCGGAAAATGACAGTCACGGTACACACGCTGGTAGTGTATTGGAACATGGTGTCAAGTTTTCTACAACCGGATATTAACAAGCTCCCATCTGCCACATAACCGCGGGCACGGCTTTCGAAAGTTCATAACCCTGCAGGGGTGTTCCAACTTGGCCCATGACAAGCCCACGATCCGCGGAGTCGCAACTCCAAGGTGGGAAGGCCCGAGTATTCTCGGAATCCCGTGCTCAAGATACTCCGAACTAAGGTAAGGCTAATCCAGCAAATCCTCCCAGTGTGTCGATACCCTGATAGTAGCCGCGCGTATCTCGTCTTAGGCCACGACCGGATAAGTCATCCTACGGGTTTTTACCAGACCTCGAGTTTCCTTGAGGTGGCCCCGCAGTCTGCTCATTTCGGACCAACACTCATGTGGAGCACTGGCCCGGGTTGTTGATTAAGAAAGAGGGTTAATTACTCCCTATGCAAGTTTATTCAGTTATTAGGCAAATAGTACCAATGTTGGGACTTGCTGGAAAAGACTTAGCACTTAGCGGTTTATCGAGGGGGCCCCATAACCCCAACCGTGTGAGGAACGCATAATCAAGGAACATAACACCGGTTTATGCGGTTCCTAGCGGCATGAGTGGAACAAATCACCAAGCAAAAGGCTTAGCCTTCCACCCATTGCCAATGTATAGATGATTTCATTTAAGCATTAATATAGTGTGATATAACCCAACAAAACTTCAACATGAAGCAAGCATCTTCAATCTTCACCTGCAACTAGCAATGCTATAAGAGGGGCTGAGCAAAGCGTACTTAGCCATTCAACGGTTTGCATAGGTAGGGTGGTTAAACATGATCATGGCTACAAATAGGAGGCTGACAGGGAAAACATGGGCATCAAGGCAAAACTATAGAGCGATACTCTAGCAATAGGCAAAGATAGTAATGGTATCCGGGTTCGGTCATCTTGCCTGAAGAGTTGTCATTCGGATCGTAAGAGGGGTCCTCGTTCTCAAGCTCGGTGGTAACCTCGTGCTCGTACTCGTACTCGGCCTCAGCTTCCGGCTCTACTCAACACAAACACATAAGGCACGAAATCAACAAGATGCAATGCGCACACAACAATGATGGATGCATGACTGATGCACTATGGGAGCACAAGGAGTATGGAAAAGTGCACTCAAGCAAAATGCTTCAAAACATGATAACAATAGGATATTATGAATCTACACGAAAAATCAATCAAGTTTCATGTAAGACTTGCTGCAATCGGAGCTACGGGCTAAAAGTTACACACAAAACAATAAACATGCGAAAGCTGAAAATTACAGCAACATAGCAATTTCGGAGCACTAGATAAATAAGATACAGCACTCAAACATCATGGCAAAGAGCATGAACATAAACTAGATATACCCTACAGAAAATAAGTCCATTGGTGCACCCCCAAAGGAGCCACGGATCAATAGCAACAAGCTATGACATATTGAACTTGACAACAAAATCCTGACAGCAGTATTTTATTGCAACTTGGGAGCAAAAGATAAATATGCTACAGCCACTCAAATAAGCATGTGAGAGCATGAATGGATATCCAACAATATATACTACAAGGAATCATCAAGAGTCACCCCAAAACTATCATGGATTGGCCTAGAACAGCAAGCAAACATGGCATCTGGAAATTACAGATTCCAGACTTGGTGAAATTTCACTAAGTGTTAAAACAGCAGTTTCATCATGGCATCTTCGAGAGCAAGTTTAAGTCACCTCAAAGCTAAACATGGCAAGTGGTAAGCACCACATCAAAGTACACATGATGGTGAGTCCAAAACACCTAAGCATGCATCATGGAGATAAACACAACGATAGCAATGAGCTCCTCAAAATGACATCTCATAACAAGTTTAACAACATCACAGCCACATGGATTTTGCAACGGAGATAAACATGGCAAGATTAATTCTATCATGCAAACCTAAGCATTCAACATGTAGAGCATGACAAGACGAACACGTGGACATATCATTTGCATCATTCGGATAAACGAGCACCAAGTTATCACTATGCAAAGATGGCATGAAAACAACACTAACATCAGTTTATAACGAGATGCACTCTTGCAACAGATTTTTAAGCACCTAGATGAACTCAAACATGTATGGCACAAAGGAATGAAATGTAGTACAAGTCTCCACGAACAATTTGACATATCATTCACTCAAATCGGAGCATCACACACAAAGTTATCCACGTTTGAAAACTGCATCAGAGATTAAACATCAGGGGACTTGGAGGATTTAGAGGTCAACCTCCTCAGATCTGAAAAAGGTCACACGGGCCTCGGGCCCGCGGCGGATCGGCGCGGCCCGGCGGATCTGGCGGCTACGGGCCTGGAGCGGACGAAGTGGCGGCGCGGCTGACTGGAGGGAACCGGCCTGGGGTTCGGCCCAGCCGAGGGAGGCGACCGGATCGGCCTGGCGCGGCATGGCCTGCTGGCTCGGGCAGGCGGCCCAGCTCGCGGCGAGGAGCGACCCGCGCGGAGGGGCGGAGGAGGCCGGCCCGTGGCCTGGAGGGGACGGGAGGCCGGGCCTCGGGCGGTCAACGGCCCAGGCGGGGCGACGCGGAGTGGCCCAGGCGGACGGCTCCGATATGGCTCGACGAGGGGATCGGCTCCCTCGCCCGAGCGGCGGCGCTGCCCGCTGGACTTCGATCGGCGGCGGTTGGAGGCCCCAGGCGGCGGGATCCGGCGGAACCTGGCCTGTTGGCGGCCTGAGGGGCGGGGCGGTGAGGTGAGATGAGAGGAGGCCGGCGGGAGAGGTGGTGGCGGCGCGGCGGCGGCGGAGATGGAGAGCTCCGGCGAGGTGGCAGAAATCCGGCGAGATTCCGGCGAGGTGGCTGGAGGAAGAAGGTGGAGGAAGGAGAGGGGCTAGGGTTTCCTTGATTTGGGGCAAAAATTGAGGAAGTGGACAAATATATAGGCACAAGGAGCTAGGGTTGTCCAAATGGGGTGTGGTTTTCGGCCACACGATCAGAATTGGATGGCCTAGATGAAGGGAGTGGTTTGGATTGGTTTGGTGGGCTGTTGGAGGGGTGTCTTGGGCCTCAAAGTGGAGGCACTTTGAGCCCACGAGAATAACTGTTGGGGTAGCAAACGAGCTCCAAACGCGACGAGATTTGACAGGCTGGTTACACACACCAAAACAACAACACACGACAAGTCTCGCGCCAAACCGGTAACGTTACACGGCCAAACACCAAAGTAGGCCTACGGGACGCCACGGACACGTGAGGGAGCTCCGGAACGCGAAACGGACAACGGGAAGTGACACGTGGAACCGGATGCAACCGACAACACAAATGCAATGTGATGCACATGACTACATGATATGAATGAATGCCACACACGCACACAACAAAACGACGAAAACCCGAAAGACAAAGAACCCGGAATGGAATAGATGAAGCCAGAGATATATTATATGCCCAAAAGGGAAAGTATTACATCCGGGGCATTACAGGATGCGACTTGCCGTCGTACTTCTCTGGTACGTCTGGCTTGAAATTCTTCTTACTGGGCCACTGGACTTGCCGCAGCTCATGAGTAAACGCAGGGCAACCTACCGCGTACGGCAAGTCGCCTGGTTCCCCTGGCGCATGCATGTCGACAGAGGGCCCAGCGCGCTGGTCCGATTGACGCCGCGCTTCTCTTCGGTGCTCGATGCGAGTACGAGTGTCTTCTTGTTGTCGTTCGTGAAGAACTTGGCGCTGATCGCGACGAGCTCGTGGATCTGATGACGCGGTGGAGTCGCTGTCGAGGTGGATCCGACGAGTCGGCGATCTTGGTCTTCGGGGCGGAGAGTGCACGGTGGTTGCACCCCCACCGGTCTTGTCGCCACCGGCTCGTGCCTGGCTGACTTGCCGCGGCTGCGATGTACTCGGCTGCCGTGGAGTGTCGCCGTTGGCGAAGCCGATGAGACTCTGAATGGCGGCCCTCCAGTCGTCGATCTTGTCTGCCGTTGGAGGGTAGTCCATGAGCAATTGAGCTCGCGCCAAAGCTTTTGCTGAAGTAGTGGGTGGCGGTGGCGAACGGTGTGAGGAGCGGGATATGCTCGGACTTCTAACTATGTTAGAAGGGGCAGTATCCCATCCAGGCGACCGTGCCTCGCTCGTGCCAGCATGTTGGCGTGCATGCTGGTCTTGAGCACTCCGAGATCCACCAGCTCGATCTTGGTCCAGCAAACGTATGGTACCGTGAGTACCATGACGCTGCCGGTCCCGCGCCTCCTGAGATGGGCGCGGTGCATGTACGGACGCCGAGGTCTTGGAGTGCGCCCGGTCGTTGTGGGAGCCGACTACGCCGTCGATGGGCAGCGCAGCCTTGTCCTTGGACATGGCAGCACCGTGAGCTCCCTCGTCGACGCCCGTTCTTCCGGCGGCGTCTACCCCACCAGCCGTTTGCTCCGGCGGTGGTGGGTTCGACGCGGACGGAGCAGCCGCCTCCGAAGCTCTCTTCTTCGGCGGCATGTCGATGAAGACGATGAAGATCTAGCTCGTGTGAACGCCGGATCAGGTTCACACAACCTCAACGCCCCCTACCTGGTGCGCCAAAGATGTCGGGGAACGAATCCACGAGCACCTATGGGACCGGCGGACCGAGCCCCTTTCGGTTCAGCGGGGGCGAAGAGTGGATCGAGGCGAAACACATGAGCAGTTTACCCAGGTTCAGGCCGCACGGATGCGTAAAACCCTACTCCTGCTTTGTGGTTTGTATTGAGTTCTTGCTCGGGAGCGCTGAGTGCTACAGTACACACCAACAGCTAACGAGACCGAGCGTGAGTGTTCTCCTCCCCCCTCTACGTTGCGCATGGGCCTCCTTTTATATGCTCAAGGGGTCACCGACATGTGGCAACGTAGACAAGGGTAAAAATGGAAAGGTGTTACGGTTGGTACAACTACCTGTTACAGTGTATCATACCTAACTCTGACGGCAGGGGACAAGGGCATTGAATGCCCATATGCGTCGCCCAAATAGTGCAAAAGGGACCGTCAGGGACGCCAGCGCTCGCCACGATGGCAATCTTGTGAGCACCGCTTGCCACCGCGCACCGCTGGCTGCACAGCCTCCCGCCACGTACGCCTGGAAGGGTCCTAGAGCGACACGTTGGTGGATGTGCTGGAGTGCGGGTACAGAGTGGTAGCTTGCCGCGGCAAGCGCCTTGCCGCGGTCATTGTCTTGTCGCGTCCGGGAGCTCGTCGCTCACCGGGCCTTGCCGGGACGCGTGGCGCGTCACGGCAAGTTCCTTGAGATGCCTTGGTTGGCCTTCCCGGCAAGCTCCTCTTGCCGGGGCCTTGTCTCCTTGGCTTGAATACTTTGTTCTTGAATGGCTCCAAAGGAACCACGGAGGACCTTGGCGGTCACCCGGCAAGCCTTGCCGCGGGATGCTGCGACTGCCCGTGCACAAGTTCGGGATACTAGGGTACCCCTACTCTAGTACACCGACACCCCCTCGCAAGCATCCGCAACTACGAGAAAAGTATTAAGATAAAATCTAACCATAGCATTAAACATTTGGGTCCAAATCGATCCCTTATGGAGTAGTGCATAAACTAGGATTTAAGCTTCTGTCACTCTAGCAACCCATAATCTAATAATTACTCCACAATGCATTCCCTTAGGCCCAAATATGGTGAAGTGTTATGTAGTCGACGTTCACATGACGCCACTAAGGGAATCACAACATACATATCATCAAAATATCAAACACATATCAAGTTCATATAATTACTTGCAAAATGATTTCTCCTGTGACCTCAAGAACTAAACTAACTACTTACAAGTGATAAACATGCTTAAGATCAGAGGGGTATTAAATAGCATAATGGATCTGAACATATAATCTCCCACCAAATAAACCATATAGTATTCAACTACAAGATGTAGTCAACACTACTAGTCACCCACAGGTACCAATCTAAGGTTCCGGTACAAAGATTGAACACAAGAGATGAACTAGGGTTTGGAGGAGGTGGTGTTGTTGAAGATGTTGATGAAAATTGGCCTCCCAAAGATGACAGGGTTGTTGGTGATGACGATGCCGATGATTTCCCCCTCCGGGAGGGAAGTTCCCCCGACGGAATCGCTCCGCTGGAGGGCAATAGTGCTCCTGTCCAAGTTCCGCCTCGAGACGGCGACACTCCATCCCGAAAGTCCTCTCCTTAATTATTTCAGGTCAAAATGACCTATATGCTAGAAGATGGGCCCGGGGGTGGACCGAGGAGGGCACAACCCACCAGGGCGCACCTGAGAGCACTGGCGCGCCTAGGTGGGTTGTGCCCACCTGGTGGTCCCCCTTTGGTACTTATTTGCTCCAATAATTATTAAATATTCCATAAAAATTCCTCGTGGAGTTTTAGCTCATTTGGAGTTGTGCAACATAGGTAGCCTGACGTTGCTTTTTCAGGTCTAGAATTCCTGGTGCTGGTATTCTCCCTCTTGATGTAAGCGTTGCATATTATTTGAGAAAAAGGCATTAGAATTACTCTAAAAGGCATTATTGTGTATAAAACATTATAAATAACATTATGAAAACATGATGCAAAATGGACGTATCAAGGAGCGGCCAGCTTCACCACACCACTAGATTACAGATCAAGAACACAAGCATACATGCAGTGGTAAAGAATGTGTAAGCATCGATGGTGAGTGTATTGTTAATTTATCCCATTTAAAATTGGTAAATAAAGAGACATGATTTAAATAACATTCACATAATATGCATTGTTCATAGTTAAGATATAGCAGGATATGCATTGTCTTAGAGTTGGTAGGTTCACCACACCACATGATTATATATCAAGAACACAAGCATACATGCAATGCTAAAGAAGATCACTTTCTATGTTTAGTTTAATTTACATGGTATGAATAAGGAACTAGGTTGTACAACTAAAAACTAAAATCGAGAAGGAGAAACTTATGTTTATGAACTTCTTCATAATAAACTTTGAACATGCAATTTGATGCAAACGACAAAATAAACAACAATTGTATTCATTGTTATCCAAATATACAAAACAAAATTTGAAGGCTTGAGAAGGATAAACTTACGTTAGTAATGAAGAACGGCTCTATAAAGACATTTTCAATGTTGATGGGGGGGATTCAAGAAGTTCTAAGAGTAAATATAGATGTAATAATATAGGAACAAATGGAGATTATTTAAGCTAAGATGCAGAGTGATGCTACATAATCAACTAGCTATAAAGGTAAGTGCAATATACATGCTACAGGTACTGACAAGAGTAATGTAGAGCTAAACATCTTCAGTAGTATTGGTTTTATTCAACATTTTGGTAAGAGTAAATATAGATCTGATGTGTAGAAAATGGAGGCGAAGGGAAAATAAGCTGCAAAGTGATGCTGCGCGAACAACTAGCTGACAATATACGTATAGTGATAAATGACAACAGATACTTACAAGAACAGTGCAAAGCTAAACTTCTTCATAAGCATTGGGTTTATTCTACATTAATGTAAGCGTTAATATAGATTTGATCATTAGGAGCGGGCAGTGGATATGCCGGTTATTATACACACTGATGTCACATAATCAACCAGGTATGGATGTAACGCTGGTACGCATCGGTGCTATAGAAACGGTTTTTAACCCCTTTCCACGACGTCATTTGGAATCGTCGCCAAGTGAGTGTGGGCGATAGGGGGTCCTTCCCACATGACCTAGAAACTGTCGAGGATAGGCCCTCCTGGGACACAGACTGGGGCAAAATGAGCTCGTGTGCGATCGGGCGAGGCATCGAAACCCAATCATTTCCGTTTGTATGTACATCCCACACGGTGAATTCCAGAAAAACATTTCCGTTCGTATGTATATCACACACAGTCAATCCAAGGAATATGTTTCCATTCTTATGTACATCCCACACAGTCAATCCAGGGAAAACGTTTCCATTCGTATGTATATCACACACAGTCAATCCAAGGAATACGTTTCTGTTCTTATGTACATCCCACACAGTCAATCTAGGGAAAACATTTCCGTCCGTATGTCATCCCATGCAGTTTTATGTGTAGGCTCGTGTGTGAAAGGTGTAACTACCACACACGTTGTTAACTGTTTGCTTTTATCAATTACATCACACACGATTTGATGAAGAAAACTGCGTGGCATTGGGCTATCCATCACAAGCGCTTTTACTGTTAGAACCGTTTGCAAAGTTCCATGACATATTTAGCAGGTTTATTAGTTTACAATTAATAATTCCAGTATTACGCAAATTCACATTTCATATCGAACAACGGTTTGCCAATTTCATATCAGACACATAAATACATTATAACATCACAGTACGATAGCTACACGAGAACAACACAATACAACATATAGCTAGTTCAACTTCATAAGAACAATATTAGAACAATATATTCATTCCCTAATCGGGATCATCCAGGCTCATCTTATCCACCTCTGCTTTCAGTTCAGTAAGAACCTGTTTTGCATAGGCCAACTGGGAAAGTGCCTCCTCCTTCACCAACACCATCTTAGGAAAGTCTGATTTAATAAGACTGAGCTCATTCTCCAGCTTCCTCTTTTTATCCCACATCTTCAAATATTCTTCAGCATTGACAACACTTTCTCTAAGCCTACCTTTGTTCTCTTCCTCATACATGCTCCAGAGCTTTGCTAGGCACATCTTCAAAGACTGTGGCCACTCTTGATAAACCCACTCCAAGTAAGAACACTTCAGTTCATCTTATAATATTTAAAACTAGATCAGTAACAATTGTAGGGGAAATGGGTTTATAGCAACATAAAAAATCACCAATGCTTATTTTGAAAAACTGAAGAAACATGTTAATTCTGACATATGTTCTCAAACAGATCAATGTGCAAATGAATGAGACAACAACCAAATTTTGAAACATCAAAAGTTATAATTAAGTACAGCAACGCTACCAGTTCTTACTCATGTACAATAAATAACAAATTCAACATTTTATGAGGAAGGTAAATATAACTACAACAGCATAGTGACAGTGTTTGGATGACAGCAAATTGATACTAACAGCTATGTACATGCACAAATTTAGGTAACATAGAACTAATAGCACTAAGGCCATTCACTATGTATGCCAAAACTGGTGTAAAGATAATTCTTGCTACATCTCGCACCGATACCCTGCACTAGCGAGCCGATGCAGCGGAAAAAAATCAGGGACCCGGACTCCGGAGCACCTAGTTGCTCTGATGCCCACTTCCTTCGTGCCATAAAGATTTAGTATTTTACTGCTTGGATGCTCGGATGTGTGGACCAAAGTTGGCCACACAAACTGCTGAAGCGGTGCCAAATAATTTTCTAATGGCACCACTAATGAGATGGCAACAATTTTAGATACTAGGTACAAACTATGACACTTTCTTAGAATGCGTTTGGTTGAAGGTGTGGTATGAATGGGTTGGGACCGTGACAGTGTCTGAATCACATCTAACAAATGCTTTTTAACAACGAAAGAGGGTCTAACCTTCTCTGCGCATGCCATAAACTTCCTCCCAGTGTCCACAGATTCAAACACAACTAGCTTCACGCATGGAGATTGATGGTGACAACGAGCAGATAGATCTTCAGCCACCCCGCTCCATGCATTGCCACTGATGGTCCTAGGGAGCTACAAGAGGAAGAAATGACTTAAATCGACTGCCGGGTAAAAATCCTTCATTCCAAGTCATAGCCCGAGAGAGAGAGAAGAGAGGAATACCCGGGTGGTGAAGGAGTCATCGCCGGCGGTAGGATGCGAGGCAGCGAGAGCGAGTAAGCAAGCGAGGAAGCGGCTAGAGCTTAGGAAGGAAGGACGGAAGGAGGAAACAGGGGAAATGTGACTTGTGGTCGAGGAGAAAAGGGGGTGGGGAAGGGGGAGGGGCGAAGGTAGATATTTTGGCGGTAGGGCAAAATTTTGGAAATGTGGAGGGAAACTTAGCGCGCGATGCCGCCATACCATTCACTTTGAACGATTGTGTGCATCGCAAATCATTCTTTTGCTTTATGCGCATGGGCTGAGTTTGATAATTCAAATTTTGGTGGAAATTTGCCCGGGTACGTCATTGCATAATTTAACATCGCTTGCTAATTTGGGCACATAAAAGAGTGTACATCACACATACCACGCTTACTAAATCGAGCAATTTTAGTAATTAAATAGAGCCAGTTGACCTAAACATTGCTCTAACAATAGACCAACATTAAAAAACAAAGCCTAAGTACACATAATTTTAACAAATCCAGCACCGCGTCGGCCTATGCATCGCCGGTGTGAGATGAGACGTCGATGACTTGTCCCGGCGACATGCCGCCGTTGATGGACTACGCGTCCCCCCTGCTGTAGTCAACCGCGTCCTCGTCCTCGTCCATGTCCTTGTCCTCGGCACTGCCCTCAAGGTTGTAGTACTCGTAGTAGTGGCTGCGCCAGAGCTCGCATTGGTACTCCGCCGTCGATTCCTCGACGGACAGACTCTTCTCTACCTCGACCTCGGCCACACGCAACTCCTCCTTCGGGCACTCCTCGATCTCCGCCGCCTCCTGCATCTCCAGCTCGCGCTTGGCGACCTCATGAGGAAGTAGGTGCTCCATGGCCACCGCCGCCTTTTCGGACGTGGGTTGCATGCTGGATTCTGAGGTGGCCTAGAATATCTTAGCGTGTGCATCCTCGATCTTGGTGTGGATGGCCTCGACCCGGGCCAGGGCGACATCGACGGCATGGACGGCAACTCGAGCGCTCTCGATGTTTGCAGCCGCCGTCGCAGCAGCAGCAGCCGTCTCGGCTGCTGCAGCTGCCCTGTCGGCTGTCGCAGATGCCCTCTCGGCGGAAGGGGTCACGCTCAATGCGGATGCGGCGGCACTCTCGGTGTAGGCGGCCGCGCTCTCAGCGCAGGCGGCAACGCTCAGGGGGGACGCGTCCATTGTACGGGCCTTCACGATGAGTTTCCATGGCGTCATCTTTGCAAGAAGAGGGTGCGGGAATGGGAATCGGGATTCGTGGATTCGGGGGTTGCCGGCACTGGAGCAGACGAGCCGGTGAAGCTTAAGGAGGAAGACTTAACTAGATCCGGATATTTTCATCGCAACCGGTTCCTACAAAACAACTGTGTGTGATGTTGTAGATATTTTTTATTAGCTGTGAAAGACGGATTTGGAGTAAAGTGGCAACTGATGGTGTTTTAAATGTACGAAGAAATTTGTAGTACTAATACAACTGTCATGTCAAAATTTTGGAAAAATTTAGGTGTCATTTGACCTATTAAGACATTTAAGTGATTTTCTAGCCATTTAATGACACAATTGAAATTTGAACTACATGTACATGCAACAGCTAACCATAACGGTTTGAAAAGTCATATTTTATGTACTTCTGTGCGATTTTATTCCATGTGTAGTAAATTGGAAGGAATTTTGAAACATATTGGTCTAACGGCTGTGACACAATTAAGCATGGAGTGCCATGGCATTTAAATTCCAAAAAATTAAAAAAAAATCAGAAACACATGAAACCTTGGTTGTTGTAATCTCATGCCACCAAGATGATGTGGTAAAAAATTTGGCATGTGTGACAAAATTTTGGACACACGCCCCTCACAAACCGGAGCAACTCACTAGAAGGCTCATGGTTCCGAGAGGCAACAATGCATGTTTGATGACGAACGGGAGATATCTTCCTCTTACGGCCTTCAATTTTTTCTATGTGTAACGTGCACTAATACAACTGTCATGTGAGAATTTGGAAAAATTTGGGGGCCATTTGACCTTTTGAAGACATTTAAGTGATTTTCTAGCCATTTAATGATCGTAATTCAAATTAGAACTACATCTACATGAAACGGCCAACCATAATGTTTTGAAAAATCATATTTGTGTACTTGTGTGCTTGTTAATTCCATGTGCAGTAAATTAGAAAGAATTTTCAAACATATTGGTCTCACGAAATGGACACATGCATATGTATGCTTGGAGTGCCATGTCATTTTAATTCCAAGAAATTAAAAAAATGATCAGAAAAATATGAAACCTTGCTTGATGTAATGTCATGCCATCAAGATGATGTCGTAAAAAATTGGCATGTTTGTCGAAAGTTTGGACATACACCCCTCAAAAACCAAAGCAACTCACTAGAAGGCTCGTGGTTCCAAGAGGGAACAATGCATGTTTGATGACGAACAGGACATAGCTTCCTCTTCCGGCCTTCAATATTTTTCTACATTTAACATGCACTACTACCACTGTCATGTGAAAAATTGGAAAATTATAGGGGTCATTTGATCTTTTAAAGACATTTAAGTGATTTTTAGCCATTTAATGACCATAATTAAAATTTGAACTACATCTACATGCAACAGCTAACCATAACGGATTGAAAAATCATATTTGTGTACTTGTTTGCGAGTTAATTCCATGTGCAGTAAATTAGAAGGAATTTTCAACATATTGGTGTCACGGCATGGACACATGCATGGAGTGCCATGGCATTTTAATTTCAAAAAAATTAAAAAATGATGACAAAAACATGAAACCTTGCTTGATGTAATGTTATGCTATCAAGATGATGTGGTAAAGAAATTGTCATGTTTGATGAAAGTTTGGACACACACCCCTCATAAACCGGAGCAACTCACTAGAAGGCTCGTGGTTCCGAGAGGGAACAATGCATGTTCGATGAAGAACGGGAGATAGCTTCGTCTTACGGCCTTCAATTTTTTTTATGTTTAGCATGCACTACTACAACTATCATGTGAGAATTTGGAAAATTGTAGGGGTCATTTGATGTTTTAAAGACATTTAAGTCATTTTCTAGCCATTTAATGATCGTAATTCAAAGTTGAACTACATCTACATGCAACGGCTAACCATAACAGTTTGAAAAAAACACATTTTTGTGTACTTGTGTGCGGGTTAAGAAATCTTCAGATGATGCAAATATCTGGTGTTCAAAAAAGAAAATGTAAAGATCTGGCAAGACAACCGGCCCCCACGTGATTGGCACTCTATTTCGCGCCTCGAGGTTTAGAAGGTGAATGGTAGGGGTTATTAATCACACACGGTTCTATATTGGAAACCGTCAGCTATTATGTTCACACACGGATTCTAATGCGGGAATCATGTGTAATTCAAACTACAGTACTAGTAAATTCTGGAGACTGGCGTGTGTATTGTTCCCCTCGATCTAGATTCCGGCCGCCAATAAATACTACCTTGCTCACGTCATCTCGCCTGCATTCTCATCTACATCATCCCCTCGCTCGCCCTCACACTCTCTCTCTCTCTCAAAGCTCTGCCATTGCGGTGCCGATCTGCCCACGCGCCGACGAGGAGTCGCCCCCCCC
>LR738714.1:230249634-230278098 GCA_902687465.1 Secale cereale
GCAAAACACCCCCCCCCCCCCCCCCCGCAGCCCCCGACCATCCCTCTTCCCCTTCCTTCCCACCCGTGACCCCTCAAAAATGGATTGTTCCCAAATTGAAATCCAGTCGGTTTTCATTTAGATAATGTGGAATATAAAAGGGGGAAAACCATTAGCATTGTGAGTATAGTGTTGAGAGTGCCATGGCGGATCTGAAGGTGCAAGCCGGATAAGGGCTACTACGCAACCAATGTTTGCTTTCAACTAGCAAGTAAGATTCTAAGTGATGGACAAGAAATCATAGTACAACTGTGGTGATCTATTTTCTTGCTTAGTTGAATAACTTGAGGAGATATGTAAGAGTACCACCTCTGGTGCAGCGCCGTGTAAGCATCTGCTAAGACATTGAGGGTGCTGCGGTACCGATGGATGTCGGCGACGTGGAAGTAGAGCTTGGAGGGCTGAGGGTGGTGGCGGGGGACCTGTCCCGACGCGGTGGACGAGATGATCGTAGGAGCGGTTCAAGCAAGGTGGACGACGGCGTGAATGAAGCGAGAGGACGCGATGCAAGGATCCTGGTCCGGAGCCATGGATGAGAGAGGTCGATCTCTTGTAATCGATGATGACGTCGGGGTATCAACTCTGGCATGATGGAGGAGGCCGATGATGGATGGGGTGGCGGAAGGATGATCATGGGTTCAAGAGGGTCTTTCGGCGCCCATGGAGTATGAATGGGGAAATGGAGGGAGAGAGGTAGGGGGGAACCATGTCTTTGGGACGAGCTTGTCTCAAATGCGAGGAAATTCACAAACTTAGCCTACGTTTAAAATTTCTGACATCACAGTAATATTGGTCGGCTGGGGACATGACGGTAATATCGCATACACCAAATATTTAACAATGGAGATTTCCGCCGAGGAGAGTTTGTTTGGCGCCCATCGTTGGCACCCACCTGTACGAATCGGGGTGAGAAGCGATTTCGGCCGAGAAGAGAATGTGTTTTGCCGCCCATCGTGTACGAATCCGGGTGTCGGTGTCAAAACTGGCGGATCTCGGGTAGGGGGCCCGAACTATGCGTCTGGAGATTGATGGTAACAGGAGGCTGGGGACACGATGTTTACCCAGGTTTAGGCCCTCTTGATCAAGGTAATACCCTACTTCCTGCTATATTAATATGGATGAATAGGATTACAAGAGTTGATCTACCTCGAGATCGTAACGGCTAAAACCTAGAGTCTAGCCTATGAAGATGTTATGATTCTCTATTAGCCTCTACGGACTAAACTCTCCAGTTTATATATGCACCGGAGGGGCCTAGGGTTTGTACATAACCATCTTGCAGAGGATGGAAATATTACACCCGAACCTAAAACTTGCCATTATACGAATACAGGAGTCCTATCCAGATACGAGAGACGATCTTCAATAATGATCTTCACGGCCCACCAGTCCGGCCCACCACGAGTTATCCGGCCACCTGAGGACCCCCCAATCCAGGACTCTCTCACTGAGTGAGAGACGGTTATGTCACATTTGAGTGAAATTACAAACCTGACCCTATCTAGACATATACAATTCGAGCTGATAGTCTTTGTGTGTCAGTGATAGGCAGTAATTTCCATCTCCCAAAATTTGGTTTTAGGCGCTTATGGCTGAGGGGGGACATGGTGTTTTGCCAGTTCGTTCAAATTTTTGGAGAATTGGCCAGCCATAGGGCGCCCGGCTCACGTGCGCTACGAGTTGAGTGGATTGAGTAAACGTTTTGCACATGGGCACGGCTGACCCAATCAATGCAATCGCGGGATGGGCCCACCCATCATTGGATGTGAAATTGATTGCGAGGTGGATTTTTTTTTACTTGGAGTGAAGATCCAATGGTGTGACGCCCGAAGACCGACACTCCAGAAGATTCCAGATGTTCCGGGTTCTCCCGTGTGTTTCATTTGTGCTTGCTTTATTTATTTTGCATTGCATCATGTCATCATGCCATCAAGTCTTTTAATTTTAAAACTCAACTAAATAAACCGTATGGATCCTCGATCCATTTAAATTGAGGGATACTCACTATGGTGACTTCTCTTTATAACATATAAAGACCTCTCAATATTATTAGGGAGCTATATTAAATTATTCCAATTTTTTGGAATTCACCAAAACACACTTGCATATTTTTCCCATGCCTCTTTTACTTCAAGTTTCACCGTCAAAACCTTCTCTATAATTCTTTTCCCGTTTATCGAGGTTCCTCCAAAAACCTCAACATTTTTGGACACTTCAAAAACCAAGTCCTAGTTCAAACCCATTTGAATAAAATTCAAATGAGTTTGAATTTTCATCATTTAATTGCCTCCTTCTATTTCTTTTCTTGGATCATGCTCATTTTTTTACGAGTCCGAGAAAATCAACCCCATGTCCAAATCCTGAATCTAACCCTTCCTTTCTTTTTGCAAGTGCCACTTTCCCTTCTCTAGTTATGTTCATCTTCTCCCTACAAATATTATACCATGTCCTGGACCTCTCTGCCAAATTTCATTCTTTTTGGAGTGGTTTTGATTAGGTTCAAAATGCCTCAAGTTTGAATATAATTCAAACTTGTTTTATTTTTTCTACCTTAAAATGTCCAAGGCAATTATTTCAAATACTACAATATTCCAGGATCATGGAGATATTTTCATTTTTTCTAAACTCCTCTTCTATATCCCTGACCTTTTTTCCATTTGTATTTTCTGTCTGAAGAAAATACAGTAATAGAGGGAGCGAGTTATAGCCTGGCTGCAGCCAGGCCGCACCACTCCCTTCAGCCCAGCCGCCCAACCTCCTAGCCGACAGCCCACCCAAGCCACGAGGCCCAACTCCAGCTGCTAGGCCCAGCCGTGCCCTCCTAACCTAGCCCCTCGCTCGTGCCCTCTCCCTCTCGTCCTTTTCCCACGCCGCCGCAGCGCCCCCTCTCTGGCTCGATCCCCATCTCTGCTCCCGATCCCCCTCGCTCTTCCCGCGCCTCCCTCTCGTCCTCACTCCTCCCCGTCGCCTCGCATGCCGCCTGGAGCCCCATCGCCGGCGAGCCAGCGCCCTGCCGCCTCTGCTCCTTCCGCGGTCGCCCGCAGGCCCCGTCAGGTCGCGCCCCGAGCCGGTGCTTCACCGCCTCCCTGTGCTCCGGCCTCAGCGCCGCCGTGCCTTCCGCCGCCGCCGCGCCTCCCCACCGGCCGCCTCTTCCTCCATGCCGGCGAGAACAAGCCGCCACCTCACACGCGACGCCAGCGCCGTCCCGAACCACCTCGTCGACCTCCTCTGCTCCGTCGTCGCCCTGCTCTGCCCGAGCTCCGCCTCCTCTGCCTCCTCCCACCAGCGCCAAGATCACCATCGCGCCCGACCCCTTGGCGCCCTGTCCACGTCGTTCGCCGGCCTCCCCTAGCTGTTGGCGGCGCCGCCGCTTGCTGCCTCGACCACCTCGTCGCCTTGCTGCTACCCACCAGGGGGCCAACTCCGATGGCCTCGTTCGTTCTCCCGCCTCTGCTTCCTTCTGTCGCCCTGCCGTGTTGCAAGATGAACTGGAAATCTTGCTGCCCCTTGTCATTTCCAAGTTCAAAACGAGGGACCCAAGTCTGCCAAGTACCAGGACGTCCATGACCCGTCAAGTTCATCTACGTGTACGACTACCTTCGGTGAAGACCCGTGTACGACTACCCTCGAAGACCCGTGGATGGGCCAAGTACCCCTTCGGACCGAAACGCCAAGTACCACTACGTGCATGTACCACTACCGCCACCCCGAGGACGTTCGATTCGTCAAGTACCTCTCCGAGATAAAACGAGAACGACTACATCCACTTCCGTCGACCCTCGAAGAACCGTGGACGTCAAGTTCCGCTACCGATGCCCCGAACGAACTATGAACCGCGTGTACAACTACTTCCCTCGACGTCTCGAACCCCTCCGAAAACGCACGCTTCAAAGGTATAACTCCGAGACGTCGGCCGTGAACGATGTTGCTTGTTGTATGAGTTGCACCTCATGTTTGTACCGTATCCGAATCGTCGCTTGAGATGTTTCCCTTGTTGCACCGTGTCCGTTGTGCCCGTCTTTTGTCGCCGACTCGTGGGAACCGGGTAACCGGGAGCATCCCACCGTCTTTGCATGACGCGCTCACGCTCTCCCTCATCTTTTGCATCGGACTCTCAACGAGTTGCCGGAACCGATATGTTGCGTGGCATCATTTTCGGATTCGTCGCCGTGGCCCCTTTTTGTCCACCACAGTGACAAATACTTCATATCTCTTCATGTTAACTTTTAACTAAAATTTGCATAAAATTTGATCATGTCATCCGCATCATGATAACAACCTTTGAATGTTAAATTGTTGTTGCTTTAATATTTGCTAAATTGGACATGGGGAGTTTCCGGAATCGTTGTTGTTATTTCCGGCCTCATTTAAAATGCCTAGATAGTGTAGTTTTACTCATGCTTCACCTCTTGCCATGTTTAATAAAAACATTTAATCTTGTCTTGTCAATAAACGAGAGTCAACTAAATAAATAAAATGTGGTGTTTCTTCAATATGCAACTCGTTGCATATTGAGCTCCACTTAACTTGTAGTATTGCTTGTGCACTTTGCCATGCCATGCATATTTAAACGGACATGCATCATACTTGGTTGTGCATCATATGACATGATTATGCTTGTGTGTTCACGCGTTGTTTGCTTCTTTCCGGTATGCTTCTTCTCGTTAGCTTCGGTTTCGTTCCGGAGTTGTGAGGATTTGTTCGACTACTTCATGGACCCGTTCTTCTTCCTTGCGGGATCTCAGGCAAGATGACCATCACCTTGGATAACTTTACTATCATTGCCATGCTTAGTTGTCTCGATGATATCGTTATATGTCGCGCTACCCATCTTTATTGGCAGCCCCTCTCCTTGTTGCCATGAAACCTCTAACCTTTGGCACCTTCCTAGCAAACCATTGTTTGGCTATGTCACCCGCTTGCTCAGCCCCTCTTATATCGTTGTTAGTTGCAGGTGAAGATGAAGATCATTCCATGTTGGAACTTGTTGTTGGATATCACAATATCTATTATTATTATTAACACACCTATATACTGGGCATGGGTGGAAGGCTTGGCCTTTTGCTCGGTGTTTTGTTCCACTCATGCCACCTTAGGGGCCGATAAACCGGCATTATGTTCCTTGATTTTCCGTTCCTTACACGGTTGGGTATATGGGGACCCCTTGACACTTCGTCTTTGAATAAAACTCCTCCAGCAAGGCCCAACATTGGTTTTAATTTGCCTCATAATAACAACTTAATTAATTAATTACATTTTCATAGGGGGTCGCGCCCTCGAGGCTTCTTTTCTACATAGCAGGGGGGCCAGTGCTGATGGTGTTCGTCCCAAACGGGGAGCCTGCAGGGCCGCCTTGGGGAAACCCGAGGTATTTGGTTTTACCTGTAGCATCGCCCATCCGGTGGTGGCCTGAGACGAGATACGCGCGGCTACTATCAGGGTGTCGACACTCCAGGAGGTCTTGCTGGACTTGTTTTACCATTGTCGAAATGTCTTGTGCACCGGGATTCCGAGCCTGATCGGATTGTCCCTATGATAAGGGGTGATAATATTATTATTACTTCTGCTGATCGTGAGAGCTTGTGATGGGCTAAGTTGGGACACCCATGCAGGGTTATGATCTTTCTAAAGCCGTGCCCGCGGTTATGTGGCAGATTGGAATTTGTTAATGTCCGGTTGTAGAAAACTTGACAGAGGATCCGAAGTAAAACACACAACTGTGTGAGTAACTGTGACTGTCTCTTTTCACTTTGAGAAGAGAACACGGTGGGGTTATGTTTGACTCGTAGGTAGTTCAGGATCTTTAGCGATCATTACTAGTTTGCGACCGTTTGCGTATATGCTCATCTTATTCTTGTACTCGTAAGTTAGCCACCATATTATGCTTAGTCGCTGCTGCAACCTCACCACTACCCTTTTCCATACCCATAAAGCTTTGCTAGTCTTGATACCCATGGTTATGGGATTGATGAGTCCTCGTGGCTCACAGATACTACAACACCAGATGCAGGTACCGCTGAGAACAGCGCAGGAGTTGGTCCAAGAACTTCACTGGGAGCTCGATGAAGAGAGTGGCCGTATGTATGTGACGTTGTTCGACGATCAGTAGTGGTTCGTACTAGGGGTGATCCGGGCTTGTGTTATGTATGGTATCTTCATTTGAATCTTCGTCCGTAGTCGGACTCTGATGTTATTTGGGTGGTGATTGTTTATGCAATGCATTGTGTGATGTGGCGAGTGTAAGCCAACTACTCTTTTGCAATTTTATCCCTCTTTTACATGAGTCGTGCAAAGATACCATACTTGAGATCATTCTAGTATGAGCTTATGCCTTAAAGTCGTGCCTCGACACGTGGGAGGTATAATCTCATACTGGGCATTACAAGTTGGTATGAGAGCCTTCTTCGACCTAGGAGCCCCCACTGATTGATCGAATCGTTGACGGTTGAGTCTAGGCACACACTTGAAAATGTTTTGAGTCCTATATATATATCGGAGAGTAGGATTTCTTTTACTCCTCATCCCTTTATCACTCTGGTGAGGACTCCTGACAATGTTTTATCTGTTCTACTCTCAAAAATTCACTAAATTTTTTTAGGATCACGCGAGTATTGTTTGGATTGTTCCGATGTCTTTGTGACAACAACATTGTTCTCGATGCCTCCTGTCATTAGGGGTTGTGGCAGTGTCCCGGCGAGTTGAGCTCCGAGGTGTTGTCGTCATAAATCTATCGCGGCAGTTCTGAAATACTTAAGACGGCCGACATCGAAAACTCTTCTATGCGGTTAGTGGTAAGATAACCCCGACATCACCCAGTACTGGGGAGATAGTTCAGTAGTATTGCCATAGCTTGTATAGCAGATGCGTTTCGAAGGTCCGAGGTAAACGGTTTCCAGAAATAACTGATTATGTGTTGAAGGATGGATACAGCTGGATGTAGGATTAGAGTTGAGTGCGCGGTGCTTCCCCTATATCCCCAACACCTGATTGCATAACTGGAAACTTTCAGAAATTAATAGGTGGGTTCTTCTAGTAGCTCGTAGGCATTCTTCCCACGAGTGCATGGTATGAAGTTCGGGGTTCAACATTGAGTGAAGAGGTTTTATGGGCGTTGTTACGATTGGGAGTTGCATCTTAAAGGGTCCTTGGCTATGCTGATCTGGGGATTGCAAAACCCTTTTGTAACACGTTCCATGAGCTTTCAGCACGAACATGTGGAACGAAACTTCTATCTTGTATTTGTTCTATCTGCTCCTTGTTGTTTTTATTTACCTTTTGTTCTCCCAAGTGGCTTCTCGACAAGTTGATGTACCATCAAGCTATGGAATTCATTCGTTCAATTCTCTGTTCAGATGATATTGTGAAGATTATGTTGCAACATATCTATCCGTTGTTTTGATTTGATTCTGGTATTCGAGTTGCTTCGATGTCAAGTGTTGATTCCATACCTTTCCTAAGCGGTGTTCTCATATTTCTATGAGAGTGCTAGTCCTTCTTGATCATCGAGATTGTCATGTTAAATTCTTTCAACCTGCGTGCTTCTCTTCAAGTTAACCGATCCTTTCAATTTGTGCAAGACCAATCCTTGGTTTTTCTCAACGGTGTCTGTTTCATTCATCCCAAGTTGTCTTTGTTTCCCCACCCTCCCACCCTTCTTCTTCTCGGAGCAAGAAATCTCAAATCGAGTATCCATTTTATTCATGTGAGGTTTCTTCATTCATTTCCTTCAATGTTCTTATCCGGTGATTTATCGTGAAGATGCTCAAGAGCTTCAAGTTCATCATTCTCCGTTCTTGTTTCTTCTCCGGTGGAATTAATTCAAGCTTCGATCATGATCATATCTCTTCCTTTTTGTTTAACATGTTTTCCCATGTTGAAAATTATTATCCGAAGGCTCTCTTATTCATTCAACTCTCCTATCCATATCCGGTGTGTACAAGGTATCTCAGAGGACTCGTGTTTCCATTTTCAACCTGTTCATTATATTTTGAGGACTGTCATCTTATCCAAGCCATGTAATTCAACCGGTGCAATATCTCTTAAGCAATCTTTTTCAACAGTGATTTCTTTTGAGTGGGCCCTAACCCACAGGTCTTTTCCCAGGATCTTACCTAACTCTTCTAATTTTCCGGAGTTATTCTCAAATTCTTTCCAAAGTGTGACGTAGGAACGATTCCCATCAGTCACATGCCTTCTCCAAGACCGCTTTCAAATTCCTTTCAACTTCAGGTCAACCTTCCTCTTTTATTCTTCCAGAGCATTTCATGAATTCTTCCCATTGTGATCCTCCGAAGGCCATCATTTCAGAATATTTCTTCGTTCTCAGTTTTCAACTTTGTCCTCCAAATATTCTTCATTGATGCCTCTTCGTTCGTCTCCATATTCTATCGGTGCTTTGTTCAAGTATTCTTTAATCGGTTCACGATCTCTTCGTTCTCTTGTATCTAAATTTCCTCAAGTTCTTATTCTTCCCGGTGATTATTCTCTTTCATCACTCGGTTTCAATTCTTACGGCGGTTCATTCAAGATTACTCTTCCGTTGTTATCGTATTAAATCATTTGTTCTTTTCATAATCCTACCGGTGAGTCGTTCAAGGTTATTCTCAAGTTTGGCTATATATCTCTCCAATCCTTTTCAAGAAGAATAAGTAGTAGGCCAAATCCGTTGCTGGTCATCAATTTAATTTGATGAAGGATACGCATACAATAAATCTTATTCTTTTCCCCGAAGTGATTAATCTCTTTTTCCAGAGCTTGTTCATCATATCATATCCTTGGTTCTAAGTTGTTCATCTTGTTTTCCGGAGCTCCAAGTTATTTCAATTATATCATTTCAAAGCTCCATCTAATTCATCGCATGCCTTGAATCTTATTCTTTTCATCTTTCGCTTCTCATGCTTTTCATTACCGGAGTTCTCATGGTGGTTCATCATGTTTTAATTCATCCTCGAAGTCTTCATCAAGATTCTTGTTGGAGCTCAAGCATTCTTCATCATGCATTCCAATTGCAATCCTTTCTACATTATCTTTACAGATGGTGTTATGTCATTCTTGACAATTTTCTTCATGTTTCATGATTCACGAGTTATCAAGAATGAAACCATCTTATTCTTCGTTTATGAAATCTTTTCAACCCTTCAATTTTATTCGTTGGAGTTATCTTGGGTTGTGTCTCACTTAAAAGCTTTCCTTAAGGTTTGTTGCTATTATGGTGATTATAAATGACCAAGTTCTTCATTTATTCTCCCGGTGAAATAAGTTTTTCGTCTCCTTGTTGATCTCAATCCAATTAAATGTTTTCGTCTGTGGCCGGTTGTCACCTTATAGTTTTGAGATGTTTTCCATAAGCCCACAACGAGCTTAATCTTTTCGTTGTTCATTTTCCAACAACTCCGCTCAACCCTTCTTCGTAAGGATGCTCTTTCAAATTCAATTTTGAGAGAAGTTGTCATATTTTTCTCCGTTCATTTCTTTCATTGATCTATATTCTATTCTTTCATTCCGAAGGCATTGTGATATTGCTCTCTTTGACCATCATCTCGTTTTTATCAAGATCATATTCTTCCCTTGCTTGTCTATTTAACTAGAGTGTTGTGTCCTCCATTCAAGTTCCGTCATCTTATCTAGTTTTTCCTCTGTTTTCAATCGGAGTGCTGTCTGAATCCTTCTTACCCCTTGTGCCATTCTTTCAATTGTTTTAGAAGCAGTGTGTTGTTGATTTCATCAAGTATCATCCCATCTCCTCAAGTTCATGTTAATTCCTTCCATTTACAGTCGGAATGTTGTCCAAATTATTTCGTTCTTATTCCTTCTCCATCTTGTTTTAACCGGAGTGGTTTTGAAATTCTTTCGTCATCCGTGAGCTCTTGTTTCATGTCTTTCAACCTACAAGGTTCTCGTAATGTTCCTTGTTCCTCATTTTACCAGAGTGCTCTTAACTTCGTTCATCTCCGTTGTATTCTTTCTTTCAAGATTGTTCAACCTCTCAAGGTTCGTGGTTTCACTCGTTTGTCGAAGAAGCAACTTTGTTTTACCTCTTCCTTTATCCTCTTTTATCCGGTGCCATCTCTAGGATCTCGGGTCGAGATCCTCTGTTAGTGTGGGAGAGTTGTGACGCCCGAAGACCGACACTCCAGAAGATTCTAGATGTTTCGGGTTCTCCCGTGTGTTTCATTTGTGTTTGCTTTATTTATTTTGCATCGCATCATGTCATCAAGTCTTTTAATTTTAAAACTCAACTAAATAAACCGTATGGATCCTCGATCCATTTAAATTGAGGGATACTCACTATGGTGACTTCTCTTTATAACATATAAAGACCTCTCAATATTATTAGGGAGCTATATTAAATTATTCCAATTGTTTGGAATTCACCAAAACACACTTGCATATTTTTCCCATGCCTCTTTTACTTCAAGTTTCACCGTCAAAACCTTCTCTATAATTCTTTTCCCGTTTATCGAGGTTCCTCCAAAAACCTCAACATTTTTGGACAATTAAAAAACCAAGTCCTAGTTCAAACCCATTTGAATAAAATTCAAATGAGTTTGAATTTTCATCATTCAATCTTGCCTCCTTCTATTTCTTTTCTTGGATCATGCTCATTTTTTTATGAGTCCGAGAAAATCAACCCCATGTCCAAATTCTGTATCTAACCCTTCCTTTCTTTTTGCAAGTGCCACTTTCCTTTCTCTAGTTATGTTCATCTTATCCCTACAAATATTATACCATGTCCTGGACCTCTCTGCCAAATTTCATTCTTTTTGGAGTGGTTTTGGTTAGGTTCAAAATGCCTCAAGTTTGAATATAATTCAAACTTGTTTTATTTTTTCTACCTTAAAAATGTCCAAGACAATTATTTCAAATACTACAATATTCCAGGATCATGGAGATATTTTCATTTTTTCTAAACTCCTCTTCTATATCCCTGACCTTTTTCCATTTGTATTTTTCTGTCTGAAGAAAATACAGTAATAGAGGGAGCGAGTTATAGCCTAGCTGCAGCCAGGCCGCACCACTCCCTTCAGCCCAGCGGCCCAACCTCCTAGCCAATGGCCCACCTAAGCCACGAGGCCCAACTCCAGCTGCTAGGCCCAACCGTGCCCTCCTAACCTAGCCCCTCGCTCGTGCCCTCTCCCTCTCGTCCCTTTCCCACGCCGCCGCAGCGCCCCCTTTCTGGCTCGATCCCCATCTCTGCTCCCGATCCCCCTCGCTCTCCCCGTGCCTCCCTCTCGTCCTCACTCCTCCCCGTCGCCTCGCACGCCGCCTGGAGCCCCATCACCGACGAGCCAGCGCCCCGCCGCCTCTGCTCCTTCCGCGGTCGCCCGCAGGCCCCATCAGGTCGCGCCCCGAGCCGGTGCTTCACCACCTCCCTGTGCTCCGGCCTCAGCGCCGCCGCACCTTCCGCTGCCGCCGCGCCTCCCCACCGGCCGCCTCTTCCTCCACGTCGGCGAGAACGAGCCGCCGCCTCACACGCGACGCCAGCGCCGTCCCGAACCACCTCGTCGACCTCCTCTGCTCCGCCGTCGCCCTGCTCGGCCCGAGCTCCGCCTCCTCTGCCTCCTCCCTCCAACGCCAAGATCACCACCGCGCCCGACCCCTTGGTGCCCTGTCCGCGTCGTTCGCCGGCCTCCCCTAACTGCTGGCGGCACCGCCGCTTGCTGCCTCGACGACCTCGTCGCCTTGCTGCTACCCAGCAGGGGGCCAACTCCGATGGCCTCGTTCGTTCTCCCGCCTCTGCTTCCTTCTGTCGCCCTGCCGTGTTGCAAGATGAACTGGAAACCTTGCTGCCCCTTATCGATTCCAAGTTCAAAACGAGGGACCCAAGTCTGCCAAGTACCAGGACGTCCATGACCCGTCAAGTTCATCTACATGTACGACTACCTTCGGTGAAGACCCGTGTACGACTACCCTCGAAGACCCGTGGATGCGCCAAGTACCCCTTTGGACCGAAACGCCAAGTACCACTATGTGCATGTACCACTACCGTTGCCCCGAGGACGTTCGATTCATCAAGTACCTCTCCGAGATGAAACGAGAACGATTACATCCACTTCCGTCGACCCTCGAAGACCCGTGGATGTCAAGTTTCGCTACCGATGCCCCGAACAAACTATGAACCGCGTGTATAACTACTTCCCTCGATGTCTTGAACCCCTCCGAAAACACACGCTTCAAAGGTATAACTCCAAGACGACGGCCGTGAACGAATGTTGCTTGTTGTATGAGTTGCACCTCATGTTTGTACCGTGTCTGAATCGTCGCTTGAGATGTTTCCCTTGTTGCACCGTGTCCGTTGTGCCCGTCTTTTGTCGCCGACTCGTGGGAACCGGGTAACCGAGAGCACCCCACCGTCTTTGCATGACGCGCTCACGCTCTCCGTCATCTTTTTCACCGGACTCTCAGGGAGTTGCCGGAACCGATATGTTGCGTGGCATCATTTTCGGATTCGTCGCCGTGGCCCCTTTCTTTCCACCACGGTGACAAATACTTCATATCTCTTCATGTTAACTCTTAACTAAAATTTGTATAAAACTTGATAATGCCATCCGCATCATGATAACAACCTTTGAATGTTAAATTGTTGTTGCTTTAATATTTGCTAAATTGGACATGGGGAGTTTCCGGAATTGTTGTTGTTATTTCCGGCCTCGTTTAAAATGCCTAGATAGTGTAGTTTTACTCATGCTTCACCTCTTGTCATGTTTAATAAAAACATTTAATCTTGTCTTGTAAATAAACGAGAGTCAACTAAATAAATAAAATGTGGTGTTTCTTCAATATGCAACTCGTTGCATATTGAGCTCCACTTAACTTGTAGTATTGCTTGTGCACTTTGCCACGTCATGCATATTTAAACGGACATGCATCATACTTGGTTGTGCATCATATGCCATGATTATGCTTGTGTGTTCACGTGTTGTTTGCTTCTTTCCGGTATGCTTCTTCTCGTTAGCTTCGGTTTCGTTCCGGAGTTGTGAGAATTTGTTCGACTACTTCATTGACCCGTTCTTCTTCCTTGCGGGATCTCAGGCAAGATGACCATCACATTGGATACCTTTACTATCATTGCCATGCTTAGTTGTCTCGATGCTATCGTTATATGTCGCGCTACCCATCTTTATTGGCTGCCCCTCTCCTTGTTGCCATGAAACCTCTAACCTTTGGCACCTTTCTAGCAAACCATTGTTTGGCTATGTCACCCGCTTGCTCAGCCCCTCTTATAGCGTTGTTAGTTGCAGGTGAAGATGAAGATCGTTTCATGTTGGAACTTGTTGTTGTATATCACAATATCTATTATTATTACTAGGAAAAAGGCCCGTGCATTGCAACGGGAGAAACAAAAATCGCATCCTAAAATAAAAATGGATGAAATGCCCCATCCACACAGGTTCATCCATGTTGGCATATGTCGCTGCTTATACTCCTTTTGTGTGTTCTTTAATTTCAATTAATGATAGAATGACAAAATATAATTTGAGGGGAAGCTAAAATGATATTTATAAACCTATTAGTCACAACATTCTCATTACATGCAGAAAACAAAGGTAAACACTCGTGCTGGAACCTACTAACAATTAAAAAAACATTAGCATACTTTAATTTTTTTAAAGAAAATTTCAGTAGAGACAGAAATTAATTAGTTTAAACTCAAGTAGTTTATGTCACACTCCTGAGAAACTCTCAGTCCGACTCCACGTGCATTAGTGACGGGCACAAATGGATTAAAACAGATGGGCTTCTTCCCAATGGCGTCCAGGAGAAGATCATGTATGATGATGGGCATCGGCTGGTTCACGTAGTAAGACATGAGGTCGCGTTGTGCTGCACACGCACCTTGTCCATGTCTTCTAGGGGACGACTGTTCAGCACCCACCAACCGACACATTTCTCCTACTATGTGCCCGCGCATTGCAATGTGAGAAACACTGATAAAAAAATCATGGATGGGTGGTGGACATGATGAACTTGTACTACTTGCATTGTAATGACTGCATCACCAATAAATTTGCACTATCATTAAAAAAGTGCCACAAACTTTGGCATCAGCAGCCGCGTAGAATTAATCATTCTTGCAGAAACTCGTGAAATTTCAGATGGTTTTGATTTCCAAAACATGAATTTAAAACTCAACTGAAGAGAACTATGTTTTCTTGGTGTATACATTTCAGACGTGTCCCCATAATCAAAATATACTATAGATTTTTCAGTCGAAATACATTGTTTCATTGTTTAAATAAAATGTTGATTCAAAGTTGTGTTTGTCTGTGAGTTTTGAGCCAAGCTCTTACATATATCCAAGTAGTATTCATTCTTGTTTAACTACACTATGATAGTAGAAACAGAAAAACATGCCAAATCTGGGCCAGAACAGTGCAAGAAGGCACCTGTTAATAGAAGTGGACCATTTACTGTCCATCAAATCTGGAGTGGTTACCACTTAGCAGTCTGCATTGCAGACTTCCCTCATCAACTCCGTTGCAACTCCTGCAGTGATAACCAGAAATATTGATATAAATAATAAAAAATGCGGACAAAGCACACATTATGCATTAATCATGAACATCTTATTTCCAGAAAATCATTTATTGTCGTACTCAAGACAATTATATGCAAGGTTTCCCATTGAAGAATGTAGTTGTCAATTGCCACTAAGAACTGCAAGTATCTTGTAGTTGTGCACGGTAAGCTTCTTGAAAAGAATTACTCAATGCAATCTTGTTACTGAGATGGATTATGCAAAACTCACCTCTATCCATGTTATCTGAGAGAAATTCTAGTAGAACCTATGTTACTTCCGCTGCATCATTAATGATTTGCACTATCATAAGAAATTATTATGTTACAGTCTTTGGCATGAACCACCCTGGACTACAATGCTCTTATCCTCTCTACTTTCTGTTCAATACTTGTTTTTTCCTTATCTAAATTGAACAAGAAATATCACCATGGTGATAAGCATTTATGCTAGAGCCACAAAAATTAATACCTATATCTTTTTGTCTCTCTACAATGCAATATTACGAACGGCATAACTTCAAGAAATAAACAACGATAATTCAGTGAAAACATCATTTTTCCAAAATATAATAATGTTTAAAGTTAAAATCTATGGACGAAGGGGCTGTTTAGATCGCTTCCACAAAAACCAGCCTGAGTCAAGCACGAATCTCAGGCGTCCGATTTTGGAGGCATGAGGTTGAGATTTCTGCCTGAGTCAAGAGCTGCCTGATAGGCCTCAATCCAAACATCCCTGAAGGTCCTGCCTGAAGAACTGCCATCACAAGTTCAACAAACATACCACACACTGTAACTTTCTGAAAAGGTACAGTCTCTAGCCGATTAAGCATGTTTTAATCAAAAGTAATGAAAGCACTAATAAAACTAATAAAATGCATGCCAACCACCAGAAACAACATAAATTTCTCCAGATTATCTCATACGAAAGACAAACTTAAACAAAAAAAAAAAGCATGTGCAAGATTAGGAACTATTTGAATTATCTAATATAGCCGATGATAAAAATCATTTGGCTTCAGATATTTAGGGGAGCAATCAAAAACAAATACGAACAACTTTATTGACCATAAATGGGAGAGTCACCATAGGAATGTCCAGTTTTGGTGCCTTAGAAGTTAGAAGTTAAGAGAAACATGAATGCATATATTGAAATTTGGAAAGATTGGCCATGCAAGACGCTCAGCGAAAAACACCATCAAAATAACATGTGAGCAGTGGCAGGAATAAATACCCAGACGTCATGGTAGTTAACTTCATAATTCACGTGTGATTTTTTGTTCGCAATTTCAAGTATGACTCAACAAAAGACAACTCATGCATGTTGAGGACCCGTGTCTTGCCGCTTGACCTGCGAAGCGTATCAAGGGTTGCAAAATAACTTTTTATAAAAATTACACCACCACAATGTACCAAAAGGTTGTCAGCACAGATGAATGTAAGATGATTGAATTACTACCTCCTCTGGTGTTTCAAACTTCTAGACGGTTTGGGAGAAGACCTTGGCCGCCTTGCCTCCGTCAGTTGTTTTCTTAGTGCTGGCAGAGGCGGCGATCTTGCCTTTGGAGGAAGCTAGCGATCTAGCCTAGTTTTTTTACCTTGCAAAGGAAAAAAGATCAGATCACATCACTTCATCTAGTGAACCTAAACTGCAGGCTTGCATGGAAAGTTGGAATTAGTACTACCACTACTAACTATATTTGTCATCCATATGAGGTGAGGAGAGGAGAGCTAATTGTGCCATAGGGGATGCTATCAATTAGTACGTAGTCGTAACTGAGTTTCTAATCAAGCAAATCCTCTAATTACTGCAACACGTGATGGTACTAATTGGTACAGTACGTGATAGTCATTCAGTTTCCAGATGGATGCAGAGATCGATCAGCGCTGAATTTGTGCCTGTTCGAATATGAGCGGGGGAACTGCAGGCCGGCCACTCAGCACATAAGGTGATCGGCGTATATTTCCAAAATCTCTAATTTGCAATATCTAAAAGCTACGCATGAATGCATGTGCAAGACTGACGAAAAATAATGTTCTACCTGAGAAAGAAAGAGGCAACGGGTCAAGACGACCTGGGCCTTGGTGTCACCACGTGATGCGCGGGCTGCAATTCCGGCTAGCCACCGGCGAGCAGCAGCAGGATTACCACTCCCTTCTCTCTCTCCCGTGGGCCTCCCATCTCCTTCGTGTTCTCTCTTTTCTCTCCCGCTCATCTCTCCCTTCTCTGATGGGTACCCGACGCCGGCCAAGCTGCGCCCACCAGCCGTCATGCTCCAAGCTCCGGTTGTCTTCCTTCCAGATCCGCTACCCGCGCGCCATTTCTTACCGGATCCGATGAGATCCAACAGGTCCTCGCCGACTGCGCCGCCGCAAGGCCACCGTCAAGCTCGTCTGCGTCGTGGGCGACGCCACAGCCCTTCCCGCTCGCCCGCCTCTCCTCCATGCCTCTTCATTTTCTCCTCCTTCATCTCCGCCCGCGGCTCCCACCTCCCTGCAGCTGGGTGATGCGGCGTCGGAGCCCAGTGCCGCCTCCCCCTGTGCCATGGCCGCCCCGCCCCCTAAAAAAAAAAAAAAAACGTAAGGATCGCAGGTTGAATTCTCTCAAATGCAGGGTCTTTACTGTAAGAATGAAACGTTTTCACAGATTTCACTGAAGAAGGGATTGCGGGTTGAATACAAACAAAGGCAGGAGCTTTTTTGAAAAACTACCGCGACGGGTGAGCGGGCAGAAGCGCTACGTGCTTTATTATTAGGTAAAGATTAACACACCTATATACTGGGCATGGGTGGAAGGCTTGGCCTTTTGCTCGATGTTTTGTTCCACTCATGCCACCTTAGGAGCCGATAAACCGGCATTATGGACCTGTTTGGATGGTGCCCATAATAGCCCTACCAAAGCGATGGCGTGCCAATTTTTTGGCGAGTGAATTCCTCGCCAGGATTTGGCCACTACGTGAGCGTGAAATTAGGTGCAGGTCGCAGCAGGTGACCAAACAGTTGGCCACGATCCAAAACTTTGGCTGAGATCCAAACGCGTGCCCACCCCATCAGTCAACGCCATAAAATTGGCTTGGCAGCCGTGGGCACCCATCCAAACAGGCCCTATGTTTCTTGATTTTGCGTTCCTTACACGGTTGGGTATATGGGGACCCCTTGACACTTCGTCTTTGAATAAAACTCTTCCAGCAAGGCCCAACATTGGTTTTAATTTGCCTCATAATAACAACTTAATTAATTAATTAAATTTGCATAGGGGGTCGCGCCCTCGGGGCTTCTTTTCTACATAGCAGGGGGGCCAGTGCTGATGGTGTTGGTCCCAAACGGGGAGCCTGTAGGGCCGCCTTGGGGAAACCCGAGGTATTTGGTTTTACCTGTAGCATCGTCCATCCGGTCATGGCCTGAGACGAGATACGCGCGGCTACTATCAAGGTGTCGACACACCAGGAGGTCTTGCTGGACTTGTGTTACCATTGTCGAAATGTCTTGCGCACCGGGATTCCGAGCCTGATCGGATTGTCCCTAAGATAAGGGGTGATAATATTATTATTACTTCTGCTGATCGTGAGAGCTTGTGATGGGCTAAGTTGGGACACCCCTGCAGGATTATGATCTTTCGAAAGCCGTGCCCGCAGTTATGTGGCAGATTGGAATTTGTTAATGTCCGGTTGTAGAAAACTTGATAGAGGATCCGAAGTAAAACACACAACTGTGTGAGTAACCATGATTGTCTCTTTTTACTTTGAGAAGAGAACACGGTGGGGTTATGTTTGACTCGTAGGTAGTTCAGGATCTTTAGCGTTCATTACTAGTTTGCGACCGTTTGCGTATATGCTCATCTTATTCTTGTACTCGTAAGTTAGCCACCATATTATGCTTAGCCGCCGCTGCAACCTCACCAGTACCCTTTTCCATACCCATAAAGCTTTGCTAGTCTTGATACCCATGGTTATGGGATTCCTGAGTCCTCGTGGCTCATAGATACTACAACACCAGATGTAGGTACTTCTGAGAACAGTGCAGGAGTTGGTCCAAGAACTTCACTGGGAGCTCGATGAAGAGAGTGGCCGTATGTATGTGACGTTGTTCGACGATCAGTAGTGGTTCCTACTAGGGGCGATCCGGGCTTGTGTTATGTATGGTATCTTCATTTGGATCTTCGTCCGTAGTCGGACTCTGATGTTATTGGGATGATGATTGTTTATGTAATACATTGTGTGACGTGGCGAGTGTAAGCCAACTACTCTTTTGCAATTTCATCCCTCTTTTCCATGAGTCGTGCAAAGATATCATACTTGAGATCACTCTAGTATGAGCTTATGCCTTTAAGTCGTGCCTCGACACGTGGGAGGTATAATCTCATACTAGGCATTACAAATGGTGTATTTATGTCATAAGGCAAATCGAATATCCAGGAATGCCCTAATCAAGGGACCTCTGGGTGCCGAATTGCCCCAATAGGTCAGAATAAGCTTGCACGTTTACCGTGCCAACTCAATTCGAATCCATTTAGTATTCTTTTTTTTCGGGCAGGATCCATTTTTCGAGCAAAATAAGCTTGCATGTATATATACTTTCAAAAGCACGACAAATAATTCTGCTCCTTTATATACAAAATATGATTTACAAATGCAATGATCTCAAAATCATAAGATTCAATTCTATTTTTTGAAACCAAATTAAGTTCAACTCAAATGTATGAATCACTAATATCAAGAAATTAAATAACATACATGTGCGCAGATTCAAATGAGTGTGCATGTTTGATAGATCAATTTTGGTTCAAGTATGAATTACATGTATCATCATCTCTAATTCAAATATTTGAATCCCTTTTATGTTGACATCTTTTATACATGCAACTAAATATTTGAATCTTCTTTCACGCCCATCTCTGTCTTGGTCTTTCTCGCGTGCTCCTTCATGTAGCTATCAATATATTTTTTCCATCTCATTTGCACACTGTCTACTTGTTTTTCCCTTTTTCACAAACACTGTCTCTAGGTGTCTCTCTCGAGAGGTGTCACACTCTCTCTATCTTTATAGATTACACGACTTTCATTGTCTCTCACGTCTCCATCATTCTCTGATATCTCTATAGCTACCTAGCATTCTTTTTCACTGCCACACACGTACGCACACACTCACTCGGCTTTCACTTTGTCCTTCTCTCTCTAGGAATCATGTGTACTAGAGTTCATTTGAAATCAAGCATCCACTCCAACCTCTTGTTTACTTGTTGTGTTTTCCTGTGGCATCAAACACTCTGTGCTAATCCTTTGGGTTTCAAGTGGGCATGCCACTCAGATGCTTTATTTTCTATTCCTGCATTCTGAGAACTACGAATCAAAGAGGGCCTTATAGTTTTTCATACTACTACATGATGGGCCCAGTGAGTAAATTGACATCCTACAAATGATTGAGAGCCTAATTAAGTGTATAAGAAATTGTCTGTCTTGCCAATTATTGTTTAATAATCTGTCACACTGCTGGATTGCATGGCAAGAACCCTAGCCAAGCAGACAATATGGTTTGCCGCAGTTTCTGGCTCGGGGCTTGCCCGGGGCTTGGCCTGGTCATGTGTTCATTACTCCTGCCAGACACATACCATGTCAAAGAAAAAAAAATCAAAAGAGGGGGTCCCTCCGACTTCATTAACGAAACCATCAAGACACACAAACCATCCACCACAGCTTGTCAGGTTCTCAATGTCAATGTAATTATAAGGTTGTTACTTACCAAAGCTTGTTTTATAGGTTCGGTGCATCTCGCCTTTAACTTGCGACGTTCCTTGAAGATGTCCCCAACATCCCATATTTGGTCTTTATTGCTTCTCTCCATGTTGGCATTCATAGTTTTAAAATCTCAACATTTCAAGAAAAATATAGTAATACTCACGCATCTTGTGGGCAACACTAAAGCACTCATCTGCCATGTTAGCATGAGTGATTTTTAATATCCTACTATGTGGCTATTCAACTTTGTTAGAACTACATTGCAGTTTCTTTTATGAGCTAATGGAATATGGGGACCACCTCCCTGCTATTCTAAAAAACTTCTCATCACTTGCCACACTACTGGTTAGAGATGAAGAACCAACCCAAGCACAACGCAATACATGAGTGATACATAATTACAAGATGATATTATGTTGGATAATGCAATCTATAACCAATTACTTTTACCGAACAATAGCAGCCAAGAAATTTGAAGGGTAGGTATGAACAAAATCGGAACAGAATCGGAACTGCACATGTGCTGCTAAGAGAATCAATATACACATTACCAATCGAGGAGGAGTACGAAGGTCGCAAAGGCGTCTATGTATCAGGGTCGGCAACGGGAGTCCGTTCATTGTCGACGATGGTGGTGCTACTATGGTTGTCGTCGGCTGCCGGGAAGCAAATCCGGGACCATGGAAGACGGCGCCAGGGAAGCGGCTCCGTGTACGACAAAGACGGTGGACTAGCTCCAGTGTGGCGGACGATGTCTTCGATGAGGCAGATGTGCTGCGGTGGGCGAGTGCACCGATGTAGAAGGAGAGGGGTAGGAAGGTGCTGCAGTGCCTTGGAGAAGTCTATTTTGTGGTGGGGATAGAAAATGAGGATTATTGAGGTGTACTCTAGGTGCGGGGGTGGGGTTGGCTGGGTGGGGTGAACATGAAGTTACCAAAATAGCCCCTGACCCACCACGAAACCATCCATCACCCTGTTCGATCATGGGTATGATGGTAACTTTGTATTGCTGTAAGCTAGGTCACGAGATATCTTGATGGAAGTGCGAGATTTTGCCGCCGACCTTAAAATTTGTAAGACTGTACTCCCCGTCTGGCGTGTTGGGTGATTTGTGCTAAGCAACTAGGAGTACTAGTACACATATGCTCTCTTAGTTTAATATCGTGGCATTAATTATTTGTGGAATTGTGAAATAACCTCATTCGGTTTGTAGGGTTTTCGTAGGAAACACATAGGAACAAGGATTTCGGAGCAAAATTTCCTACATATGTATTCGGGTTATAGGAAATGCGTACATGAATTTCGTTGGAATACTACTCATTTCCTGTGTTTTTGGAGGAAACTACAAATCCACTCAAATCTCATTTTGCGCATAGGAATAAGGCAAGTTAATTCCTTAGGATGGCAAGTGCCATCCTATCAAATTCCAATACTACTCCTAATTCTTATGTTTTGATTTCCTCAAACCGAATGAGCCAAGCTATCGAATTCGAGTGTAATGGTTTATACAATTCAATAGTTAGAAACATTGTTTGATTCATTGTTGAATTCCAAGATGAATACCAGGTCTATAGTACTTCACAATATGCTCAAACTCACATAATCCAACTCAAATGAAAATATAAATGCATTTCATAAATTTTAATTAGTTGGATGTAACAAAAACAACCATAACTCTGCATGATCCAATCTAAAGCAATATTCGAACACATCCCAATGTGTGGATGAACATCCCAATGTGTGAATGAACCATAGAGAAAGAGAGTTTGTGAAGATGGAGCAATGGTGGGAGAGAGATGTGTGCACCAACACACAAGATATACACCAAATGGAAGAGAGAGACAGAGGGCGGGAAATATTGTATATATGTGGGTGAGAGAGTAGGAGAGAAACCTCACGAGAGAGAGGACAGAGAGAGAGGGGAAGTGTTCCACAGACGGATATACACACACACACATCTAGGCTATTGTATTTCGCATAGCAGAACATTATTCTGTTAGCCTACTTGAACTGATCATTTTGAGCGGTTAAACTGATGAATTCAAGCGGTTGAACTAATGCTCTCATTTTTCGTTAAAAATCGTCTTCTCTAGTTCATTTATTTTTTTGCAATTTTTTCGTCGAAACATGGCATGTAATATATCGTCGGAAATCACTTGACATCTACATTACAACCATATAATATATTTTTGCAAAAAAAATTATGGTTTAAGAGCAGTTTTGAAAAACCCGTTTTTTCAAAAACCAAAAATGTGAATCGTATGTTGGGCTTCATTTTCAAAGGGTTCGTCGGAATTGAGCAAATAAGATGGCGTTGGAAAGCTGGTGATAATCCGCTTCTTCCATATATCTAAATTTTTTTCAACTTCTATACGATTTTAAAGTAATTTGGAAAATAGTGAAATTCTAGGCGAAACGTACTTTCGCGTATTTTTGCAAACGGTTTGTTGGATTGACACAAATGATACGGCGTTGAAAAGGTATGAAAAATGTGCAACTTTTTCGTATAGAAATGTTTTTCTAATTCCTTACGATATAAACTCGAATTCGAATACGGTCAAATTTGATTTCGAACGTGATTTTTTTAAAAAGTTTATCGAAATGGGGCAAATAATATACCGTTGGAAAGCTATCAATAATGCAAAACTTAGTCATATTGAATGTTTTCTCAAATTCGCAATCATTGAAGAGTAATGTCGAATATGGTGAGACACTTCGTGTTGTTTTCCTGTCAAAATATACAGAGTACTTGTACTGGTGTGTGTGTGTTTGTACTGATGTATTTTTCATAGAGTAATTTAGAAAGGTTTCGAAAAAGAGTACTTGTACTGATGTTTGCATGGGTTTGTACTAAGCGTGTTTTCACTAACTAGACTTTGCTCTATTTTTCTGTATGGTTTTTCCTCATAACTTATCAACGGTTTACGGTATCATCGTCCCCGAATTTGCGTGGTTTATATCGCTGAACTGAATGATATTTTTCTCAAAAAGAAAATGTTTTGTTTGTTTCTTTTTTAACTCAATTTTTTTCAGCGATGTTTTGGACTTATCTCGTTTGGCGACTTGAACTTTTACCTTTTGAATTTGTTTCCCTATTCGAATTGATGATGACACTAGCTCTGAACTTGAGTAGCTTATCTTGTAGAGCTGATTGAATTTAAATAAAATAAAATGATATGTATGTTTTCTTCAAACTAAACTTTTTTGCAACGAAGTTCTTTACATGCCTCTATATGCAAGTTGAACTTTTCTTTGTGAACTTTATTTCTTTTTGGTGTTTTCGTAGTGTTATCTTTTTTCAGACACCTTCTTTCTGTGATTCCGAACATTTTGCTTTGTTATCATTGAACTTTCAGCATTCTATGTACCTGAAACCTCCTCAATTCTTCTCTGAATATCTCGCATCTCTTTCTTTTCTAAATTTCCAAAAAAATGGGTTTTTAACAGCAAAACTTTTTGTTTGTGAACTTACTGTTTTTCTGTCATTAACTTGCCCACAAAACATACTTTTATATCTGCAATGAACTTTCTGTAGGTGAAGCTCTCTCCTATAGATCTACATGAAGTTATTTTCTGGTTTTACACCTAAACCGAGAACATAATTTTTGTTACGATAGAACACAGTTTTGTATAAAGCTTCATAAAATCACACAAAGCTTGTGCCAAATGAATCGTACAAAATAATGACCAAAAATCACACTTTTCACGAAAGCAAACTTCTGATTTTGCCATATGACAGACTTTGAACTTTCACAATTTAACAATGGCACCAAGGAACAACTAGAAGGACTTCAGTTAGAAAGGTCAACGACACAATTTCTATTGAGCTTGCTCCATGACACTTTCTGAACTTGTCCAATTTACCAGTGGCAGCAAGTAGCAACTAGAAATGCACTAGAAATTGTTTTGTCTTTGTTTTAACTGAGGACCACGCGCTCCATGGTGCAATTATCCAAGAATTGTGCCCATCCTTCTTTTTATCCCTTCCTTGCATCCTTGGTGTAAAAGCAAAGCAAACAAAAGGAGAAAAGTCTTGGTGAACGGTGAGTGAGGAGTCCATCAAACAAGCATGTGCCGCGGACACCAAATACCTTCGGAAGATTATAAAACCATGATTCTTTTGTAAAACCATGCTTCTTTGTAAAACCATGGACTTACAAGTGAGCAAACGGAGTTGCGGGTTGGGTTGAGCCAATTCTCCAGCACTAGAAATACAACAGCTCCATAGCAAGTTTAATAAGACCAGAACTGAACTGAACTAGAGTTTGAAATTGAACTGAAATAAAATATACGAACTGTACTGAGTATATTTTTAGATTTCTGCTAGCATGCATCAAGACATTTTATATATGTTTTTTTATAGTAGAACATATACTATTTTTTAAAATTTTACAGTAGAACACATACTAATTTATAGTAGAACATATCCTGAAAATATAGGAACTGTACTGAATTTATTTTCAGATTTCTGATAGTATACATCAAGACATTTTATATATTTGCTTCAAGTCAGGTTTGCTTTTTTTCATTCGATGCATGCTTGCACTATAGAACTGCTACTGGTTTGCAAGTTGGACTTGAGTACTTGTTAATTTTTTTCCATAATTTACTCCCGAAATCAGTTCCAAGACCAGGGGAAATCAGTTCCATGCCCACCCAAGACTGATAATTACTTGTTCTATTTCCATGGTTCATTTTAGTTTTAGATAATAGGTTTAAAAACTAGTTACCTTGAGAGGAAGAGTCATAAGCTTCCTTGTTTTCATCATGATATTTGGAAAACATCATATTTTTGCTACTTTAGTTGCAGCGCCAATTGCAATAAGAGGTCTATAAAAGTAATTGACTAATATCATATTAACAAAAACAACCTGTCCAGCCAGCACCCATGACAACTACAAGTAGCAAGTAGCATATTAGAAAAAAATCCTAGTATCAGCTATAGCAAGTACCAAGTGTGAGCATTCAGATTTTTGTATTGTACGCCATCGCCATTTCAGAGAGCAGTAATCATCCACAGAATTGAGACATGCAGAATTCAAGCTAATAAAATATGTTGAATCCATCAGTGAGCATGCATCACCTTGGACTGTTGTCTGTGCTCAACTTGGACGGCTGCGCAAATCTTGGTGAAGATGGTGGCTCCAATTCTACTTGCACTGATGTCCGTGCTCCACTTGGATGGCTGCGAGTAACCATGGTGGACGAGCTCGTGGCGGAGGGCGGCCAAGCCGACCACCGGGAACTGTAGGTGGTCGTGCTTGTCCTCGGCAGCGTACTAACACGAGGTGGAGGTGATGGCCGTGGAAGTCAGAAATCGGCGTCGAACTAAAATAATAATAATTGCACTAATTAAAATTAGAATTTGAACCGAGTGTGTCACTGAAGAACAACTTGTGCATCTATTTTTTTCTCCCGCACCAGTGTAACAAATTCAGATGACATGAACTTGTGTCCATATAATAAGATGAATGAGTGAGAGAAGAAAGAGAGCAGTAAAAGGATTTTGTATTTTTTCACCTTGGGATGAAATCTCTTCTTGAGGTCTTGACGAAAAGTGCAGGTGTAGATACCACATAACCACCAACTAAACACCAGACCTTTAACAACGACGATCTCTGCTTCCAGAGTCTGAACTTATTAGCTTTTCATAATCTGAAGATGTGTAAACCTTTATTTGCAAATTGCTGCAAAATCCCCAAATTCCATATAATATAAAATCGATATAATCTAAACATGTTTCTATAACACACATTGAACTGTATGTATGCTTATTTTATGAACTGATGAGAAAATAGATATTGAACTCCTACACATTGTGTATGTTTTCTTTTGTATATGTTTGCGAGCTACATGGGCCGAGATACAGTTGATTTTTTTTATAAAAGCATTGAAGCGTGTTTTGCAACACCCAAAAATGAACCAAACATCCTCATGGAAATAATGTTGAACACGTCATCTTCACCAATCCTCAACGCACATCACGAAAAATAAAATGGTTGATGTGGGTGGCGAGGAGCTCTGCCCATCTGATGGAGGGGGACATGCCCTTAGGAGGAAGAATCACACTGGAGTGGTTACCAGCAAGGAGGCGGAGGAAATCGAGCACTGTCGCTCAGATTTCCCCATAGCAGGGAGCGTGGCACAGGGGTGTGCTATTGAAGATATTGCCTCCGGCGACCGAAGGGAGAGCCATGCGGCGCTGGGGCGAGGTAGAACCACGTGGAGATCTCACTTGGACTGCATCGGATGGGAGGGGAGGACCTAATCCGGGGTAGCGCGGGGAGGAGATGAGCGACACCCTAACTCAGCTAGCATCATGGAGTGCAGCGGTGGGTGGACCTACGCGGTTGTGAAAAGGGGCGGCGATGCGGTCTGGCAGAGGGGTGACGGCGCCATTGGATCTGGGGTACCGGGCAGTGGCGTGATTTGGCGTGCGTGGGGCGGGGGAAGTAATAGGCTGGCAGCACGCCGGCGGGGGAGGGAGGAGCTTGCGCGCGGTGGGGGATCGGAGGGAGGAGGCGGCGCGCCAGCGGGGGAGGGAGGAGGTTGCGCGCCGGCGGGAAGGGAGGGGCGGCACACTGGAGGAGGAGTTGGGGATTGGGAGGGAGGTGGGTGGGTTCGGGGTTCGTGGGTGCAGCGCGGTGGGTGTTTTTTTCCGGACGACAGTGGTTCGAGGCTTCGAGCTAGTGGGCTGGGTTCGCGAGATTCTGCCGACGTCGCTAGGGTGGGTATAACACCCTTAAGATCCTTATTCTACTAGCACGTTACCTTATCTTTACCTAATAATAAAGAAAATTGGATTTCAGCCCGTCCGTCCAAAAAAATACCCTAAAAGTTGCTATAAATTACCCACTATGCCACCCGCAAGTAAATAAAATGATTCGTTTTTTTTTTCAAATCGCCGTCGTGCTTTATTAATATATAGACGCTATACCAACATAGGCCACAGACGCATAAGCACCGCTGTGGCTGGCGTATCGCTCTTCTAGCCTGGAGACCAAGGTTCGATCCCCAGGTTCCACTTTTTCCTTCACTTTTCTCTCGCACGTCCCCCTCATGTGCTTTCGTGGGCCGGCCCATGTAAGGGCTTGACCCCTCTGTTATTTTTCATTCCTTTTTTTGTCTTTTCTCCCTCCTTTAAACTAATTCAGGATTTTCAAAGTTGCGAGTTTAAAAAAAAAACAACAAATTATAAAATGTATGTGACAAAAGTGTTTAGGAAATCATAAAAAATTTACGGATTCACAAAATGTTGTGGTTTTGCAAAACTGTTCGCAAGTTAAAAACAAATCACGATTTGGAAAAATGGCTGGGAAATAAAATTTGTTCATGATTTTGAAAAAATGATCCTGTGTACAAAACATATTCGGAAATCTCAAAAAAAAATGTCAATGAAATTGTAGAAAATTTTCAAACTAAAAAAGACTCAAATTTTGAAAATGTTAATCTGGAAAAAAATCCATGAAATGTAAGAAAATTTTCAAATAACTAAAAAAACTTAAATTCTGAAGTTTGTTTCTCAATTGTTTTTTTAAACATCGATTACAAAATGTTTGGTGAGTAAAAGAGTGTTCATGGATTCGAAAGAAGTTAATGCATTTCAACAAATGTTCGTCATTTGTTTTCGAGAAAATCCAGAATAAAAAAATGATTGTTGTTTTGAAAAAAAAAATCACCGATTCAGAAGTCTTTATATCTAGGATTTGATTAGTTTTTCAGAAGTCTTTATACGTCTAGGCATTGGGAGTAGTTCATGATCGATGAGATTTTTCAAACTTTTAAACATTACCTTGCGCAACATAATGAGAAGTGCGGTGTGCAGTGGCAAGCTCATAGCCTTGAAATTTGCCACGTTTAATGCATTGCGATCATGTGGATATCACGATCATCATCAACGTGAGGGGGGGGGGGGTTAAGAAAAATAAATGGCAACATGGTGAGCCACCATGTTAAAATAAAAGACGCTCATATGTCAGGGAATCGAGTCATATTTATTTGGCTAGCGCATAACTTTTTTGTCTCCCGTAGCAACGCACGGGCATATTTGCTAGTTCGGCTAACACGAGACGCTCACCCGAACAAATAAAAAACAAAAACACCCACCCCACCCACCCACGCACACAAACAAGCACCCCCACCTCGCGCCGCAACCCACTACTACCTTCTCCCT
>LR738714.1:230278327-230326981 GCA_902687465.1 Secale cereale
AAGGCCGCGGCGGCTCCACGCAACACCTCGCCATCGGATTCGTGCTACGCCACCCCCCTCCCCCGCGATGCCCCGCCGCCAGATCCAGGCCCCCCGGTCCACCCCAACCCACCAGCGCCAACCAGTGTTGCTACCTCATCCTCATCCATGGCGGTCGCCCCGCCACAACGACCTCTCCCTCGTGCTGGATCCGGTGGGATTCGCCTCCATCGCATTCCGCCTGGACCCGCGCCGCCGCAGCCGGGACAACTTCCCCATCCCACCTCCTCCTCATCCTGGACATGACGGCTGATGGGTCCAGGTTGCTCCTGCCTCTGGTGGCTCCTAGGCGAGGAGGCTCTCTGCAGTTTGGTGGCGCTCGTGGTGCAGCTCCGTGGTGGTGTACCACATGGAAAGCGCCGTCGTGCAGTTCGAGCGACCGAGGGCGTGAAGTGCGTTCGGTGAGTGCATGTGGTTCGGCGGGGCATCGTTTCCTACGGGGGTTGCCACCCTGGTCCTCGTCATCCCCTCTGACGGTGGTGGCGTGGTGGGGCTACCTCCATGGTCCTTGTCGTCCTCTCCGACAGTGGTGGCATGGCGGGCTGCCTCCTTGGTCCTCCTCGTCGTCCTCTCCCATGGGGCCGCATGTAGTCCATTACGTGCTGGGACGCAACACGTCGGCACTCCCCTGAGCAGTCCACAATGTGGGTTCAGCCCCCACAACGACTTGCAGCTCTGCCCACGGGCCTATGCAGTACACGATGACGAGCATGTATATTGGTTTCGGGAGCAAAACCATGAGCGTGGTTTTTGGTGCTTTTTGCTGCAGTCCGCTGCTCTCATTTGTATCACTTTACTCTTCTTTTTGGATGGGAATGTTCGGTGCACTAAAGTTTTCTTCGGTGTGGACTTGTAGCTCATCGGCGAGCGGCTTGTGGTTGGCACAACGCGGGCATGGAGTCCACTATCGCTTTTTGGTTTTGTGTTTTTGAGGTGGTCGCGGCCTGGAGACGCAAGGCATTTTTATTTGACGACAAAATCTATCTTGCAGTTCTCTTGGGTTTGATTAGCAGTTCAGTATCTCCGTGTCGAGAATTACAGTCCAGCTCATCTTCTGGATTTTTTTTCTCATGCAATTCATTGTTAAAAATTCTGTGTGGCTCAGCATGTAAATATAAAAAGAGTTGCGTTCACTCGACCTGTTCGTGCAGTGTGGTATCGCTAGTAAATAATCTTAGGGAAAAGGAAGAAGATGAAGTTTAGTGGCCTCAAGAAATGTAATCCATACGCCTTTATAATTTCTTTCAAAATTCATGTAGTTCGGTGTAAAATAAACTTGTGTGGATCACTTCGTGCAAAAAACAGTGTTGAAGTAACAAAAATGTAATTCACTAGCCACAAAAAAACGTGTGTAGTCCTCTTAGAAGACATTGCAGTGCGGTTTGCCCTCGAATGCAATCAGTTTGTCGATGAAAAAAAGTACGAAAAAGGCAATAAAAAGTCACGAGCTTCACTTTAAGTTTACGTCCGACAAAAAGAAATCATGCAGTTTGTTTGCCCGTCTCATGCTGTGCGGTTTCCAGACTGAGGCAGTGCGTTCTTCTGCCGATGCAGTACACACGACGATTTCGGTGTCGCGAAAAATAGAGTGTGCGCGTTTCGGTATTTTTAAAATTGCTCTTAAACCGTAAGGAATTAGAGAGAGCGTTCTACATGAAAAATTTGCGCCTTAGCGATATCTTTCCAACGACGTATCGTTTGGATCATTTCGATCAGCGATTTGTAATTTTTTTACGAAAACCGCCGCTGCCACTTCTCGTCCGCTGCATGATGTGTAAAATTAACTTAAAACCGTAAGGAATCTGAAAAAATTGGACATATGAAAGTTGCGCCTCGCCTGTAGCTTTCCAAAGGCATACCACACGCCTCGTTTCGATAAACGATTAAAAAACTACATCGAAAACAGTACCGAATTTTTTTTAAAAAAAATAAAAACAGAATTCCGTGATTTATTGAATTTGAAACTGCTCCTAAACTGTAATGAATTAGAGAAAATAATAGATATGAAAAAGATGCATCTCGACGATATTTTTCCAACGTCGTATCATTTGCTTCATTCCGATGAGCGGTTTAGAAAAAAAACATGAAAATACGCTCGCTGCCACTCGTCGTGCGTTGCACCGTTTTCAAAACTACTATTAAACCGTGATGAGTCTTGAAAAAATTCAACATGACAGAGTTGCTCCTAACCCATAGCTTTTCAACGGTATATTACACGCCTCATTCCGACAAACGGTTTAAAAACGAGAGCGAAAACAGTAAAAAAAAATGGTACACACACACACAGAGAGAGAGAGAGAGAGAGGAAGAAGTTAGATCCATGAGAAAGATGGAGACATGTAATATACAGAGTGAGATGTGTGTGCACCGGGATTTTGTACATGTGTAAGGAGAAGAATGAAAGCACAAGTGCTCCGTGGGTGATTTTGGTAATTAATGTCAACATATCTCTTGTTGGACTAATAGTTTTATCTAGACATTTCAAATAAGTTCAACAGTGGCGTGGCAAGTACAAGAGAATGTGGAACCCCTTCAAAATGCAGGAACAAGATTGGCAAACTATCAAGACTCTACATTTTCATTTTAGTGATTCAAGATCATATTGAGTCCATAGGAAAGCCAATACTATTAAAAGGGTATAAAGTGTTGCCTAATGATCAGGTTGCTCAAGTGCTTAGTGATATTGGTCCAAAACCCTCAGCCACCTTCTCCACAAATATGTCCAAACCCTAATTTCCAAACCCGGCCCACCAATATTTCCTACCCAGCGCCACCGAGTTCATTTGACATAGCCACTGCCAGAAACCCTAACAGTTCGGTCTCATCGATATGGATGTCGGTCCCACCGTGATGGCCTTGCCAATGCTTTGTGACTTGTTGCATTCACTTCGGTCTCACTGCGTTGTTGTGATCGGTCCCACCGAGTTGATGCAATCGGTGCCATTGAGATGAAGTTTTCCCTAAGCCTAGCACATCGTTCCCATTGAGTTGTTCCAGTTGGTCTCATCGAGATTCTTAACATTCATATTTTTGCACATATCGGTGCCACCGAGTTCATAAATCGGTGCCATCGAAATTGGTCGAAAGTGTGTAACGGTTGGATTTTGTGTGGAGGCTATATATACCCCTCCACCCCTTCTTCCTTAGAGAGGAGATCCATCAGAATGTGCCTACACTTCCACCATTCATTTTCTGAGAGAGAACCACCTACTCATGTGTTGAGATCAAGAGATTACATTCCTACCATTTGAACCTTGATTCGTAGCCTTCCCCAAGTTGCTTTCCACTCCAATTCTTCTTCCACCATATCCAACTCTGTGAGAAAGAGTTGAGTGTCGGGGAGACAATCATTTGAAGCACAAGAGCAAGGAGTTCTTTATCAACACACCGTCTATTACTTTTTGGAGAGTGGTGTCTCCTACATTGGTTAGGTGTCGCTTGGGAGCCTCCTAGTGACGTGGAGTTGAACCAAGAAGTTTGTAAGGGAAAGGAGATCGCCTACTTCGTGAAAATCTACCCGAGTGAGGGAAGTCCTTCATGGCTGTCATGGGAAAACACGATCGCCTATGGGGCCATCAGCCCCTTTATGGTTTGGTGAGGGGTAGGGCACGTTGCACAAAGAGTGGAGGCTACAGGGGCAGTGCGGCAATGGTGACATAGTGGTTTTTACCCTAGTTCGGGCCGCTGCGAAGTGTAAAACCCTACTCCTGCTTTGGTGGATTGGATGAGGTAGTGCGAGGAGCAAGTAGCGCTCAAGCCCGGCAAAGTGGCCCTGGGGAGAGCGACTACGTGCGTATGAGTATACAAGTGTGTGAATCATTTCTAAGCTCGCCTTGGTCCTCCTTCTATAGTCCAAGGGTAATCCATAGTGGCGACATGATCACTGTTGGTTGATTAGTTGGCCAACAGTGCTATCATACCTAACTCTGCAGACAGGACATGGCACATTAAATGCACCGCTTAATGTAACGTCGTGGAGTTACTCGGCAAGCCTTGTGAAAGGATCGATATGGTTGACTAGAGGGGGGGGGTGAATAGGCAACTAACAATTTTTAGCTTTTCTTAACCAATTAAAATTAGGCGACAAAATAAGTTGTCTAGATAAACTACTATGAAGACAACTAATGACAATAAGCACAACAACTACACAAGCATGCTATAGGAATTAAACAAGTAAAGCATGCAAGAGTAAAGGTAAGAAATAACCACAAGTAGAACCGAAGGAGACGAGGATGTGTTTCCGAAGTTCCTTCCCTTTGAGGGGAAGTACGTCTCCGTTGGAGCGGTGTGGAGGCACAATGCTCCCCAAGAAGCCACTAGGGCCACCGTAATCTCCTCACGCCCTCACACGATGCAAGGTGCCGTGATTCCACTAGTGGTGCCCTTGAAGGCGGCAACCGAACCTTTACAAACAAGGTTGGGGCAATCTCCACAACTTGGAGGCTCCCAACAAACCACGAAGCTTCACCACAATGGAATATGGCTTCGAGGTGACCTCAACCGTCTAGGGTGCTCAAACACCCAAGAGTAACAAGATCCGCAAGGGATTAGTGGGGAGAATCAAATATCTCTTGGTGGAAGTGTAGATCGATGCCTCCTCAAGCAATCCCGAGCAAATCAACAAGTTTGATTGGCTAGGGAGAGAGATCGGGCGGAAATGGAGCTTTTGGAGCAACAATGGAGTAGTGGGGGAAGAGGTGAGTCTCCTTGAAGAAGAAGACCCCCTATATATAGTGGGGGAGCAAATCCAACCGTTATTTGAGGTTTCAGCCCGCAGAGAGCGGTAGTACCGCAACTCATGAGCGGTACTACCGCTGGCTGAGCGGTACTACCGCTTGGGAAGCGGTACTACCGCCAAGGCAAAAACTCGAGACCTGATACAGCCACGGATGAAATAAATTACATCCGTGGCTACATCCGCAGGGGAAAACGGAAGTAGCAAAATGCGACACGGTACTACCGCATCAGCTAAGCGGTACTACCGCTTAGGCTAAGCGGTACTACCGCACGGTATGCGGAAGTAAAAAATTACTTCCGCATCCACTTCTCATACTTAGACTTCAGCGCCTGGCTCAGATACACGGTACTACCGCATGGGGACGCGGTACTACCGCGGGAGCGGTACTACCGTGTCGGCAAGCGGTACTACCGTGTACCTGTGCGGTACTACCGCTTGGCAGAGCGGTACTACCGCATGCTTGGCAGATGATCAGTACAGAAGCCACAGAATTGCCTCAACGAAAGAAAAACCGGTTGGACCTCCAGAGAAGCAAGGAAAGGAAGTGTGGGAGAAGGATGTGTACGTGTTGATTCTACCCAAACCTTTCCGACGCGGACCCCCTCTTAATAGTACGGCTTTCCTATTACTCAATGCCACCTACAGGGAGCAAAAAGAAAACACCGTCCTTCAGGAAATCCGAGGGGCAATCAATCGTCTTGTGCCATAAGGGAGATATACCTGTATGAGCTCACAGCACACGATTAGTCCGCAAGAGTATTGTCATCAATCACCAAAACCATTAGGGAGAAAAATGCCCTTACAATCTCCCCCTTTTTGGTGTATTGATGACAACACGAGATTTGCACAGAGAAGAAATAATAGAGACAGCAATATAAGCCCTAGAGTATAGGTGAGCTCCCCCTGTATGTATGCCTACATATGATTGTGCTTTGGACTGCACTGCACACATACTAGGTATGGCGTTCCCCTATAATCTACACATGCGATACTCTATAAAACATTTAACTGCATAGGATAAGCATAAGGACATGATAATAAGTTTAACGATACGAGGGCATATGTCTTACACCATATGATAGTCTCACACAAACACGCACAATAAAACCAAGTTCAACGAAAAGAAACACACACACAAGACGACACAAGACGGCAAATGCAAATCACTCTCCCCCTTTGTCATCGAGACACCACAAAGGGAAAGAGCGGAAACGAAGATGGGTGGCAGCCCGGGAGACGCTCAGTCGTCATACTCGTCATCAAATCCCTGCTGCTCCTCGTCCTGATAGTCCTCATCAGATCCCTGCTGCTCTGGCTGAAACCCATCATCAGAGTCGGTCCACTGGTATCCCTGACGAGCCATCCAGGTAGCCTCTGGAGTGATGTTGTCCTCTGATCCATCTGAGACTGCTTCACCATACAAGGACAGAATCTTCTTGTCCCGCTGACGAGTCTTCTTGTCAGTCACATGGGCACGGTATTGCCCCTGAGCCTGCATGCAGAAGAGAGCCTTCATCTTCTGCTGGAGCTTCTTGGCCCAAGACGGCTTCTCTACGGTAGAGGAAGAAGATGGGGCAAATCTGCCTGAGCGGACATCGGCAGGCTCCTCCATAGGCTCATCCTCGGTGCCCATCTGGGCAGCAGCAGCCTGAGCGCGAGTAGTGGTGTTGGCCCAGCGAGTCTTGACGCGAAGCTTGACAGGATCATGACGGTAGCAGTCGGCCACAAACTCCTCCTCTGGATACAATTTCGCCCAAGTCTTGGAGATGAGCAGATGTAAGAAAGGACCATAGATAGGTACCTTGCGAGTGTAGATAGCAAACCGGAGCTCATTCCACATGATGTGGGAAATGTCCAGAGGAGCAGCCTGAGCGGAGCGAGCCTCTTGACACATCAGAAGCATATCCACCAGATAGGCGTGAACCTTGTCCTTGTCGCCAACACGAGGAAACAGCGTGTTGCGAAAAATCCGATACAAAATGTCCAGGAAGGGATTCAGCACATAGGTTGTTTTGCCACTAGGAAGGGTCTTTGCCTCATAGAATGGAAGGAGTTTGTCCTTGTTAGCTGCTTCAGCATTGGCGTGAGGCCGAAAACCAATAGGGTTATGGAGACCCTCATCGGGAAGCTGAAGAAGATCCATGAACTCCTTCCAAGTGGCGGTCAACTTGTGACCATGAGTCATCCAAGTCATGGGACGATCTTCCTTGGCCTGAAAGTTGACAGAGGCATAAAACTGCGCAATGAGCTCAGGATCAAAATCGTTCTGAAAAGTCATGATATGTTCCAGACCCAGCTGCTCGATCAAGTCAAGGGCTTCTGCAAAATATGCCCTGTTCTGATCCTTCCTCATGTGCTCCACATCGATCCAGTGAGCATCCACATACAGATTGGCCTTGGTCTTGAGCACCTCATGATAGATGCGATACTGTTGCTTGGTCCAGAAGACATCATCACCAGGAAAGTGCTCACGAGGTTCCCCATATGGGTTGATCTTCCGTCTAGCCATGAACTCGCCAGCAGGCAATTCTTCCATAGACATGGATGATTCCTTGCGCTTGTTGGCTGAGGTCTTGTACCGGCGCTGAGGATTGGGGTTGGAGCCCTCTGGCACATCGCTCGGGGTACGCATGCGCTTGGAACCGGTGTCACGAACGGGGTTGGTACGACGACCCGCAAAGCCTGAGCCACCACCTAAAAATACAAACACAAAACCACAGCAAAACAAACGCGAGAAGAATCAATGCCAGAGCCTCGAAAGACACAAAAGACCAAGGAAAATAGAAAAGAGAACATGCCACGAAGCTAGTGTGAGCCAAGCGGTAGTACAGTTGACCCAACGGAAGTAAAAAAAATAGTACCGGAGGGCAAGCGGTAGTACTGCGCGGCACATGCGGTAGTACCGCAAGCCTTACGGTAGTAGGATTTTACTTCCGCCCATGGGGGCGGAACTAAAAAATTAGTGCTGCATGCGAAGCGGTAGTACCGCGTAGGGACGCGGTAGTACCGCTCGGCATGCAGTACTAAAATTTTACTTCCGCCCAAGGGGGGGCGGAACTAAAATATTAGTGCTGCATGCGGAGCGGTAGTACCGCACATGGGCGCGGTAGTACCGCTTGGCATGCAGTACTAAAATTTTACTTCCGCCCGAGGGGGCGGAACTAAAATATTAGGGCTGCATGCGGAGCGGTAGTACCGCACACGGGCGCGGTAGTACCGCTCGGCATGCAGTACTAAGATTTTACTTCCGCTCGAGCGGTAGTACCGCTAGGGACAGCGGTAGTACCGCTTATGTCAGATCGGATCTGGTTTACACCGTGCGGTAGTACCGCGGTTCTCCAGCGGTAGTACCGCACGGAACAGATCTGGGAAGATAAACAATTAAAAACTACCAACACGATCTTCATACGGTACTACGGCTGATCAGTAACTCCGTGGCAACAACTCAAAGCATAAATCCGGATCACAAACACTCTTCCACAATCTAAGCACCCATGGATGATATCATGAAGAACACAAGAAAGCACTAAGCATCTCCCCTAACCCTAAAAACTTAGGTGGGCAAAAAGAAGAAGGGAAACGGGGAAAAACCTGCATCCATGGCAAGAGGACGTGGTGGGGAACGATCCCACCGGTCGGAAAGAGAAACGAGTGAGCGAGGGAGGAGATCCGGCGAGGTCCTCCGGCGGCGTTCTTGAGAGAGAGAGACAGGGGCGACGTGGGGGTTAGGAGTGAATGGGTATGGGGGAGATGGAACTCCCCCTGCCTGCTTATAACCCCCCACGCGTTTTGATACGTGCGGTAGTACCGCGGTCATCGCGGTAGTACCGCTTGCGCGGTAGTACCGCACGCCAAGCGGTAGTACCGCTCTACCAGCGGCAGTAAAAAATTACTGCCGTGCTGGTCAAGCGGTAGTACCGTAACCCCATCTGCGGTAGTACCGTAAGTATGCACGGTAGTACCGCTCCTCCAAGAACAAACACGGCTGGCAAGAGGCTTTTAGCAAAGAAAGAGAGAAAAACAAATGCACGCACACGCAAAGTGAAACGACACAACTCCTCAGAGGAGGGCGGTGGCCGAGGCCACCTATGTTTGAGTATATAGATATGGCACCGCGAAGAATTATCCTTGGGCCCATGATCCAAAACTCGACTTGAAACATTTAAACCAACAATGTATGGCAAATGATAAAGACTTGGTTAGTTTATGCATAATGGGGGGAGGAACAGTTCATTGAGAGAACAATACTCCCCCTATGTCCATGCCTACATCTAGACAAGATAGCTATATTGAGTGTGAGGGGTGTGTGTGCACAGACTCAAACCACATTGCTCAAATCGATGATATTTAGCTCATGCCTTAACTCGCGAAACCTTGCTTCATCTAATGGCTTCGTGAAGATATCTGCAAGGTTATCATGAGTGTTGACGTAGTGAAGCTCGATCTCTCCTTGCCTTATATGATCCCGGATGAAGTGATACCGAATCTCAATATGCTTCGTCTTGAAGTGAAGCACCGGGTTGAGAGAAATCTTGATGGCACTTTCATTGTCACACCAAAGAGGCACTTTGTCACAAATGACACCGTAATCCTTCAAAGTTTGCCTCATCCATAAGAGTTGAGCACAGCAACTGCCAGCGGCCACATATTCTGCTTCAGTGGACGAGAGAGATACACAACTTTGCTTTTTGGAAGACCAACTAACAAGAGAGCAACCAAGGAATTGGCACCCTCCCGAGGTGGACTTCCTATCCACTTTGTCTCCCGCCCAGTCAGAATCAGAGAAACCAACAAGGTTGAAATTTGCTCCTCTTGGGTACCATAAGCCAAAGTTTGGGGTATGAGCCAAATATCGAAAGATTCGCTTGACAGCCACAAAGTGACTTTCCTTAGGTGAGGCTTGAAACCGTGCAAAAATTCCCACACTCAACATAATATCCGGTCTAGATGCACAAAGGTAAAGCAAGGATCCGATCATAGAGCGATATACCTTTTGATCCACCGCTTTACCATTGGGATCAATGTCAAGTTGGCATTTGGTTGGCATTGGAGTAGTAGCCGGCTTGACATCACTAAGGTTGAACCTCTTGAGCATGTCTTGAGTATACTTGGATTGTTTGATGAAGATGCCTTCTCTTCGTTGTTTGATCTCAAATCCAAGGAAGTACTTTAACTCTCCCATCATGGACATCTCAAAATGTGTGGTCATGAGTGCGGCGAACTCATCATTGAAAGCTTTGTTAGGAGAACCAAAGATAATATCATCAACATATAGTTGGCATACAAACAGCTCCCCTTTGACCTTCTTAGTAAAAAGAGTGGGGTCGATTTTCCCAATTTCAAACCCACGATCTTGTAACAACTCGGTAAGGTGCTCATACCACGCTCGTGTTGGGGAACGTAGTATTTTAAAATTTTCCTACGATCACGCAAGATCTATCTACCAGATGCATAACAACGAGAGGGGAGAGTGTGTCTACGTACCCTCGTAGACCGGGAGCGGAAGCGTCAAGTGACGCGGTTGATGTTGTCAAACTTCTTCGCGATCCAACCGATCAAGCACCGAACGTACGGCACCTCCGCGTTCAGCACACGTTCAGCTTGATGACGTCCCACGAGCTCTTGATCCAGTTGAGCTTCACGGGAGAGTTTCGTCAGCACGACGGCGTGGTGACGGATATGATGTGTTCACCGGCGCAGGGCTTCGCCTAAGCTCCGCGACGGTACGACCGAGGTGTGATTCTGTGGAGGGGGGCACCGCACACGGCTAAAACAATTCAACTTGTGTGTCTTTGGGTGCCCCCCTGCCCCCGTATATAAAGGAGCAGGGAAGGGAGGCCGGCCAACCTCTCCTGGTGCGGCTAGGGAGGGAGTCCTACTAGGAATAGGATTGCAATCCTATTCCTAGTAGGATTCACCGAAAGGAAGAAGGGGGAAAGGAATAGGAGAGGTGGCGCCCCCCCAATCCTAGTCCAACTAGGATTCCTAGGTGGGGGCGCCGGCCAGCCCTATGGGCTGCCTCTCTCTCACCCTTTAGGCCCACTATGGGCCATCCCCTCTCGTAGGGGGTTCCGGTAACCCCCTCCGGCATTCCCGATAAATCCGAAACTTTTCCGGTATACTTCCGGTGTCCGAATATAGCCGTCCAATATATCAATCTTTATGTCTCGGACATTCCGAGACTCCTCGTCATGTCCGTGATCTCATCCGGGACTCCGAACTACCTTCGGTACATCAATACTCAAAAACTCATAATACCGATCGTCATCAAACGTTAAGCGTGCGGACCCTACGGGTTCGAGAACTATGTAGACATGACCGAGACTCATCTCTGGTCAATAACCAATAGCGGAACCTGGATGTTCATATTGGCTCCTACATATTCTACGAAGATCTTTTATCGGTCAGAACCGCATGACAACATACGTTGTTCCTTTTGTCAAACGGTATGTTACTTGCCCGAGATTCGATCGTCGGTATCTCTATACCTAGTTCAATCTCGTTACCGGCAAGTCTCTTTACTCGTTCCGTAACACATCATCTCGTGACTAACTTATTAGTCTTTTGCTTGCAAGGCTTATTGTGATGTGTGTTACCGAGAGGGCCCAGAGATACCTCTCCGACACTCGGAGTGACAAATCCTAATCTTGATCTATGCCAACACCACGAATACTTTCGGAGACACCTGTAGAGCATCTTTATGATCACCCAGTTACGTTGTGACGTTTGATAGCACACAAGGTGTTCCTACGGTATTCCGGAGTTGCATAATCTCATAGTCATAGGAACATGTATAAGTCATGAAGAAAGCAATAGCAGTAAAACTAAACGATCATAGTGCTATGCTAACGGATGGGTCTTGTCCATCACATCATTCTCCTAATGATGTGATCCCGTTGATCAAATGACAACTCATGTCTATGGTTAGGAAACATAACCATCTTTGATCAATGAGCTAGTCTAGTAGAGGCATACTAGGGACACTCTGTTTTGTCTATGTATTCACACATGTACTAAGTTTCCGGTTAATACAATTCTAGCATGAATAATAAACATTTATCATGATATAAGGAAATATAAATAACAACTTTATTATTGCCTCTAGGGCATATTTCCTTCAGTCTCCCACTTGCACTAGAGTCAATAATCTAGCTCACATCGCCATGTGATTTAATACCAATAGTTCACATCGTTATGTGAATAACACCCATAGTTCACATCACCATGTGACCAACACCCAAAGGGTTTACTAGAGTCAATAATCTAGTTCACATCGCTATGTGATTAATACCCAAGAGTAATAAGGTGTGATCATGTTTTGGTTGTGAGCGAAGTTTAGTCAACGGGTCTGTCACATTCAGATCCGTATGTATTTCGCAAATTTCTATGTCTACAGTGCTCTGCATGGAGCTACTCTAGCTAATTGCTCCCACTTTCAATACACATCCAGATTGATACTTAGAGTCATCTGGATTTAGTGTCAAAGCTTGCATCGGCGTAACCCTTTACGACGAACTCTTTATCACCTCCATAATCGAGAAATATTTCCTTAGTCATCCAATTACTAAGGATAATTTTGACCGCTGTACAATGATCTACTCCTGGATCACTATTGTACCTCCCTGTCAAACTCATGGCAAGGTACACAACGTGTTTTGTACACAGCATGGCATACTTTATAGAACCTATGGCTGAGGCATAGGGAATGACTTTCATTCTCTCTATATTTTTCTGCCGTGGTCTGGCTTTGAGTCTTACTCAACTTCACACCTTACAAGTCAGGCAAGAACTCCTTCTTTGACTGATCCATTTTGAACTACTTCAAAATCTTATCAAGGTATGTACTCATCGAAAGTCTTATCAAGCGTCTTGATCTATCTCTATAGATCTTGATGCCCAATATGTAAGCAGTTTCACCAAGGTCTTTCTTTGAAAAACTCCTTTCAAACACTCCTTTATGGTTTCCAGAAAATTCTACATCATTTCCGATCGACAATATGTCATTCACATATACTTATCAGAAAGGTTGTAGTGCTCCCACTCACTTTCTTGTAAATACAGGCTTCACCGCAAGTCTGTATAAATCTATATGCTTTGATCAACTTATCAAAGCGTATATTCCAACTCCGAGATGCTTGCACCAGTCCATAGATGGATCGCTGGAGCTTGCACAATTTGTTAGCACATTTAAGATTGACAAAACCTTCTGGCTGCATCATATACAACTCTTCTTTGAGATATCCATTCAGGAATGCAGTTTTGACATCCATTTGCCAGATTTCATAATCATAAAATGCGGCAATTGCTAACATGATTCGGATAGACTTAAGCATCGCTACAGGTGAGAAAGTCTCATCGCAGTCAACTCCTTGAACTTGTCGAAAACCTTTCGCATCAAGTCGAGCTTTGTAGACAGTAACATTACCATCGGCGCCAGTCTTCCTCTTAAAGATCCATTTATTTTCGATGGCTTGCCGACCATCGGGCAAGTCAACCAAAGTCCACACTTTGTTCTCATACATGGATCCCATCTCAGATTTCATGGCCTCAAGCCATTTTGCGGAATCTGGGCTCATCATCGCTTCCTCATAGTTCGTAGGTTCATCATGGTCCAGTAACATGATTTCCAGAACCGGGTTGCCGTACCACTCTGGTGCGGAACGTACTCTGGTTGATCTACGAAGTTCAGCAGTAACTTGATCTGAAGTTTCATGATCATCATCATTAGCTTCCTCACTAATTGGTGTAGGAATCACTGGAACTAGTTTCTGTGATGTACTACCTTCCAATTCGGGAGAAGGTACAATTACCTCATCAAGTTCTACTTTCCTCCCACTCACTTCTTTTGAGAGAAACTCCTTCTCTAGAAAGGATCCATTCTTAGCAACGAATATCTTGCCTTCCGATCTGTGATAGAAGGTGTACCCAACAGTTTCTTTTGGGTATCCTATGAAGATTTACTTCTCCGATTTGGGTTCGAGCTTATCATGTTGAAACTTTTTCACATAAGCATCGCAATCCCAAACTTAAAGAAATGACAGCTTAGGTTTCTCGTCAAACCACAGTTCATACGGTGTCATCTCCACGGATTTAGATGGTGCCCTATTTAACGTGAATGTAGCTGTCTCTAATGCATAACCTGTTGGGGAACGTTGCATGGGAAACAAAAATTTTCCTACCGTTCACCAAGATCAATCTAGTAGAAGCAACTACGAGAGGGGAGTGTGATCTACGTACCCTTGTAGATCGCTAAGCGGAAGCGTTATGAACGCGGATGATGGAGTCGTACTCGTCGCGATTCAGATCGCCGAAGACCTAGCACCGAAGCAACGGTGCCTCCGCGTTCTTCACACGTACGGCTCGGGGACGTCTCCTCCTTCTTGATCCAGCAAGGGGTGGAGGAGAGGTTGATGGAGAACCGGCAGCACGACGGCGTGGTGGTGATGGTGGAGAAGAACTCCAGCAGGGCTTCGCCTAAGCACCGCGGGAGAAGAAGATATGACGGGAGAGGGAGGGCAGCACCGAGGCACAAACTGTGTTGGCTGCCCTCCCTTTGCCCCACTATATATAGGGGGGGTGGAGAGGTTAGGGCGCCCTAGGGTTTCCCCCTAGGGGCCGGCGGCCAGGGCAAGGGGAGGGGGCGGCGGCCAGGGCAAGGGGGGCCGGCCAGGCCCTAGGGTTTCCCCCCCTAGGTGCCTTGCCCCCCAAGGCCAAGGGGTGCGGCCAGCCCTAGGGGGTCCCACCCCCTTAGCCGCATGGGGAGAGGGCCCAGGGGGGGCTCACAGCCCCCTGAGGGCTGTGGTGTCCCCCTTTGTGGCCCAATAGGCCCAGAACAACTTCCGGACCCCCCGAAATCCCTTCCGGTATTCCGCCGATTTCCCGATGCTCCCCGGAACACTTCCGGTACTCCGAAACCTTTCATCCTATATATCAATCTTCGTCTCCGGACCATTCCGGAGACCCTCGTCATGTCCGGGATCTCATCCGGGACTCCGAACAACCTTCGGTAACCATGCACTTTTCTCACTAATAACCCTAGCGTCACCGAACGTTAAGTGTGTAGACCCTGCGGGTTCGGAAACCATGTAGACATGACCGAGACACTCTCAGGTCAATAACCAATAGCGGGATCTGGATACCCATATTGGTTCCTACATGTTTCTCGATGATCTCATCGGATGAACCACGATGTCAAGGATTCAGGCAATCCCGTATACAGTTCCCTTTGTCTCGTCGGTATGTTACTTGCCCGAGATTCGATCGTCGGTATCTCTATACCTAGTTCAATCTCGTTACCGGCAAGTCTCTTTACTCGTTACCGTAATACATAATCCCGTGACCAACTACTTAGTCACTTTGAGCTCATTGAGATGACGTATTACCGAGTGGGCCCGGAGATACCTCTCCGTCACACGGAGTGACAAATCCCAGTCTTGATCCATGTCAACTCAACAGTCACCCTCGGAGATACCTGTAGAGTACCTTTATAGTCACCCAGTTACGTTGTGACGTTTGGCACACACAAAGCACTCCTACGGTGTCAGTGAGTTACATGACCTCATGGTCATAGGAACTTATACTTGACATGCAGAAAACTATAGCGATAACTGACATGATCAAAAGCTATGTTTAACGTTTGGGTCTCGTCCATCACATCATTCTCCTAATGATGTGATCCCGTTATCAAATGACAACTCATGTCTATGACCTGGAAACCGCGGTCATCTTTGATCAACGAGCTAGTCCTGTAGAGGCTTACTAGGGACACAAAGTCTGTCTATTCATCCACACATGTATTTGAGTTTCCAATCAATACAGTTATAGCATGGATAATAAACGATTATCATGAACAAGGAAATATAATAATAACTCTTTTATTATTGCCTCTAGGGCATATTTCCAACAGTCTCCCACTTGCACTAGAGTCAATAATCTAGCATTACAAGGTAATGAATCTAACACCCATAGAGTCTTGGTGTTGATCATGCTTAGCCCGTGGAAGAGGCTTAGTCAACGGATCTGCAACATTCAAATCCGTGTGTACTTTGCAAATACTTATGTCCTCCTCCTTGACTGAATCGCGGATGGAATTGAAGCGTCGCTTTATGTGTCTGGTCCTCTTGTGAAACCTTGGTTCCTTGGCTAGAGCAATGGCACCAGTGTTGTCACAGAACAGAGTCATTGGGTTTAGTGCACTAGGCACAACTCCAAGATCTGTCATGAACTCCTTCATCCAGACACCTTCCTTTGCTGCCTCCGAGGCAGCTATGTACTCCGCTTCGCATGTAGAATCGGCTACCACGCTCTGCTTGGAACTGCACCAGCTTACCGCTCCCCCGTTGAGAATATATACGTATCCGGTTTGAGACTTAGAGTCATCCGGATCAGTGTCAAAGCTTGCATCGACGTAACCCTTTACGACGAGCTCTTGATCACCTCCATAAACGAGAAACATTTCCTTAGTCCTTTTCAGGTACTTTAGGATATTCTTGACCGCTGTCCAGTGATCCATACCAGGATTACTTTGAAACCTTCCGGCCATACTTATGGCAAGGCTGACATCTGGTCTTGTGCACAGCATTGCATACATGATAGAGCCTATGGCTGAAGCATAGGGGACGACACTCATCTTTTCTCTATCTTCCGCAGTCACTGGGCATTGAGTCTTACTCAACTTTGTACCTTGCAATACCGGCAAGAACCCCTTCTTGGATTGCTCCATTTTGAACTTCTTCAAAACTTTATCAAGGTATGTACTTTGTGAAAGTCCTATCAAGCGTCTTGATCTATCTCTATAGATCTTGATGCCCAATATGAAAGCAGCTTCACCGAGATCCTTCATCGAAAAACTCTTGTTCAAATACCCCTTCACGCTATCCAAAAATTCTATATTGTTTCCAATCAGCAATATGTCATCCACATATAATATTAGAAACGCTATAGAGCTCCCACTCACTTTCTTGTAAATACAAGCTTCATTGTAAACTTGTATAAACCCAAACGCTTTGATCACCTCATCAAAGCGAAGATTCCAACTCCGAGATGCTTGCACCAGCCCATAAATGGAACGCTGGAGCTTGCATACTTTGTCAGCATTCTCTGGATCGACAAAACCTTCCGGTTGTATCATATACAACTCTTCCTTAAGAAAACCGTTAAGGAACGCTGTTTTGACATCCATCTGCCAAATTTCATAATCGAAATACGCAGCTATTGCTAACATGATTCGGACGGATTTAAGCATCGCTACGGGTGAGAAAGTCTCATCGTAGTCAATCCCTTGAACTTGTGAAAAACCCTTTGCCACAAGTCGAGCTTTATACACGGTGACATTACCGTCAGCGTCCGTCTTCCTCTTAAAAATCCATTTATTCTGAATGGCCTTCCGCCCTTTAGGTAATACTTCCAAAGTCCATACTTTGTTTTCATACATGGATCCCATCTCGGATTTCATGGCCTCTAACCATTTGTCGGAATCCGGGCCCTCCATCGCTTCTCCATAGCTCGTAGGTTCACCGTTGTCTAACAACATGACCTCCAAGACAGGGTTACCATACCACTCGGGTGCAGTGCGTACCCTTGTCGACCTACGAGGTTCGGTAGTAACTTGATCAGAAGCTTCTTGATCATCATCATTGACTTCCTCTTCAACCGCTGCAGGTTCCACAGAAACATCTTTCTGTGCTGCGCAACTCTCTGGTTGAAGCAGAGGTTCAATAACCTCATCAAGTTCTACCTTCCTCCCACTCAATTCTTTCGAGAGAAACTCTTTCTCGAGAAAGGACCCGTTCTTAGCGACAAACACTTTGCCTTCGGATCTGAGATAGAAGGCGTACCCAACAATTTCTTTTGGGTATCCTATGAAGACACATTTGTCCGCTTTGGGTTCGAGCTTTTCTGGCTGAAGCCTTTTGACATAAGCATCGCAACCCCAAACCTTGAGAAAAGACAACTTAGGTTTCTTACCAAACCATAGTTCATACGGTGTTGTCTCAACGGACTTGGATGGAGCCCTATTTAAAGTGAATGCAGCTGTCTCTAACGCATATCCCCAAAATGATAGTGGCAAATCGGCAAGAGACATCATAGAACGCACCATATCTAATAGGGTTCGATTACGACGTTCGGACACACCATTACGCTGTGGTGTTCCAGGTGGCGTCAACTGTGAAACGATTCCACATTTTCTTAAGTGATTGCCAAACTCATAACTCAGATATTCTCCCCCTCGATCAGATCGTAGGAACTTGATCTTCTTGTTACGATGATTTTCAACTTCACTCTGAAATTGCTTGAACTTTTCAAAAGTTTCAGACTTATGCTTCATCAAGTAAATATACCCATATCTACTTAAGTCGTCAGTGAAGGTGAGAAAATAACGATATCCACCGCGCGCCGTTACACTCATCGGACCGCACACATCAGTATGTATGATTTCCAATAAGTCATTTGCCCGTTCCATTGTCCCTGAAAACGGGGTCCTTGTCATCTTGCCCATGAGGCACGGCTCGCACGTGTCAAGTGATTCAAAATCAAGAGACTCCAAAAGTCCATCAGCATGGAGCTTCCTCATGCGTTTCACGCCGATATGACCCAGACGGCAGTGCCACAAGAAAGTGGTATTATCATTATCAACTCTACATCTTTTGGCATCAATGTTATGAACATGTGTATCATCACTATCGAGATTCAATAAGAATAAACCCCTAACTTCGGGTGCATGACCATAAAAGATATTACTCATATAAATAGAACAACCATTATTCTCTGATTTAAATGAGTAACCGTCTCGCAATAAACAAGATCCAGATATAATGTTCATGCTTAACGCAGGCACTAAATAACAATTATTCAGGTTCATAACTAATCCCGATGGTAATCGAAGAGCGAGCGTGCCGACGGCGATCACATCAACCTTGGAACCATTTTGAAAGGATCGATATGGTTGACTAGAGGGGGGGGGGTGAATAGGCAACTAACAATTTTTAGCTTTTCTTAACCAATTAAAATTAGGCGATAAAATAAGTTGTCTAGATAAACTACTATGAAGACAACTAATGACAATAAGCCCAACAACTACACAAGCATGCTATAGAAATTACACAAGTAAAGCATGCAAGAGTAAAGGTAAGAAATAACCACAAGTAGAACCGAAGGAGACGAGGATGTGTTTCCGAAGTTCCTTCCCTTTGAGGGGAAGTACGTCTCCGTTGGAGCGGTGTGGAGGCACAATGCTCCCCAAGAAGCCACTAGGGCCACCGTAATCTCCTCACGCCCTCACACGATGCAAGGTGCCGTGATTCCACTAGTGGTGCCCTTGAAGGCGGCAACCGAACCTTTACAAACAAGGTTGGGGCAATCTCCACAACTTGGAGGCTCCCAACAAACCACGAAGCTTCACCACAATGGACTATGGCTTCGAGGTGACCTCAACCGTCTAGGGTGCTCAAACACCCAAGAGTAACAAGATCCGCAAGGGATTAGTGGGGAGAATCAAATATCTCTTGGTGGAAGTGTAGATCGATGCCTCCTCAAGCAATCCCGAGCAAATCAACAAGTTTGATTGGCTAGGGAGAGAGATCGGGCGGAAATGGAGCTTTTGGAGCAACAATGGAGTAGTGGGGGAAGAGGTAAGTCTCCTTGGAGAAGAAGACCCCCTATATATAGTGGGGGAGCAAATCCAACCGTTATTTGAGGTTTCAGCCCGCAGAGAGCGGTAGTACCGCAACTCATGAGCGGTACTACCGCTGGCTGAGCGGTACTACCGCTTGGCAAGCGGTACTACCGCCAAGGCAAAAAACTCGAGACCTGATATAGCCACGGATGAAATAAATTACATCCGTGGCTACATCCGCAGGGGAAAACGGAAGTAGCAAAATGCGACACGGTACTACCGCATCAGCTAAGCGGTACTACCGCTTAGGCTAAGCGGTACTACCGCACGGTATGCGGAAGTAAAAAATTACTTCCGCATCCACTTCTCATACTTAGACTTCAGCGCCTGGCCCAGATACACGGTACTACCGCATGGGGACGCGGTACTACCGCGGGAGCGGTACTACCGTGTCGGCAAGCGGTACTACCGTGTACCTGTGCGGTACTACCGCTTGGCAGAGCGGTACTACCGCATGCTTGGCAGAAGATCAGTACAGAAGCCACAGAATTGCCTCAACGAAAGAAAAACCGGTTGGACCTCCAGAGAAGCAAGGAAAGGAAGTGTGGGAGAAAGATGTGTACGTGTTGATTCTACCCAAACCTTTCCGACGCGGACCCCCTCTTAATAGTACGGCTTTCCTATTACTCAATGCCACCTACAGGGAGCAAAAAGAAAACACCGTCCTTCAGGAAATCCGAGGGGCAATCAATCGTCTTGTGCCATAAGGGAGATATACCTGTATGAGCTCACAGCACACGATTAGTCCGCAAGAGTATTGTCATCAATCACCAAAACCATTAGGGAGAAAAATGCCCTTACAATCTCCCCCTTTTTGGTGTATTGATGACAACACGAGATTTGCACAGAGAAGAAATAATAGAGACAGCAATATAAGCCCTAGAGTATAGGTGAGCTCCCCCTGTATGTATGCCTACATATGATTGTGCTTTGGACTGCACTGCACACATACTAGGTATGGCGTTCCCCTATAATCTACACATGCGATACTCTATAAAACATTTAACTGCATAGGATAAGCATAAGGACATGATAATAAGTTTAACGATACGAGGGCATATGTCTTACACCATATGATAGTCTCACACAAACACGCACAATAAAACCAAGTTCAACGAAAAGAAACACACACACAAGACGACACAAGACGGCAAATGCAAATCACTCTCCCCCTTTGTCATCGAGACACCACAAAGGGAAAGAGCGGAAACGAAGATGGGTGGCAGCCCGGGAGACGCTCAGTCGTCATACTCGTCATCAAATCCCTGCTGCTCCTCGTCCTGATAGTCCTCATCAGATCCCTGCTGCTCTGGCTGAAACCCATCATCAGAGTCGGTCCACTGGTATCCCTGACGAGCCATCCAGGTAGCCTCTGGAGTGATGTTGTCCTCTGATCCATCTGAGACTGCTTCACCATACAAGGACAGAATCTTCTTGTCCCGCTGACGAGTCTTCTTGTCAGTCACATGGGCACGGTATTGCCCCTGAGCCTGCATGCAGAAGAGAGCCTTCATCTTCTGCTGGAGCTTCTTGGCCCAAGACGGCTTCTCTACGGTAGAGGAAGAAGATGGGGCAAATCTGCCTGAGCGGACATCGGCAGGCTCCTCCATAGGCTCATCCTCGGTGCCCATCTGGGCAGCAGCAGCCTGAGCGCGAGTAGTGGTGTTGGCCCAGCGAGTCTTGACGCGAAGCTTGATAGGATCATGGCGGTAGCAGTCGGCCACAAACTCCTCCTCTGGATACAATTTCGCCCAAGTCTTGGAGATGAGCAGATGTAAGAAAGGACCATAGATAGGTACCTTGCGAGTGTAGATAGCAAACCGGAGCTCATTCCACATGATGTGGGAAATGTCCAGAGGAGCAGCCTGAGCGGAGCGAGCCTCTTGACACATCAGAAGCATATCCACCAGATAGGCGTGAACCTTGTCCTTGTCGCCAACACGAGGAAACAGCGTGTTGCGAAAAATCCGATACATAATGTCCAGGAAGGGATTCAGCACATAGGTTGTTTTGCCACTAGGAAGGGTCTTTGCCTCATAGAATGGAAGGAGTTTGTCCTTGTTAGCTGCTTCAGCATTGGCGTGAGGCCGAAAACCAATAGGGTTATGGAGACCCTCATCGGGAAGCTGAAGAAGATTCATGAACTCCTTCCAAGTGGCGGTCATCTTGTGACCATGAGTCATCCAAGTCATGGGACGATCTTCCTTGGCCTGAAAGTTGACAGAGGCATAAAACTGCGCAATGAGCTCAGGATCAAAATCGTTCTGAAAAGACATGATATGTTCCAGACCCAGCTGCTCGATCAAGTCAAGGGCTTCTGCAAAATATGCCCTGTTCTGATCCTTCCTCATGTGCTCCACATCGATCCAGTGAGCATCCACATACAGATTGGCCTTGGTCTTGAGCACCTCATGATAGATGCGATACTGTTGCTTGGTCCAGAAGACATCATCACCAGGAAAGTGCTCACGAGGTTCCCCATATGGGTTGATCTTCCGTCTAGCCATGAACTCGCCAGCAGGCAATTCTTCCATAGACATGGATGATTCCTTGCGCTTGTTGGCTGAGGTCTTGTACCGGCGCTGAGGATTGGGGTTGGAGCCCTCTGGCACATCGCTCGGGGTACGCATGCGCTTGGAACCGGTGTCACGAACGGGGTTGGTACGACGACCCGCAAAGCCTGAGCCACCACCTAAAAATACAAACACAAAACCACAGCAAAACAAACGCGAGAAGAATCAATGCCAGAGCCTCGAAAGACACAAAAGACCAAGGGAAATAGAAAAGAGAACATGCCACGAAGCTAGTGTGAGCCAAGCGGTAGTACAGTTGACCCAACGGAAGTAAAAAAATAGTACCGGAGGGCAAGCGGTAGTACCGCGCGGCACATGCGGTAGTACCGCAAGCCTTACGGTAGTAGGATTTTACTTCCGCCCATGGGGGCGGAACTAAAAAATTAGTGCTGTATGCGAAGCGGTAGTACCGCGTAGGGACGCGGTAGTACCGCTCGGCATGCAGTACTAAAATTTTACTTCCGCCCGAGGGGGCGGAACTAAAATATTAGTGCTGCATGCGGAGCGGTAGTACCGCACATGGGCGCGGTAGTACTGCTTGGCATGCAGTACTAAAATTTTACTTCCGCCCGAGGGGGCGGAACTAAAATATTAGTGCTGCATGCGGAGCGGTAGTACCGCACATGGGCGCGGTAGTACCGCTTGGCATGCAGTACTAAAATTTTACTTCCGCCCGAGGGGGCGGAACTAAAATATTAGGGCTGCATGCGGAGCGGTAGTACCGCACACGGGCGCGGTAGTACCGCTCGGCATGCAGTACTAAGATTTTACTTCCGCTCGAGCGGTAGTACCGCTAGGGACAGCGGTAGTACCGCTTATGTCAGATCGGATCTGGTTTACACCGTGCGGTAGTACCGCGGTTCTCCAGCGGTAGTACCGCACGGAACAGATCTGGGAAGATAAACAATTAAAAACTACCAACACGATCTTCATACGGTACTACGGCGGATCAGTAACTCCGTGGCAACAACTCAAAGCATAAATCCGGATCACAAACACCTTTTCACAATCTAAGCACCCATGGATGATATCATGAAGAACACAAGAAAGCACTAAGCATCTCCCCTAACCCTAAAAACTTAGGTAGGCAAAAAGAAGAAGGGAAACGGGGAAAAAACCTGCATCCATGGCAAGAGGACGTGGTGGGGAACGATCCCACCGGTCGGAAAGAGAAACGAGTGAGCGAGGGAGGAGATCCGGCGAGGTCCTCCGGCGGCGTTCTTGAGAGAGAGAGACAGGGGCGACGTGGGGGTTAGGAGTGAATGGGTATGGGGGAGATGGAACTCCCCCTGCCTGCTTATAACCCCCCACGCGTTTTGATACGTGCGGTAGTACCGCGGTAATCGCGGTAGTACCGCTTGCGCGGTAGTACCGCACGCCAAGCGGTAGTACCGCTCTACCAGCGGCAGTAAAAAATTACTGCCGTGCTGGTCAAGCGGTAGTACCGTAACCCCATCTGCGGTAGTACCGTAAGTATGCACGGTAGTACCGCTCCTCCAAGAACAAACACGGCTGGCAAGAGGCTTTTAGCAAAGAAAGAGAGAAAAACAAATGCACGCACACGCAAAGTGAAACGACACAACTCCTCAGAGGAGGGCGGTGGCCGAGGCCACCTATGTTTGAGTATATAGATATGGCACCGCGAAGAATTATCCTTGGGCCCATGATCCAAAACTCGACTTGAAACATTTAAACCAACAATGTATGGCAAATGATAAAGACTTGGTTAGTTTATGCATAATGGGGGGAGGAACAGTTCATTGAGAGAACAATACTCCCCCTATGTCCATGCCTACATCTAGACAGGATAGCTATATTGTGTGTGAGGGATGTGTGTGTGCACAGACTCAAACCACATTGCTCAAATCGATGATATTTAGCTCATGCCTTAACTCGCGAAACCTTGCTTCATCTAATGGCTTCGTGAAGATATCTGCAAGGTTATCATGAGTGTTGACGTAGTGAAGCTCGATCTCTCCTTGCCTTATGTGATCCCGGATGAAGTGATACCGAATCTCAATATGCTTCGTCTTGAAGTGAAGCACCGGGTTGAGAGAAATCTTGATGGCACTTTCATTGTCACACCAAAGAGGCACTTTGTCACAAATGACACCGTAATCCTTCAAAGTTTGCCTCATCCATAAGAGTTGAGCACAGCAACTGCCAGCGGCCACATATTCTGCTTCAGTGGACGAGAGAGATACACAACTTTGCTTTTTGGAAGACCAACTAACAAGAGAGCAACCAAGGAATTGGCACCCTCCCGAGGTGGACTTCCTATCCACTTTGTCTCCCGCCCAGTCAGAATCAGAGAAACCAACAAGGTTGAAATTTGCTCCTCTTGGGTACCATAAGCCAAAGTTTGGGGTATGAGCCAAATATCGAAAGTTTCGCTTGACAGCCACAAAGTGACTTTCCTTAGGTGAGGCTTGAAACCGTGCACAAATTCCCACACTCAACATAATATCCGGTCTAGATGCACAAAGGTAAAGCAAGGATCCGATCATAGAGCGATATACCTTTTGATCCACCGCTTTACCATTGGGATCAATGTCAAGTTGGCATTTGGTTGGCATCGGAGTAGTAGCCGGCTTGACATCACTAAGGTTGAATCTCTTGAGCATGTCTTGAGTATACTTGGATTGTTTGATGAAGATGCCTTCTCTTCGTTGTTTGATCTCAAATCCAAGGAAGTACTTCAACTCTCCCATCATGGACATCTCAAAGTGTGTGGTCATGAGTGCGGCGAACTCATCATTGAAAGCTTTGTTAGGAGAGCCAAAGATAATATCATCAACATATAGTTGGCATACAAACAACTCCCCTTTGACCTTCTTAGTAAAAAGAGTGGGGTCGATTTTCCCAATTTCAAACCCACGATCTTGTAACAACTCGGTAAGGTGCTCATACCACGCTCGTGGGGCTTGTTTAAGGCCATAGAGTGCCTTATCAAGTTGATACACATGATTGGGGAACTTAGGATCCTCGAACCCCGGGGGTTGTTTAACATATACCAACTCATTAATGGGACCATTAAGAAATGCACTTTTCACATCCATTTGTTGCAATTTAAAGTTATGATGGGAAGCATAGGCAAGCAACAAACGAATGGACTCAAGACGAGCAACGGGGGCAAAAGTTTCACCGTAGTCGATACCCTCGACTTGGGAGTAGCCTTGAGCCACCAGACGTGCCTTGTTGCGGATGACAATGCCATGGGCATCTTGCTTGTTCTTAAAGATCCATTTAGTTCCAATGACATTATGGTTCTCCTTTGGTCTGGGCACCAAACGCCACACTTTGTTGCGCTCGAAGTTATTGAGTTCTTCATGCATGGCATTGAGCCAGTCGGGGTCTTCGAGCGCCTCAAACACCTTCTTAGGTTCAACAAAGGAGACAAAAGCTTGATGAGCACAATAGTTTGCTAATTGTCTACGAGTGCTTACCCCCCTTTTGATGCTCCCTAAAATGTTCTCGATGTGATGTTCGTTGGAAGCAAGCCTGGAGGCAACTTTTGCAGCACGACGCTCTAATTGCTCTTCAAGTGATAACTGAGGAGCATTGAGTTGATCATCTTGAGCGTCAACATGAGCAAGATCTTGATCTTGAGCTTCCTCTTGACCTTGATCTTGCTCGGGGGACTGAACTTGGCCTTGTGCATCAATTGGAGGTTCTTCACCAACTTGAGATTGATCTTGCTCTTGACCTTGTTCATCAGGCTGAGGGCCTTCACTATGTTCTTCGGAAGCGTGTGGGTCTTGGGTTGGTGATGGTTCCACTTGAGTGGAACATTGTCCTTCTCCTTCGGCCACAAGGGGTTCCTCAACGGGTAGGATATATCCAACACCCATTCTTCTTATGGCTTGAGGAGGAATTTCATCACCTGTATCACAAGTACCACTTTGCTCCACTTGGGAGCCGTTATTTTCATCAAACTCTACGTTACTCGTCTCCTCTATGAGTCCGGTGGACTTGTTGAGGACACGGTAAGCATGAGAGTTTGTAGCATAACCAACAAATATGCCCTCATGAGCTCTAGATTCAAATTTAGACAAACGAACACCTTTCTTAAGAATGAAACACTTACACCCGAACACCCGGAAGTACTTGAGATTGGGCTTGTTACCGGTAAGAATCTCATACGGAGTTTTGTTCAAGCCTTTGCGAAGATAGAGACGATTTGATGCATGGCAAGCGGTGTTGATGGCTTCAGCCCAAAAGTTGTATGGAGAGTTGAATTCAGCCATCATGGTTCTTGCAGCATCTATTAAAGTTCGGTTCTTTCTCTCCGCAACACCATTTTGCTGAGGGGTATATGGGGCGGCATATTGATGTTTGATCCCCTCATCACCAAGAAACTCATCCAAGGTGTAGTTCTTAAACTCGGTGCCATTGTCACTTCTAATCATCAAAATCTTTGCTTCATGTTGTCGTTGAGCTTCATTTGCAAAGTTGATGACGGTTTGTTGGGTCTCACTCTTCTTCTTGAAGAAGTATACCCAGGTATATCTTGAGTAATCATCCACAATCACCAAGCAATATTTTCTACCCCCAAGACTATCAAAAGTGGGAGGCCCAAAGAGATCCATGTGGAGGAGCTCTAGAGGTCTTTTTGAATAGATGATAGTCGTGGGAGGGTGAGCCTTCTCATGTAATTTTCCTTCAATGCACGCCCTGCAAGCACGATCTTTGGCAAAGCTAACATTTGTTAGTCCTCGGACATGGTCCCCCTTGAGAAGACTTTGCAAAGATCTCATATTGACGTGGGCCAAACGGCGATGCCAAAGCCATCCCACATCAACTTTAGCCATTAGGCATGTCGCAACCTTAGTGGGTTGCTTCGAGAAGTTAACCACATAAAGGCCGTTCTCGACATGCCCAACGTAGGCTACTTTAAGAGTCTTGCTCCACAAGAGGGCCACAGAATCAATATCAAAGAAAGTAGCAAAGCCCATGAGTGCAAGTTGGCGGACAGAAAGTAAATTGTATGCAAGGGACTCAACAAGCATGACTTTCTCGATCGTGAGATCATGAGAGACAACAACCTTGCCAAGTCCCAATACCTTAGAAGATGAAGCATCACCCCATTCGACGTTGGTGGCCATAGATGAACCGAGATGCACGTCCACCACCAAGTCTTTGCTTCCGGTCATATGATTTGTGGCTCCGCTATCGAGCAACCATGATCCCCCACCGGAAGCAAAATCCTACAATAGATCAATGCTTGGATTTAGGTACCCATTTGGTAATGGGTCCTTTGAGGTTAGTGACAAGGGTCTTAGGAACCCAAATGGACCATTCAATGTACTCATAAGAAGAACCAACAAATTTAGCAAACACATGGCCATCACTAGCACGGCATAAAACATATGACGGATTAAAATCGCCGGCCATGTTTGGGGGTGTGGTGGAGTTTTTCTTGACCCCACCACTTTTCTTCTTGGTAGAGGTGCCCCCTCCTTCTTTCACAAAGGATTGTCGGAGAGGGGGTGGTTGCTTTGTCTTGTCATTCTTCTTCTTCTTGGGCTTAGGAGCAAACCCAATTCCTTCCTTTGCCACAACTTCCTTTTGATTGCTCAAAAGGGCGTTGAGGTTCTTCTCACCTTGTATGCAAGTCACAAGGCCTTTCTCAAGTTGCTTCTTCAACTCGGCATTCTCTTCAACAAGATGCACATGCTCACAACATGGGTTAGTAGCATTTGCATTATCAATTAAAACCATGCGAGGAAAGATAGCCTTTTCCTTGGTTAGCGAAACTTGGAGTTGATCATGAGACTCCTTGAGAGAAGCATGCATTCCTTTCAAGGCCTTGTGAGCCTTGTCAAGTATGTCAAACTCCTCTTTGAGTTTAGCATGATCAACCGCAAGTTTTGCCTTCTCTGAGTTAAGGACACGAGAGACAACTAGAGCATGATCAAGATCTTTCTTTAATTTAGCATGATCAACGTTGTGTGACTCCTCAAGAGTCAAACGAAGACCACGCTCCTCCTCTAGAGCGTTAGAGAGATCCGATATCTCATCGGCATAGTCTCGACTATGCCCTTCCATTTTAGTGATGGTTTCCTCGTGAGCCTCAATAATGTCATTTGCCTCACCGAGTTGTTCCAAGAGAGCAACCACATGCTTCTTGGATTTGCCCTTGAGATTCTTTATGAACACATCAAATTCATTTTCTCCCTCCTTACTACCCTCACCCTCATCAACACAATTAATTAATGAGGGGTTAGAAGAGATAGTAGAGTTGATGATCGGAGTTACCTTGTTGGTGGCCTTGGCCATAAGACACTTGGCGGTGATGTTTTCGTTTGGTGAGTTGAATAGAGATGAGTGCGGAGTGGTAGCAATTGCAATTGTGGCCATAGTGGTCACCTCATCCTCTTCATCATTGTCATCATCCTCCACATATTCTTCTTGAGCCACCAACACTTTCGGAGGAGTCTTTTTGATGAAGTTGTTCTTGTTGGGATAGGACTTTGACTTGTCCTTCCGAATAAGCTTGCCTCCAAAGTCTTCTCTCTTCTCATATGGGCAATCCGCAACGAAGTGGCTTACATTTCCACAGTTGAAGCATGTCCTTACTCGTTGCTTCCCTTTGTTCCCACTGGAGATGTTCCTGTTGAAGTTGGACCTTGAATTCTTCTTGCCCCAGAATTGCCTAGAAGCAAGAGCCATGTGCTCGTGATAGGCATATTTGGTGTCCTCGGGGCAGCACTCATCATCATCCTCAACTTCCTCCTCTTCCACACAAGCCTTGGCCTTCAGGGCAAGATTAGGCTTCTTGGATCGTTGAGCTCTTAGGACCGCATTGTCGGCGGTAACGTCAAGGATCCTCATGGCAACAAATTCATCCAACACTTCGTTTGAGGATAAAGTGTGGAAGTCCGGTCTCTGACGAATCACAGAGGACATGGCCTTGTGATAGGGCATCATGGCCTTGAGGAACTTGCGCTTGATCCAATTGTCATCTGTGTCCTTACTGCCATGGTCTCGAAGAGATACTGCAAGAATAGTTAATCTTCGATAGAGTTCACGAGGATCTTCGTCCTCAATCATTGCAAACTCATCAGCTTCATCTTGCACTACTTCATAGTTGGAGCGTTGAATGCTTGTGCTTCCCTTGTACATTGTGCCAACATGTTCCCATGCTTCCTTGGCCACAGTGAATGGACGAAGATGAGCAATGTCTTCAGGAGGGATTGAGTCTTGAAGAATGCAAAGTGCAGACTCATTGAACTGATGATCGGCAGTTTCTCTTGGAGTCATGTTGTCAGGATCATACGGATAAAAACCTTGCTCAATGATTCTCCAGAGGTTAGTGGAACAATGATTAATATGACGTTTGAAACGAAACACCCAAGTAGCAAAATCAGTATTTTTAACAAACTTTGGTGGGGGCCCGACGGAATTTAAATGCGGTGTGGAGACGGGTCCTCCATAGTGAGTAGGCGGAGGAGATTGGGCATATTTCCCACTACCATGCTTAGTGACCGGGGCTTGCTCACTACTAGCTTCTCCCTTGTCGGGATTAGCCTCTGACACGTTGGTAGCGGGACGACCCACTTCCAACGGTGAGGTGGATAATTTAAGCCCCTCAAACATTTCTTTAAACATGCCCTTGACCTCGCTCGCTAGTGATTCTTTCAATGTGGTCAAGGCCACATTGAACTCCTCACGAGTGACGGAGGCTCCCCCATCTACCGTAGGCAAGGACGGATTTCCATCGGAATGGTCCTCCGTCTCGACTACGTTGTCAACCATACTCTTTGGACGGTAAAGTCCTTAAAAAGAGACGAGGCTCTGATACCAATTGAAAGGATCGATATGGTTGACTAGAGGGGGGGTGAATAGGCAACTAACAATTTTTAGCTTTTCTTAACCAATTAAAATAAGGCGATAAAATAAGTTGTCTAGATAAACTACTATGAAGACAACTAATGACAATAAGCCCAACAACTACACAAGCATGCTATAGGAATTAAACAAGTAAAGCATGCAAGAGTAAAGGTAAGAAATAACCACAAGTAGAACCGAAGGAGACGAGGATGTGTTTCCGAAGTTCCTTCCCTTTGAGGGGAAGTACGTCTCCGTTGGAGCGGTGTGGAGGCACAATGCTCCCCAAGAAGCCACTAGGGCCACCGTAATCTCCTCACGCCCTCACACGATGCAAGGTGCCGTGATTCCACTAATGGTGCCCTTGAAGGCGGCAACCGAACCTTTACAAACAAGGTTGGGGCAATCTCCACAACTTGGAGGCTCCCAACAAACCACGAAGCTTCACCACAATGGAATATGGCTTCGAGGTGACCTCAACCGTCTAGGGTGCTCAAACACCCAAGAGTAACAAGATCCGCAAGGGATTAGTGGGGAGAATCAAATATCTCTTGGTGGAAGTGTAGATCGATGCCTCCTCAAGCAATCCCGAGCAAATCAACAAGTTTGATTGGCTAGGGAGAGAGATCGGGCGGAAATGGAGCTTTTGGAGCAACAATGGAGTAGTGGGGGAAGAGGTGAGTCTCCTTGGAGAAGAAGACCCCCTATATATAGTGGGGGAGCAAATCCAACCGTTATTTGAGGTTTCAGCCCGCAGAGAGCGGTAGTACCGCAACTCATGAGCGGTACTACCGCTGGCTGAGCGGTACTACCGCTTGGGAAGCGGTACTACCGCCAAGGCAAAAACTAGAGACCTGATACAGCCACGGATGAAATAAATTACATCCGTGGCTACATCCGCAGGGGAAAACGGAAGTAGCAAAATGCGACACGGTACTACCGCATCAGCTAAGCGGTACTACCGCTTAGGCTAAGCGGTACTACCGCACGGTATGCGGAAGTAAAAAATTACTTCCGCATCCACTTCTCATACTTAGACTTCAGCGCCTGGCCCAGATACACGGTACTACCGCATGGGGACGCGGTACTACCGCGGGAGCGGTACTACCGTGTCGTCAAGCGGTACTACCGTGTACCTGTGCGGTACTACCGCTTGGCAGAGCGGTACTACCGCATGCTTGGCAGAAGATCAGTACAGAAGCCACAGAATTGCCTCAACGAAAGAAAAACCGGTTGGACCTCCAGAGAAGCAAGGAAAGGAAGTGTGGGAGAAGGATGTGTACGTGTTGATTCTACCCAAACCTTTCCGACGCGGACCCCCTCTTAATAGTACGGCTTTCCTATTACTCAATGCCACCTACAGGGAGCAAAAAGAAAACACCGTCCTTCAGGAAATCCGAGGGGCAATCAATCGTCTTGTGCCATAAGGGAGATATACCTGTATGAGCTCACAGCACACGATTAGTCCGCAAGAGTATTGTCATCAATCACCAAAACCATTAGGGAGAAAAATGCCCTTACACCTTGCCACGCCACTTTATCTGTCTTTCGCTCTGTCCGCGTGACACGTCGCATGACGGGTGTCATTTGGAGGAAAAACATCTCCTCGGTGGTTGCCACGTGCTTGGGGGATGCCACTTAATCATCTAAGGGCTCGACACAACACTTATAAGTGACCTGAGTCTCCGTGCGGTGGAGCGGTGGTCCCTTGGCGGGGTGACCCGCCCTGGGCGTCTCGGCAAGCCAACCGGGGAAGTCTTGAGATTTGCCTTGGTGCGACCTCGACCTGGCCGTCTTGGTGGTTGCGTGCTGCCGCCTCGGGTGGCGCACGGCATTGACGGGGCGGCGCTTGGAGCGCACGTGCTTCCCCTTGGGGCTACTGGACCACCTGGCAACTTTGTTCGTCGCTCGTGGGCGCCTTGCATGGCGAGTCACGCTGGGAGGCCTCGTGCCTTGGCTCGGGGACGACATCATGTTGAAGAGGAGGAGGCGCACCGTGGGCCACGTCGCCCGCTTGAGGTGGCGGGGGAAGTAGCAAACGAGATGGTGCAGGGACCTCTCCAGCGGCGCTATCGAGCTCAACAATTCAGTCCAGCCAGTCCTCGTAGAGGTCGTCAGCCGGGCGGTAGGGCAGGAGATCGCGTGCCATTGGCAATGCAACCTGCGAGTTCGCCGGCCTGCGACGGGCATGGGAGGATGAAGAAGTGGCTGGAGTCAGCGATGGTGTGGCGGTGCGGCCATCGTGCCGCATGGAAGGTGGCAGCAACGAGTCCTTCTGCTCGTGGGCCGCGAGGCCAGTGGCAGCATTGGCCGCAGGTGACGGCAAGCGGCGGGGGATGCCGTCGCCAGGAGGTGCTGTGTGGGCGACGCGGGTAGGGAGTGCCGCCCGGCGCTCAGCACGAACTAGACAAGCGCCGGCCATGGGACCAGTGGAACAGCAGCAAATCGACTGATGAGGGAGAGAGGCTTCGACATGCCCCTACCTTGCGCGCCAAATGTTGGCGTCAGGGCTCTGCAGACCCAAGAAAGTTCAAACTTTGGGGCATGTGCGAAGAACTCAACCTCTCTCGCCTAGTGCCTACTAAGTCGTCAATCTCACGGCCTAGCTCGATGAACAAGAAAGACAAGGGACACAGCCGTTTACCCAGGTTCGGGCCACCTTGCGGTGTAAGACCCTACTGCTCCTTTGTGGTAGATTAGCCTCTCGGAGAGTTGTGGATGAACTAGTACAAGGGGAAGAACAACTTCAGGAGGTCTGTTCTTGGATGAGTGTTGGCTAGTGTTGGTTCTCGGTTTTTGGTCCCCCATCTCCTCCTATGGTGGTGGCTATGCTGTATTTATAGTGGCCTTGGTCCTCTTCCCCGAAAATGAAGGCGGGAAGGGATTCCACAACGGCCAGTTTGAAAGGGGACAAGAAGTACATCTTATCCTAACGAAAGGTGGTCTTCGCCTGCAAAGCTTCTGGTCGTGACGCCGCGGTGGGCTCGGCGATGACATCTGCCCTGCCGTCCTGGCGGTCTTGGTGTCGTCGCACAAGAATGGAAACCTTTGGCTGATTCCTCGGGACTCCACGACTGCGCCTGCCTTCTTAGCACCAAAGTGGAAACCTGCTACTCTGCGCCCGCTGGCGCCCGCCTGGCCTTGGTCGCCATGGCTTGCGTCACTTGATCCTCATGAGGTGGGTGCTTGCATAGGAAACTCCGCTCCTTAAGAGGCTGCCTAAGGAGGCGGCTTCCTTCGGAGGTCTTGGCGTTGTCCGCCTCGCGAGGCTTGGCCCCTCGCGAGGGTCTTATCTTGTTGATGCTAAAGATGGGCCGTACCAGGCCATTGGTGGAGCCACACGATGGGGCTCAGGTAGGCAAGTCTGGGAACCCTGGTTCCCAGAACACCGACACTTGCAGCTTCTCGGGAGCCTTGCGCCTGCGCCCTGGAGGAGGCCCGGGCCACGGACTAGCGTCGTGACGTGGCCGAGGGGGGCGAGAGGGAGCTACAAGCCTCGAACACCGCCCTTGAATGGTAGGCCCAAGCGCGCAGAGCCGCCCTTGCGGCGCCGCCAGGCGGGACCCTCACCAACGCGGCAAGGGTCCGTGCACATGAGAAGGCGCCTGGCGCTCGAGGCGTTGGAGCACAGCCTGGAGCGCGAGCGACTGGAGGTGATGGAGCGCCAAGTATCCATGGCCGAGGACGCTCTTATCTCTCGGGAGGCGCGGATTCAGCAGGAGGTCGATCAGATGGTGGCAAGGATTTTCCATGCCCTGGTCGACGAATACCGCTAAAAGCTGGGGCTCCAGGAGGCTCGTTTCAAGCAGCTGCAAGCCGAGCTGTAGGGCAAGGCCGATGCACTCAAGGTGGAGCTGGCCGCGGCAGAACGGCGTGGGAAGGCCGTCGAAGATGCCCGGGCCACTGCTAAGGCCGAGCTATCCTTACTTCAATAGCAGGTCACGGGTGTCACGTCCCTTGTCGAGAGATCTTCGGACGATGTGAGTCACCACTGAATGTTGCAGCGCGAGCGTTCCCCGATGCTCGAGGACCTCAGGGTCAGGGCGAACCGGGCTTTGGACACCGTATGCGAGGAGAGCGTCACCCGCCCGTACAAAGCTGACGATGCGGGCTACCTCTGCTTCTTTACCCAAGTCGTGGCCTGCCCTTGAAGGTAGGGCTGCTAGGACGCGCCAGCTCATCGAAGAGAGGAGCCAAGACGTCCTTGGGCACGTGTTCTCGCGCGTCATCAGCTACCTCCTCGGCCTCAATCCAGACTTTGATTTCAATGCCACGATAGCCCCCGTGCCCAGGGTAATCCAGGGCGACCTGGCAAGCTGGGTGGACGACCTGATCAAGGAATTCGCCCTCGCTGATGACGTGGCTGTACTCGCTACCGAAGAGGGTGGAGCTGACGGTGATGGCGTGATGGCGACGCCGGCGATAGTGCATCCTACTAGGCTTGTAAATCCCTTCTTTTCCCGCCAATATTTCGGGTATGGCCCCGCGGGGTGTGAAAGCATTTTTAAAGGGGGATCCCCTATAGTGTATGAAACAATGACATGCCCTCCAGATTAATACCGAAACGTTCAGTCGTGAGCCGGGAACTCCTGGCTAGATTAGTTGGCGTGACTTATCTTTTGTGTTCGCGACCTTGGAAGGGTTCTTGTATCGCAGAGACACACTTCTCCTGGGGCAAGCCCTTCGGGGGCTCCCGAGAGCTTAAAGCCTCCTGGCGTGCCTGTTGGCTCGCTCGAGAGCGCTGCGCAAGGAGCCAATTGCCAAGCTTTGGCAAGGTGTCCGTGCAGGCGGGCCTGCGGAAGTTACGTCCTTGGCCCTGAGGGGGCCTGACGCTGCTCTGGCTAGCCTAAGTGTGCGCACCACACCCAGCCCCTGCTCACGGGGCGCTCAAGGGGGGAGTAGCAGGCAGGAGCCATACTTCTTAACACAAACCGAAGAGCAAGAAAACACTGTGAATCGTAAAATTCCCCCTTTTACTTTTAATAAGCACGCAAAACTCCAAATTTAATTCCAATGACAGAAAATTGGGTTACAGAAAAGGGCAAAAGAAGTCAGCCGCGTTCGGCGCCTACACTAGTCTTCTCACGAGCGCAGAGCTCAGTGCTTCCACTAGGCATGGGCATAGTCATTTGGGGACAGTGTCGACTATGAGCACAGAGCATGGTGCTTCCACTTGGACGTAGCTGGGAGCCCCCGTGAGGCCCGAGGGCGGCGCTTAGGGGACTCCGGGGCGTGTACAGCCCCACTCATTATTATGTGAGAGTGTCACGGGCGACGATTTGAGGGGTACTCCTTGCTCCTGGCAGGGACCCCGCCGACGCATCCCTCGACCACCGTTTGGGCATCCAGAAACAAAGTACAAGACCAAGGGGCAAGGGGCTACGCTGGCGGTGGTCAGGCGATCGCAGGCCCTCTACCGGGGGAAGGGTTCGCCTGCGCCTTCCCCAGCAGAGGACCTACCTCTGAATGGTGCACACTGTCCTGGGAGTGAGTCTGACAGTAAGAGTAGGGGGTACGTAGGAGGAGGCAAGGTCGTAGCTAAGGAAAGGTTGTACACACCAGTTTACGAGTTCAGGGCCCTCTCAGAGGAGGTAACAACCCTACGTCTCGGTGCCTCGGAGGCTTGTCAACTGGATTATGGATAGAAGTTTCAAGGGGTGGGAACCCTTGTGCCAGAGGAGGGGGTCGCTTATATAGAGTGCGCCAGGCCCCTCCGGCCCTCGGTTACACATGGTTCAATGTGAGTTAAGACATGGGCGTTACTGGTAACACCATCTATTAATGGTCTTTCTGAATATAGAGTGAACGCCTGACCGTTGCCATCCTAGGGTGTTTTTAGATCTTCTGTACTCCGAGTGTTTCTTCGTATGGTCGAGTGATGCTACTGTGGTCAAGTACAATTGAGGTATCCGAGTGGAATTTTCGGTCGAGTGGATTGCACTTCAAGGTGATTTCAGTCGGTATCTTCCGTTGGACTTTGAATGTCTTTGATTCTAGGGCAGTGTCCCTAGGCAGGTTGTCTAGATCAGGCCTGTGACCCTATGCTAGGTACATGTCATCGTCATTAGCCCCCGAATGGGTTGAGGTCCGAGTGAAGAAGGTTTGAAGTTGGTTCCAACTCGATTCCATGCTTCGGAGGCATTTCATCGAGGTCTGGAAAGCACACTGGTACTTTAACCGTGCATCAGTCGCCTTGATCGATTCTGGTTTCTATGATCGCCAAGTGAATTATGTCGTAAATCTTTGAGTGAATTAGAGTGTGAAATCTTTGACGCGATTGAATGCTCTGCGGTCTCCAGATCTCATGGGATTTGAAATTTTGGAGAAGCGCGCGGGTCGGGGTGTGGCGCAGTAAACAGAACGAGTAGATAGGAACTCCTCAATCTTCGCACCATCTTTTTTGCCACGTATCAGGCCAACGCCTATTATGGGATGCGATAAGATCATTTGGGACCACGAGTCAGCCACTCGGAAGCAGTCCCATAAAGAGCGCCGAGGCCAATGCGAGGCACTGTGCATTCCATTCGACCCCTTCGTCTCTGCTTCTCCACCTTGCTTGTCTCTGCTTTCAACGTTTCCGCTCGCCCTGCTTGAACTCCGCCGCCATGGTGAAGGAAAGGGTTGCGGCGAAGAAGGCGACACCCGCGGCGAAGGGGTTGTTGTCGCGGTCCGGTCTGCCGCCTGGTTGGATCGAAGGGGACTGGATCCGCTCCACCCTCGTGAGGGAGGACTTGGAGAATCTTGCCCATGACGGCCTGATTGCTCATGGGTCCTGGAGGCTGCCGGGAAGTGAATGTGAGCCCCATCCGTGCGAGGGTGAGTGCATCCTCCTTACCACTCACATCGATCGAGGATTCTCCCTGCCTCCACATCCATTCTTCTAGGGTTTTTTGCATTTCTTCGGTGCCCAGATTCATCACTTTCCTCCCAACACAATCTCATACATCGCTACATTTGTTTCCATGTGCGAGAACTTCCTTGGGTGCCAGCCACACTGGGGCTTGTTCAAACACATTTTCACTCGTCGATCCCAATCGGCAAAGAAAGCCAACCCAGATGACGAAAAGACGCATCTGATCCAGATGTGTGGTGGTTTAGGAATCTAGATGAGGGGTAGAAGTACTTTTCCTCCCATGACTTTTCCCGAGTCAGTTAGGGGATGGCAATCTAATTGGTTCTACTTCAAAGATGTTCCGACTCCCGGTCAGTCGACTGGCCTTCCTCCTTTCTCTCTAGAGAGACTCCGCACCACTCGTTCACTAATTGTAGCGCCCGAGGAGAAGGGGGAGGTGCGAATGTTAGTCGACGCAATCATTGCATTGGTTCAAGGTGGAGTGATGTGTCTGGACCTATTGGAGGTATTCCTCAGCCGACGCATCCAGCCCTTGCAGGCCCACGACCACCCTATGTGGATGTACTCTGGTCCAGAGGACACCGCCCGAACACACCCAGAGGAGGTTGATGAGGAGACGGTGGCCCAGTGGCTCAAGAGCATTACTGGCAACAAGGATAACCCCAGGGGGTCTAGGAGGATTCTGCCATTCGATGCCAATAATGCTCCAGAAGAGGTCAGCCTCAATTTACCGAGTGTTTTTCCCCTTTCAATCTACAATTGTTCTTGAATCCGACTGATACTTGTAACTTGTGTCTTGCAGATTTCACCAAGACGTACTCGATGCCGAATGGAGGGCAGTACCAAGAAGGAGTTGAGAGAGATGGCAAGAGCAGTGATTATCAGTATTGTGACACCCCGAGACCGATGCACGAGGTGTCTTCCAGTTATTCGCTGCCATTCCCATGTCTTTTGCTTGCATGTTGCACTTGCCATGTCATCATGTGCATTGCATCTACATAGTTTTCAAAACTTGCATCCGTTCGTAGTTTCCCGATCTTCCACTTCTCTCTTTTGTCCATTCTGAGCCAAGATACACTCGCACGAGCCCGCAGCACCTTCGAATATTATTTTATAAGTGGCATAAAAAAATTCTCGGAATAGGGTGAAAGTTGACATGCGGTCTTATTATAGTGTAGACATACCGCCTGCCAAATTTCGTCGCATTCGGAGTCCGTTTGGTAGCCCAACCGTTAAACTATAGAGACACCGTTGCCGGACTGACGTCGGATGTTTTCAGTCTCCGGAAATCCAGTGCCGGGCAGCCACCCCCTCTCTTCTCAGCCCGCTTACCCCTCTACACAGCACACCTAGGCCTTCCTAGACCCCTCTCCGCACCGGTGCTGTCAGATCCCGATCGGAGGCTCTGGTTCACCCCAAAAACACAGAACCCTACCCCCTACCCTATTTATACATCCTCCACTTCCAAATTTGGGCAACCCTAGCCCCTAGACCCTTCCCCTACCTCCCAGCCGCCCCCACCTCATTTTCTATGGGGCACCGGCCGCAATCTGCCACTTGGCGCCGCCACCCGCCGGCGCCCCGGCCAATCCGGGCATGCCACGTTAGCTCCGCCGCCGTCTCTAGCCAACCGGCGGCCTCCACATCACTTCCCCGCGCCCCCTCCATCGCGCCAGGCCCTGCGAGCCCAGATCTGGCCCGCCCGTCCCGAGCCGCCCGCCGCCGCAGGCCAGAGCACCCCGCTCGTCTGGCTCCCGCACCTCGCCTCCTCCGGCCCGTGCTGCGCCGCCCCACACCCAGCGCCCTCGTCGGCCCGCCACCAGTTGTGTTTCCCGCCTCCGCCCAGTTCAGGTTACGCAGCCGCCGCCGCCGGTCATATCTCCGTCCTTCCTTTCTACTTCTTCCCCTAATCTCTCTATCCCTCTCTAGTTCAGCGCTGCCACCGCCATGGATCTCCGGTGTTGCTTCGTCTACCCTGGATCCCGTCGATCTCCACTACCGCCACCTGGATCCGACCTCTCCACCACCGGATACGCCTCGCCGCCTCGATCCTCGTCGCCGATGAGCCAAGCCGCGCCACAGAGGTCCCTACGCCATCGGCCTCGCCTCTGCTTCAAGCGAGGAGGACGAAGCCTCCGCCCTCATGGAGCATCGCCCCGCTTGGGCCTCTTCCACACATGCGCGACCCAAGCCGGCCCAGCCTCGTTCCTGGCCCAAAGCCGTCGGCCCAGCTACCTCCCCCCCACACCTGGACCGAGCCCATCTGGTGAGATTACGGCCCAGTGCTTGTTTTTTTCATTCGGCGATTTTCCTAATTATCCAGAAAAACTACACTCCCTAAAAAAATCATGTCACGTGTGCTTCTTGTGAGGGTGATATATTTGTGCATGTTTGTCCTATGATGTTGTATGATATGTCAAAACGTTAATCTTAGAGTGCTCTACATGTTGGTTGCATTTACATTCATGTTAGGTTGCATCTTGACATGTTAATCTCTGTTACAAAAGTGCTAAGTGTTGTTAACTGCTAAAAACTGTTATAACTTGCTCATTTGTCATTTTCATATATTTTTGTGTGATTTTTTTAGCATCATGTCCACATGTCTTAGGATCACAATCATGTCATCTTTGGAATGGTGTTATTCATTTGTCATGATATGCCATGTGGTGTGTGAAACAAGCTTGCAAAGTGGCCTACTCGCTGTTTGCTATTTTCTGAGACTTGGTAAATTATGCTAAGTCTGAATCTGTTATATTGTGATGCCATGTTTGCTTGATGCTACAGTCCAATCTATGCATAGTTGGAGATGTACAATGATCATGTTTTGAAGACCATTTTATGCTCTATCCATCCATGCCCTTGTTTGCATTGATAGCCTGCTGTAGCATGTCTCTTTCTTGCTCTCAAGTTATCATCATGGTAAATCTGTCATCCTATAAACAACATGTCCCAGCAAAGCTCATTGTAATCAATCTATGCATCTTATGGAGTTGTGTCAATGGTGTTATTTGGATTATGCCATGCCTATTACCTGTTTATGAACTTTGCATACTTATTAGAATTGCTATGCTTGCTGTTATAAGCCTCCAAAGGCAGCATCATGATGTTGTTGTTTGCATCCCCAGATTTTCACTAATTCCGAGAATCTGCTATATCATGTTTGCATCTTGTTTTGATGAATGGCATGAACCTGTTACTCTTATGTATATACCATGTGGTCTTATTTGAGCTCCTTGTTATGTTCTAGCATGCCATGCTTTTGCTTTCCATGTTCTTGTGCTGTAGCGTAATTATTTCTTGCCTCCAACATGTCATCATTTTAATTCTGCTCATGTGTATGCCTAGTTTTCACTAAGTCATAATCTGTGATATAAAGTTTGCTTCTTGCCTTGATCATGTTGGATTAATCTTGAAGCCTATGAACCTGAACCTTGATGATAATTGAAGCTTGTAATATGTGCTTTGAGTGCATGCCATGATTGTTGTGCCTATCTTGTACTTGTAGCATTTTATTTGTATGCTTGTAAGATGCCTAGTTGCTGTTTTGGACAGCTTGTCCTTTAAACATGTTTCATGTGTATGTGTTGAACCGTGGCTCCGTTTGGAGCATGCTCTATATGAAACTTGCTTAGTTTTGCATGTACATGCATCATGTCATGTTGCATCCATACTTTGAGTGTGTTTGCATGATGTTTGAATGCATTTTGCATCAATGCCATGTGTAACTTGTTTTGCTCATATCTTTTAGGCCGTAGCTCCGAATTAAATAAACTTTATATGTAACTTGACTAGAAAATCGTGTAGATCATCATGGTGCATCCTAACTTACTTTTTAACAACTATAACATAAGGTTTGTTCAGATCTGGACCAATTTCTAAATTTGCATATGAGGACTTACCGGAATTGTTATATGTTGTTTCCGGCCTCATTTAAACTTGCTTTGTTGTGATGTCTTGTATGATTCTTCTCTTGCCATGATTAGCATCATGTAGCCGTGCCATGCATCATACTTGGTTGAGCATCATGTCTTGTTTATGTGTTGTGTGTTTACCATGTTGTTTGCTTCTTCTCGATAGTTCCTGTTTTGTTGCGATCGTGAGGATTCGTTTGACTACGCTCGGTTCGTCTTCGTGGCTTCGTCTTCTTCATGGACTCGTTCTTCTTCCTAGCATGATCTCAGGCAAGATGACCGTCACCTTGGATCTCATTACTATCATTGCTATGCTAGTTGTCTCATTGCTATCGCTATATGTCACGCTACCCACCACTTGTTCTTCAAGACTCCAAGTATGCCATGAAATAACATCTAACCTTTTTCACCATCCCAGCAAACCGTTGTTTGGCTATGTTACCTCTTGCTCAGCCCCTCTTATAGCATTGTTAGTTGTAGGTGAAGATGAAGTTTGCTCCATGTCGGAACTTGGATGTTGGAATATCACAATATCTATTACTATAATTAATGCACCTATATATTTGGCAATGGGTGGAAGGCTTGGCCTTTTGCTCGGTGTTTTGTTCCACTCATGCCGCCTTAAGAACAGATAGACCGATGTTATGTTCCTTGATTTTGTGTTCTTAACGCGGTTGGGGTTATGTGGCCCCCTCGACAATTCCCTTTGAATAAAACTCATCCAGCAAGGCCCAACTTTGGTTTTAATTTGCCAACATAATAAAGCTATTAATTAATTAATTCATTTTGCATAGGGGGTCTTGTCTTTGAGGATTCTTAATTCAACATAATACAGGGGGGCCAGTGCTGATGGTGCTGGTCCAAACTAGAGCACCGTGTGGGCTACCTCGGGTGACCCAACGACTTCAGTACTGTACGCGTAGCTCATCCGCCGTGTCCTGAGAACGAGATACGCGGCTCCTACCGGGATTGTCGACACGTCGGGAGATCTTGCTGGACTTGTTTTACCATTGTCGAAATGTCTTGTGCACTGGGATTCTGAGTCTGATCGGGTTGTCCCTAAGATAAGAGGTTTTACCTCTGCTGATTGTGAGAGCTTGTGATGGGTTAAGTTGAGACACCCCTGCAGGGTTATGATCTTTCGAGAAACGTGCCCGCAGTTATGTGGCAGATTGGAATTTGTTAATGTCCGGTTGTAGAGAACTTGACAGAGGATCCGAAATAAAATACACCAACCGTGTGTGTAACCGTGATCGTCTAATTTCAAGTAAGTCCGGGAAGAGAACACAGTGGGGTTATGTATGGACGTAGGTAGTTCAGGATAACTTAGTGATCATTACTAGTTTGTGACCGTTTGGGTAGCTTCTCATCTTTCTCTGGAATCATAAATTAGCCACCATATAATGCTTAGCCGCTGCTGCAACCTCGCCACTTATCCTTTCCATACCCATTAAGCTTTGCTAGTTTTGATACCCATGGTAATGGGATTGCTGAGTCCCCGTGGCTCACTGATACTACAACTACAGTTGCAGGTATAGGTGTTCGGTGACTTGACGTGAGAGCGATGTTTACTTGTGTTGGATTTCTTCTTTCTTCTACTTAGTCAGTCTTGGGATAGGTTCCTGGTCGACAGCCTGGGATAGCATGGTGGATGTCGTTGTGTTTTTCATGTGTTTTCATCCGTAGTCGGATGTCTTGTGTAAGATGTGTTGTATTCAGGTGGCAATTGTATGACTTGTATGTATCCCCATCTATTTATGTAATGGTACGGTGTAATTATATCCATCTTGCTAAGCGCCCGAAATGCGGTTGTGCCCCAATCACGAGGTTAACACGTGGTCGGGATATAATCGCATCTTGGGCGTGATAAGTTGGTACCAGAGCCTCGACCGACCATAGGAGCCCCCTTGATTGATCATAGTCTGGCTGTTGTCGAGTCTAGAAGAAAACTATTTTGGAGTCTAGTTATATCGGAGAGGATTTCTTTTTACACCTCAGCCCCATCGTCACTCTGGTGAGGAATCTTGACATAGGTGTTTTGAATTACTCCTCTTCCCCTTCAATTTTTTTAGGATCATGCAGTTAGTTTTCAGATCATTGTGAGGTCATCCCTTGTCATCCGATGCATTTCTCGTCAAGTGGATTTGATCCTCTTCATCTTTGCAAGTTCAATCCTCAGTTCTTTTGAATCGGCGTTGTTTTCCCCATCGGAAGTGGTCTTTCTTTTTCCCACCCGCCCACCCTTTCTGTTCTCGGAGCCGGAGTCCTTAATCGTGTATCCAATTTATCTTTGCGAAGCCTTTGCTTTCTTTCCTCAATTATTTCAACTGGTGAATTCTCGTCTCGTTCGTCATTCTTCTTCTCTTTTTTTCTTTCCCGGTGGATTTAATTCAAGTTTTCGGTGTTGATCATATTCTTTCCCTCGGCTCAATTATTTCCCCTTGCTCATTCGCCTCTCGCCATTTAATTGTTCCAGAGTTCCGAAGACATCTCAGAAGATTCGTGGTTGCATTATTTCGAGGTTGTCACCTCATTCGAGTCTTTCAATCATTCTGGTGCATCTTATCTCTTTCAAACATCCTTTTTCAACGGGGTTTTCTCTTTGGTGGGCTCATAACCCACAAGTTTTTTTCTAGGATCTTACCTGACTCTTCTAATTTTTCGGAGTTATTCCCAAATTCTTTCAAAGTGTGATGTAAGAATGGATTCCATCAGTCATATGCCTTCTCCAAGATCGCTTTCAAATTCTTTTCATGTTTGGTTCAACATCTTCTCTTTTCATTCTTCCGGAGTATCTTAACAATTTTTTGTGGTATTCCTCGTCGTCATTCTCACCATTTGCAGATCGAAGAAGAGTTTCCCTCTAAATCCTTGTCTGTTCTCTTGAAGATTCGTGGTTCTAGCTTCATGTTATCCTCTCAAATTATTTCATTGTCATAAATTCTTTTCTTTAACCATTCGAAGTATTTCATGAATTCTTTCCATCTCGATCCTCCGAAGGCCATCATTTCAGAAGATTTATTTATTCTCAGTTTTCAACTCCGTCCTCCAACTATTCTCAATTGATGCCTCTTCGTTCGTCTCCATATTCTTCCGGTGCTTTGTCCAAGTATCATTTAATCAGTTCGCGATCTCTTTGTTCTCTTTGTTTTCTTGTATCTAAATTCCCTCAAGTTTTCTAATCGTTTTCTAATACTTTTCGGTGATTCATTCTCTTTACCGCGTTCAATTTCAATTCATATGGTAGTTCGTTCAAGATTCCTTTTCCTTGGTCATCATATCAACCCATTAGTTCTTTTCAATCATATCGGTAGCTCATGAAGACTTTCTCAAATTTTGCGCTGTGTCCCCCTTTAATCATTTTCAACACGAATAAGTGGTATGCAAATCCATTGCTTCACATAAATTTAATTGGAGGAGGATAAGCATAACATCTTATTCTTCTTTTATCAAGTTGATTAATCCCTCCTTTCAGAATTTGTTCATGATGAATAAATTCTAATCCCAAGTATTTTCATCTTTCTTCTCCGGAGTTCAAAGTTTACTCGGCTATCTCGGCGGAATATCCATCTAAATCATTGCAAGGATTTATTCTTATTCTTGTCATACTCCGTTCCGATCTCATCATCCTTTTGTTATCGGAGTTTGTCATGGTGGTTCATCATGAGTTAAATTCATTCGTCAAGTGTTCATCAATAATTGTTTTGGAGCAGCTCAAGTCTTCCTCTTCTTGCACCTCGAAGTGCAATTAATTCTCCGTATTCTTTGGAAGTGGAGTTTTGCATTTCTTCGTTATTCTCAGCTATTCAATCCCTATGTAGTGGCAGAACTTCACCTCAAGTTTTGGGATGTTTACATAAGCCCACAACAAGCATATTCTTTTGTTGTTTATTTTCTCAACAATTCCTTTCAATCCTTCTAAGGATGCTTTCAAATTCATTTGTGGTGAAAGTTGTCATCATCTTCTCCGTTCTTTTCATTCCATTCCTTCAATTCTTCTGGAGGCATTGTGTTGTTCCTCTTGTCAAGTATCGTTCCATATTGTTAAGATAATGTTCTATTCCTTCCATTTTCAGTTGGAGTGCTGCCCAAATTCCTTCGTTTGAATTCCTTTTCTATATATTTTAGACAGAGTGGTTTCTAATTCATTCTTGTTCCTTGAGCTCTTGTTTCATGTCTTTCATCCTACAAAGATTCTCGTTATGCTCCTTCTTCCTCCTTTGTAACAGCGCTTCTCAATCCCGTTCATCTCCGTTGTGTTCTTTCTTCCAAGTTGTTCAACCTCTCAAGATTCTTTGTTTCACTCATTTATCGAAGAAGAACATTGTTCTTCCTATTCCTATTCTGTCTCGTTCCTAAGATTTTGGGACGAGATCTCTTGTTAGCAGGGGAGTGTTTTCACACCCCGAGATCGATGCGCCAGATGTCTTCCAGTTATTCGTTGTCGTTGCCATGTCATTTGCTTGCGTGTTGCACTTTGCCATATCATCATGTGCATTGCATATGCATAGTTTTCAAAACATGCATCCGTTCGTAGTTGCTCAATCTTCCAGTTCTCTCTGTTGTCCGTTCTGAGCCCAGACACACTCGCACGCGCCCGCGGCACCTCCGAATGTTATTTTATAAGTGGCATAAAAATGTTCTCGGAATAACGTCAAAGTTGACGTGCGGTCTTATTATAGTGTAGATAGACCGCCAGTCAAATTTCGTTGCATTCCGAGTCCGGTTGGTAGCACAACCGTTAAACTATAGCGGCACCGTTACTGGACTGACGTCGGACGTTTTCGGTCTCCGGAAACCTAGTGCTGGGCTGCCACCTCCCTCTCTTCTCAACCCGCTTACCCCTCTACACAGCCCACCCAGGCCTGCCTAGACCCCCCTCAGCACCGATGCCGACGGATCTCAATCAGAGGCTCTGGATCACCCCAAAAACACCTAACCCTAGCCCCTACCTATTTATACATCCTCCACTTCCAAATTTGGGTAACCCTAGCCCCCTAGACCCTTCCCCTACCTCCCAGCCGCCCCCACTTCGTTTTTCGTGGGCCGCCAGCCGCAGCCTGCCACTTGGCGCTGCCACCCGTCGGTGCCCCGGCCAATCCGGGCACGCCACGTCAGCTCCGCCGCCGCTTCCAGCCAACCGGTGGCCTCCACGTTGCTTCCCCACACCCCTCCACCGCGCCAGGCCCTGCGATCCCGGATCCGGCCCGCCCGGCCCGAGCCGCCCGCCGCCGCATGCCCGAGAACCCCGCTCGCATGGCTCCAGCTCCCCCAGCGCGTCCCAGCCTCGCCTCCTCCGGCTCCTCCCGCTCCGCCCCTCGCCCAGCGCCCTCGTCGCCCCGCCACCGGTCGTCTTGCCCTCCTCCGCCCACTTCAGGTTACGCAGCCGCCGCCACCGGTCATCTCTCTGTCCCCCCTTTCTACTTCTTCCCCTAATCTTTCTCTCCCTCTCTGGTTTAGCACTGCCACCGCCATGGATCTCCGATGTTGCTTCGTCTGCCCTGGATCACGTCGATCTCCACCACCGCCACCCAGATCGGCCTTTCCACCACCGGATCCGCCTCGCTGCCTCAAGCCTCATCGCCGGTGAGCCAAGCCGCGCCCCTGCAGTCCCTGCGCCGTTGGCCTTGCCTCTGCTTCGAGCAAGGAGGACGAAGCCTCCACCCACGTTGACTAGCGCCCAGTTTGGGCCTCTTCCATCCATGTGTGGCCCAAGCCGGCCCAGCCTCGTCCTTGGCTGTTGTAGGGTGAAACCCTAGGTGATATCTTTTCATACTTAGAGGGAAAAAAGTGGCAAGAACACAAGAACGCAAGAACACAAGAGGAATCTCTCAAACAAAACCACAATCACACATCCACTAGAGTAGCATACATGAGATCCACAAGAATACAAGATCAATCCAAGGAAATAAGCACTAGGTAGATGATCTTCCCACTCCTAGGAGATGAGGTCTTGATGGTGATCTACTCCCTTGGGAGGTCTTGAAATCTACGAGGATTCTTACCAAGAGGGGTCTTGATCTCCAAGAGGAGGGGATACAAGGAGCAAAGCTCTCAATGTCTATCAAATACTTTGCTAACCCCTCCAATGAGCTAGGGATAGAGTATATATAAGTCTCGGGACGAAATAGTGGGAGTTGGGGGGGGGGTACAAAGGACCAAACGGTCGCTAAAATAAAAACAAGCCGGAGAGGGGGCCGGGTACCCGGGGGTCCTAGGCCCAGGCACCTGGGGTGGATGCTGACGGCTGGAGCGACCGGGGTCGAGCACCTGGGCGAGTGCGGTGGCTGAAGGGGGCCAGGCCGGGCACCCGCGGGATGAGAGCTCGGGCACCCGGGGCGCACTGGGACGGCCCAGGCATAAGGCCGGACACCCGGGGTGCCACCCAGGGTGCGGTTGGGCACTTGGCCGGGCACCCGGTGCTTGGCGGCCGGGCACCCGAGGCCGGCTGGGGACGCCGCCAGGAGGTGGATGGACACCCGGGCGGTCCAGGGGGCTTGGCCCATTCCTCGTCTTCCTCCTTCTTCTCTTGCTCCGTGCATACTTGTGGATCCATCACCTCCTTCTCATGATCATCTTCTTGGTAGCTAAGAATGCATAACATTTCCTTGTGAGGTAGAATCCAATTCTCATACAAATCCGAACGAAACTCGAAGAGGAAAGAATTCACCTCGTTCCTGATATCGCGTGCACTTGCCCTTGTCATTAGTCCCGTTGGTGCCGGAATGTCCATGGGGATGATGGAGGGATGCTCCGCATCATCCTCCGCCCCTTGAGGAAGATCCATCCGCGGATCAAGATCTTCATCACCATGGAAACGTGACAAGTCCTTGACGTTGAGATGTTGCTTACATTGTACTTGGCTCAGGGGATGTCGATTGTCGGAGTTATTGACCACGGGTACCCTGAAGACGGCAAGATATTTTTTTCAGACATCGGGGCTAGCAAAGCCCCTCAGTCTGACTACCCGGCCACTCCTGCCGGCTCCCCATCCGACTGCTCTGCCGGGCCGGCTACCGACTGCGCCAACCAGCCGGCTGCTGACTGCGCCAACCAGCCGGCTGCCGACAGCTCCAACCAGCCGGCTGCCGACTGCAGCCTGACCCAACACCGACGAGACGGTCGTACCCGAGCACTATTCACGTGTCACCCCAGCCATCATGTATAGTGTCACTTGTCCCCTGGCACTATTTATGAAGTGACACAGGGGACAAGGATGACACCCACCATGCCTTGCCCATGCCACTACCTAGCTTACTCTCTAAGCTACCCCACACTATATAAAGGAGACCTCATCCATCCATCTAGTGGGGGGACACTCATGCATGGAGACGCAGGCACACACCCATTTCATACGGCCACTAGCCACGGCCATGCACACACTTGTGCTCGTCCGGCCACTCGCATATGTAAAGCCAGATGCCTATGGCACTGAGCTCATATACAGCACAAGGAGCAGCCTGTACCAGAGATACCACATATACTCAGACATGCAGGAGTAGAGGTGTTATCTCTCCGGAGAGCCCCGAACATGGGTAAACTACCGCGTGCTATTCGCATACCCGTCCTTGGATATTCCGGCCACAGTCTTGCCCTCACACGAAGCCACTTCATGGCAACTGTCGTTTCGCAACCCCCTAATGAGAAAAACATGACAGTTGGCGCCCACCATGGGGCAAGCTACTGCTGGTTTCGCAGTCCGGGCGGGACCCCTTTCGCCATCCTCACCGTGGCGTCGCCATCGTCTCCCCGACTGCACTCGGGGGCTCGACATCGACTCGCCCCCGGGGCAGCCACGCGGAGCGGCACGTCCCCGTCGTCGGCTTCGCCATCTTCGCCAGCTCCGAGACGTCGCCGCCGTCTCTCCGACGGTGCTCGGAGGCTCGACATCAACTCGTTCCCAGGGCGGCCACGGCGAGCGGCGCGTCCTCGTCGTCGGCCTCGTCATCCTCGTCGCCTCCACCGCGACATCGCCGCCGTCTCTCCGGCTGCGCCCAAGGGCTCGACGCCAGCTCGCCTCCGCGGGGGGGGGGGGG
>LR738714.1:230327086-230367687 GCA_902687465.1 Secale cereale
GGGGGGGGGGCACGGAGCGGCTCGTCCTCATCGTCGGCCTCACTATCTTCGTCACCACCACAGCGACATCGGACACCCATCGCGGCTCCGCCGTCGGCTGTCTCCCCGGTCATCAGCTCCGGCCTCGTCTCGGCCGCACCTCCACACGAGGGTTCGCTGGCCACCTCCGTTCCAGGGTGTACATGCACTCGTGCCCAGCTAGCTAGCTAGCAAAGCAGAGCCAATTGATTCGGCTGTGTGTATGCTTGCTAGCTAGCTAGCTTGGCTTGTTTGGGTACAGGCGGCCAGCCACGCCGACGGCGACCATGCAAACGCTGCCGTCCGGCGACTGGCCGCGCCAGTCGGTCGTCTCGAGCTCGCTCCGGCCTCGTTTCGCTCCGGCCCGGTCGTCCGCGCGTCCCCTCGGTCGCTCCGGCCGTACGGCCGCGGCTCCCCGTTGCCCGCGCCTCTGCTTCGCCCGCCACCATCTGCCGCTGCTGCACCACCACTCTGACCTGGTCTCGGCCTTGTTCGGCACCGCCATGCACGCGCACGGGACCAAGCGCCCAACCCAACTCCCATCTCGAGCTTCCATCGCTGCACCCATGCAAGTCAAACACGACCTATGCACTAGCTATATGCTACACGGAGAAAACTCGTATAATCCCCGTATGCAACTTAGGCAATGGTCATATGCATCCTGTACAGTGGCTTTGCGCAAGTCGGATGCTGCCCATATGCTCACTTCCTTCCCCTCCTGGCCGCGCTGCGTCGCCCCGGCATCGCTTCCGTGCCCGGCCTCGACCCCTCACGCGTCCGCTCCGCCATGTAGTCGCGTTGCCAGCCGCTCCTCTACCGAGCGCAGCCGCCGTGACGCCCTTCGCGGCTGCCTTCTCCCCAGCGTCTGGCCTCCCGTTCGGGCGGAGGCCTCCGCTCCTGGCTGCTCCACAGCCGCACCTCGCCGACTGGTGTTGTCCCAGCTGCCGGCTGCCGGGTCGCCTCGCCATGCTCCCCTCCCATGCTGGTCGAAGCTGCGTCCTCCGCCCCACGGCCGCGTGACCCGCACTGGCTGGCTCCGCGCCACCTGGCCTCCTCCATCGCGCACCTGGCAAGCGCTGCTCCGCCCGCGCGACTTAGGCCGTCCAGCCGCGCTGCCGCCGCGCCCCGGCCGGGTGCTCCTCCGCCTCGACCACAGGCCGGGTCGGCCCATGGCTGCTCGTGACGGCCTTGAGCCGCCTGTTCCGCGGCCTTGGCCGCCTCTCGCGCCGCCCTCGCTGGGTGCTGCCGACGCCGCCTGCTCCACAGCCGGTCGCCGGCTACCTCCCGCGCCGCCCCAGCGTGGTCCGCCGCTGCCGCGCCCGCCGCATGCGCCGCTCCACGCCCGGCCGCCAGGTCACCCCCGCCGGACTCACCTCCCCGCACCGGCTCTTGCCGCCTGCCTTCTCCACCGCGGCCCGGACGGCCGGCCTGGCCGGCTGCGGGCCCTTCCGCGTCCCCCGCCTGGCTCCATCCGTGCCCGGCCGCCTCCCGCCATGCGTGCCGGCAGCCCCGCACGCCTGCGGCCGGCTCGCCGCTCCAGCCGCCCGCTGGCTCCACTTCCACCGCTCCAGCTGCCCGCTTCGACCGACTGCTCTACGCAGAAACGAAGCAAAACAAAGAAGGAAGAAAAAGAAAAAGGGGCAAGTCCGGCGGCTGGAGACGAGAAGAAGAAAGAGAAAAGAAACAAAAGTCAGAGACTGGCTGCTGGGCCAAGAAAAAGAAAAGAAGTAGAGCGTCCGGCTGCCAACAGCCGATAGAAGAAACAAATGTCCGTCCGGCTGCCAGCAGCCGGCCGAAAAGAAGAGGAGAAGAGTGTCCGGCTGCCAACAGCCGGCAGAAGGGGCAAGTGTCTGTCCGGCTGCCAGCAGCCGGCCGAGAAGAAAAAAGAAAGAAGAAGAGTCCGGCTGCCAACAGCTGGCTGTTAGCAGCCGGCTGTCCAAGAAAGAAAAGAAAAGTGTCCGTCCGGCTGCCAGCAGCCGACGGACGAGAAAATAAGAGAAGTACCCATCCAGCTGCCAGCAGCCGGCCGGAGAAGAAAAAGAAGAAAACAAGCGACGCCTCCGTCCGCCCGTGGTACCGCTCTACCGGCGGCCCCACCTGCCCGCGTCAGCGCCCGGTCGGCTGTGCTAAGCCGACCCGGCCGCCTCGAGGCATCGCCGGCTGTGCCAAGCCGGCTCGGCCGCGTCCCGCTCACCGCCTGTCCGGTCAGACCTGACCGGCCGGGCCCCCCTTCGGGCACCCGGAGGCTCGAAGACTTCACCCAGTGGATGCACCGGCACGCTTCGTTAGCGCTGAGCTGCGTCGGCTGTCTTCGGCAACCTCCGCCTCGCTTATGCGAAAACCAACGTGAGCTCCTCACCCGTGTATTTTTGCTCCATGCAAGCCCGGACAACCTCGAGCGATGCTCGGGGCGCTATCTCTGCATTTAATCACAGTTGCATTACTGTTCGCCCCGGTGCCAGCCAGAGTTGGCCCAGAGGCTGGTCGATTGGTCTGAGACGTTCATTCCCGCAGACGGCTTAGTAGCGTGCGCGGCACCGAAGGCCTACTCTTAGCCACAGACCGCAGAGCGGCTGTCCGGCTAGCAAGAGCAGATGCTGGAGGCCACCCACGCGAAAAACGTCCGGGAGAAAACGGTTCGGGCAACCCGGCCGTTTGCTTTATGAGTATCTGCTCGGTCGAATCTGCTCCCAGAGTCTGAGTACTGTACACTCCGCTCCACGGCCTACTCTCAGCCATAGACCGCAGAGCGGCTGTCCGGCTAACGAGAGCAGAAGCCAAAGAGCGGAGGAGACATGAAAAAGATTGAAGGGGGCTCGGACGAAACCGAGTCGGCACCCTCCGCATAAAACTTGCAATGCTAAAAGCAAACATTTGATATATATGCACAGACTAACTTTGTCTTTTGCATGATCATTTTTGTGGGGACCCCCCTCCTCGCTTGGAGGCTCGAAGGCTACAACCAGTGGGTGCGCTGGCGCGCCCCCACTGGAAGCAAGCCGCGCAGGCTACAACCCGCGACCGGATGTCATCGACAACACCAGTCGGCGGACCTCGAGTCCGCGCCCGACGAAATCAGTCGGCGGACTCCTCGTCCGCGCCCGACGCCACCAGTCGGTGGACCTCGAGTCCGCGCCCGACGACATCAGTCGACGGACTACAAGTCCGTGCTCGACGCCACCAGTCGGCGGACCCCGCATCCGCGCACGACGACATCAATCGGCCGACCTCGAGTCCGCACCCGACGACACCAGTCGGCGGACCCCACGTCCGCGCACGATGACATCAGTCGGTGGACTCCGCGTTCCCGCCCGACACCACCAGTCGGCGGACCCCGCGTCCGCGCCCCACGACATCATTCGGCGGACCCCGCGTCCGCGCACGACGACATCAGTCGACGGACCCCGCGTCCGCGCACGACGCCACCAGTCGGCGGACCCCGCTTCCGCGCACGACGACCTCAGTCGACGAACCTCGAGTCCACGCCCGACGACTTGAGTCGGCAAACGACAAGTCCGCGCCCGACGCCACCCGTCGGCGGACCCCGCGTCCGCGCTCGACGACACCAGTCGGCGGACTACAAGTCCGCGCCCGACGACATCAGTCAGTGGACTTCGTGTCCGCGCCCGACGGCACCAGCCGGCGGACTCCGCGTCCGAGCCCGGTAGCCGGCACACTCCGTGTCCGCGCCCGGCACCCTAGACGCCATCGTCTACACCACCAACCGCGAAAGGCCTCCGTCCAACTATTACAAGTTGCCCGGAGGCTCGGAGGCTACACCCAGCGGGTGCGCTTGCGCTCCCCCGCCGGAAGCAAGCCGCGCTAGCTGCAACCTATCGGCCATCAACGAGCATCTTCTACATCAACAAACGCTAAAGAACCTCCGCCCAACTTTGACAAAGTTGCCCAGAGGCTCGGAGGCTACTGTCGGAGATATTGACCACGGGTACCCTGAATACGGCAAGATAGTTTTTTCCAGACATCGGGGCTAGCAAAGCCCCTCAGTCCGACTGCCCGACCGCTCCTGCCGTCTCCCCGTCCGACTGCTTTGCCCGGCCGGCTACCGGCTGCCGACTGCGCCAACCAGCCGGTTGCCGACAGCGCCAACCATCCGGCTGCTGACTGCAGCCTGACCCGACACCGACGAGATACCGACGAGACGGCCATACCCGAGCACTATTCACATGTCACCCTAGCCATCATGTATAGTGTCACTTGTCCCCTGACACTATTTCTGAAGTGACCCAGGGGACAAGGATGACACCCTCCATGCCTTGCCCATGCCAGTACCTATCTTACTCTCTAAGCTAGCCCACACTATATAAAGGAGACCTCATCCATCCATCTAGTGGGGGACTCTCACGCATGGAGACGCAGGCACACACCCATTTCTTACGGCCACTAGCCACGACTATGCACACACTTGTGCTCGTCCGGCCACTCGCATATGTAAAGCCAGATGCCTATGGCACTGAGCTCATATACAGCTCAAGGAGCAGCCTGTACCAGAGATACCACATATACTCAGACATGCAGGAGTAGGGGTGTTATCTCTCCGGAGAGCCCCGAACATGGGTAAACTACCACGTCCTATTCGCATACCCATCCCTGGATATTCCGGCCGCAGTCTTGCCCTCACACGAAGCAACTTCGTGGCATCTGTCGTTTCGCAACCCCCCGTGAGAAAAACACGACATCGATCTTGTAAGCATTGCCGTTGTAGCGTGCTAGCACCTTGAATGGCCCATCAACGCGTGGAAGTAGCTTGGATTTGCGCTCCTTGGGGAAGCGGTCTTTGCGAAGGTGTAGCCAAATGAGATCACCCGGTTGGAACACCATTGGTGCCTTGTTGGTGTTGAGCTTGTTGGCGAGACGTTGGACTTAACGCTCGATCGTGGACCGCCTTTCTTCATGCACCTTCTTGAGATAACTTGCTCTTGCACTTGCATCCATGTTGGCGCGTTCTTGAAGAGGTAGAGGGAGGATGTACAAAGGTGACAAGGGGTTGAAGCCGTAGACGACCTCGAAGGGGGACTTGCCGGTAGTAGAGTGTTGTGCTCGGTTGTAGGCGTACTCGGCGATGGGTAGGCACTCCTCCCACTCCTTGATGTTCTTATTTATCATCACGCGTAGTAGAGTGGCGAGCACACGGTTGGTGACTTCCGTTTGGCCATCGGTTTGAGGATGATAGGCCGTCGAGAATAGTAGCTTGATGCCGAGCTTGGCACATAGTGTCTTCCAAAAGTAGCTTATTAACTTGACGTCGCGGTCCGAGACAATTGTCCTTGGTAGTCCATGTAGCCTCAAGATTTCCCTACAAAAAGATTTGCAACATGTGAAGCATCGTCGATCTTGTTGCAAGGAATGAAATGTGCCATCTTGGAAAATCGATCCACTACAACAAAAACGGAATACTTTCCATTTTGAGTTCTTGGTAATCCTAACACAAAGTCCATGCTAATGTCTTCCCATGGTTGAGACGGAATAGGAAGTGGCATATGTAAACCATGAGATTGGGCTTTTGACTTAGCTTTGCGGCATGTCGAGCACCGGTTGGTGTAGCGTGAGACGTCGCGGAACATCTTTGGCCAATGGTAGTGCTTGGAGAGCGTCGCGAATGTCTTGTCAAGTCCGAAGTGTCCCATTAGGCCTCCTCCATGAGATTCCTGCAAAAGGAGCAAACGAAGAGACGACTCAGGAATGCAAAGTTTGTTAGCTCTCATAAGATAACCATCTTTGATATGATATCGTTCCCACGAGGTATGCGTCACACATTTAGCATAAGGAGTCACAAAGTAAGCATCCTTCACATACAAGTCTTTAATATGCTCAAAGCCAATTACATTCAACTCAAGTTTGGTAACAAGCATGCATCTGCCGGAAAGTGCATCTGCCACAACATTTTCTTTGCCTTTGATGTACTTGATGACATAGGGAAAAGACTCAATGAACTCACTCCACTTAGCATGACGCTTGTTCAACTTAGTTTGACCTTTAAGATATTTAAGCGTCCCATGGTCCGTGTGAAGAATGAATTCATGAGGACGGAGATAGTGTTCCCACACATGCAAAACTCTCACTAATGCGTATAATTCCTTATCGTAGATGGGGTAATTAAGTTGAGAGCCGGAAAGGTTCTCACTAAAATACGCAATTGGGCGCTTTTCTTGCATGAGCACGCCTCCTATGCCGGTACCACTAGTGTCGCAGTGAATCTTGAAAAATTTATCAAAGTTAGGTAGGGCAAGTAAGGGTGCGTGAGTAAGCAATTTTTTTAGCTCGTTAAATGCAGTATCTTGCAAGGTACCCCAAACAAAGGGTGCATTCTTCTTCTTCAAAGCATGCAAAGGAGAAGCAATCGTGCTAAAGTCCTTTACAAAGTGTCGATAGAAACCGGCTAAACCAAGAAAGCTACGAACTTGTTGGAGATTCGTTGGTTAGGGCCAAGTTCTAATTGCTTCAATTTTAGTTTCATCAACATGAACACCTTGTGAAGAAACGACAAATCCTAGGAAAACAACCTTATCAATGCCAAAAGTGCATTTTTCCATGTTAGCATAGAGGCACTGTTTCCAAAGGGTTTGCAAAACCATACGGATGTGTGTCACATGATCCTTTAGCGACTTGCTAAAAACAAGCATGTCATCAAAGTAAACCACTACAAAGACGCCAATATAAGGTCGGAGAACAAAATGCATGAGACACATGAATGAGCTGGGCGCTTCCGATAAGCCCATCGGCATGACCAACCACTCATATAACCCAAACTTGGTTTTGAAAGCTTTTTTCCACTCATCACCCTCTTGAATGCGAATTTGGTAATAGCCACTTTTAGGATCGATTTTTGAAACGATGGTAGTACCACATAATTAATCAAGCATGTCATCTAGGCGTGGAATAGGGTGACGGTATCTAATGGTGATAGCATTTATCAGATGACAATCAAAGCACATGCGAAAACTTCCATCTTTCTTAGGCACGAGAATAACTGGAACGGCACAAGGGCTTAAGCTTTCACGTACATGACTGTTGTCGATGAGTTTTTGTACTTGATGTTGTATCTCCTTGGTTTCCTCGGGGTTGACGCGGTAAGGAGCCTTGTTCGGAAGTGGTGCGCTGGGTATGAGGTCGATGCGGTGTTCGATGCCGCGAAGTGGAGGTAGACCCGGTGGTAGCTCATCGAGAAAGATGTCTGAGAATTCCTGCAACAATTGAGACAACACTAAAGGTGGATGGTGAGAGTTGTTAGTTTGAACCACTTCATCTTTGCACACGAGGACATAGTGGATGATGCTAGTTGGGTTCTCGCACACTTCTCTCATGTCCCTTTTGGTGGCTAGTAGCACTATGTCACACTTATCTCTCAATGTGTGGGTACTCGAATTTGGCCTGTGGCGCTCGCTCTCTTTATGGTGGTTCCCTCTCTCACTAGTCTCTCCATGATGTGTCGAAACTTGCATGTCGACGATCACTTGGTTGGGGGACATAGGACGAAGCACACATTCCTTGCCCTTCATCTTGAAGCTATATTGGTTTGTTCGTCCATTGTGTAGGACACCTCGATCGTACTGCCACGGTCATCCCAAGATAAGGTGGCACACGGACATGGGGACAATATCACACTCCAAAGTATCTTCATATGCGCCGATCTTGAAGGAAACTTGAACCATGTGCTCAACTTGGATTGTGCCGGAGTCGCTAAGCCATTGAATCATGTAGGGACACAGATGCTTCTTCTTCACGAGTTGCAACTTGGAGCATAGTTCTTTACTTGCGAGGTTATGGCAACTACCTCCATCAATGATGACCTTGACCGAACGACCTTGAATTCTGCTTTGGTGTGGAAGATGTGACATATTTGGTCTTCATCGTGTTGTTGTTGGAGTGTCAAGACCTTGGAGACGACGAGAGCGGGACTTGAGTCGTTGTCGCAAAAGACTTGGTCGTCTTCATCCTCATTCACTTGGCGATGCATGGCCACATGCTCGAGCGCTTCCATTTCATCTTCGCTCATGGAATCGTATGTTCCATCATCGTTGAAGATCATTGTCCGTTTGTTGGTGCATTGGTATGACTTGTGTCCTTGGCAACCACAAGTGAAGCATTTCATTGAACTTGTCTTGACGGGGTCATCGGGTGGTGCCGGTGTTGGAGTAGTTTTGGACTTGTATGAGCTTGCCGGGGCACGAGTGGTAGAAGATGCTTGCTTCGAACTTGACTTGTCGCCGGTGATTGGGTATGCTCTTGTAGAGGTAGGAGGTGCCGAAGTTGTTGGAGCTTGAGTGTAAGAGCCGTAGTTCTTGATGAGTACTTGACGTATTTGAAGTCATCTTGCACTTGGCGCTCCGCTTTGGTTGCTTGGTGGACAAACTCGAGAAGGTTGGTGTAGGGTTGAAAGCCCGCAATCTTCTTGATAGGGTGATTGTAACCATTCAAGAACCAATCCATCGTTTGTTCATCATCTTCCTTAACATTTGCTCGAATCATAGCGATCTCCATTTCTTGATAGTATTCCTCCACCGTCTTGGTGCCTTGCTTGAGGAGTTGTAGCTTTTTGAAAAGGTCGCGTCTGTAGTGTGTAGGCACAAAGCTAGCTCTCATGACCTCCTTCATTGTAGTCCAAGTTATGATTGGTGTTTCACCTCTTGCTTGTCGTCACGAGATCACTTGTTCCCACCAAATGTGTAATGCCCCAGATGTAACACCTTTCCAATATGGCAATATATAAACTTTGGCTTCATCAATTCCATTTCGGGTTTCGTCATTTTGTTGTGTGCGTGTGTGCATTTCTTCCATGTCATGTTGTCATGTGCATTGCATTGCATTGTGTTGTCACTTGCATCCGGCCCCATTCGTCTCTTTCCGTTGTCCGTTTCGAGTTCCGACGCTCTCACACATGCCCGTGGCATCCCCGAGTCCTTCTTTCGTGTGTGGGCGTGTAACGTTTTCGGAATGGCGTGAGACTTGTCGTGCGATGTTGTTTTGGTACGTGTAGGACGCCTGTCAAGTTTCGTCGCGTTTGGAGTTCATTTGGTACTCCAACGGTTAACCTAGTGGGCTAAAAGAACCTCTTCTTTGAGGCCCAACACCCCCTCCACAACAGCCCACCAACCTAGCACAACCCTTCCCATCATCTCGGTCGTCGAATTGTGATCGCGTGGCCGAAAACCGCTCCCCATTTGGAGTCTCCTAGCTCCTTGTGCCTATAAAAACGTCCCCCATGTCCATTTCTCGCTCAAACCCTAATTTTTCTCCTCCCGCAGCCACCGGACGTGTCCACTCCGGCTGGACACGTCCAATCGGAGCCCCTCAGCCAATCGTGACGCGCCATGTGTCCGCCGCCGATCCCCACCGCGTCGGCCCGCGAGGCCAGACGCCGGCCCTCCGCCGCCGCTTCCGAGCCGAGCCGAGTGCCGCCGCCGCCCCGCTTCTTCTTCTCCGCCGGCCAGCCATCGCGCCACCGCCTCCGGCCAGCCGCCGGCCACCTCGGGCCAGCCGCCGGCCACCTCGGGCCAGCGCCGCCGCCCGCCGGTGCCCGAGTGCCCGAGCGCCCCACCGCCAGCGCCGAACGCCCCCGCCGCCGATCTCTCCTCCGGGCCCCTCGCCGCAGGGCGCCCAGGAGCCCAGCCGCCGGGCGCCGGGCGCCCAGGAGCCCAGCCGCCGGCCGCCGCCCATCGTCCTCCGGCCATCGCCGGCCGAGATCAAGGCGCCGGATCGCCGGATCCCCGATCGAGATCTCCAGCCGCCGCACGGGCGAACCCTAGCGGGCCCGCGGAACCGCTTCGGCCGCGACCCGCGTTGACCAGATCTGAGGTTGATTTTGCCTCTAAGTCTTTGTTGTTTTTGTTGTCTGATGGCATTTTTGCATGGCGATAACTTTTTGTGTGTATGTCCGATTTGTGCATATTATATGTCAAAATGATCGTGGTGATGTGTACTACGTTTTGTTCCATTGTGTCATGCTTGTTTGAGTCCATCTAGATGTCTTAATCTTCATGACAAGAGTGCTACTTGATATAAACTCGTGCTACTTGTTATTTTCATGCCATGTTTGAGATGTGATAACTTGGTGCATGTTTATCCAAATGAAGCAAATGAGATGTCAAAATGTTCATCATGAGACGCTCTACATGTTGGTTGCTATAGCATGCATGTTAGAGTTCTTATGGCCATGTTTATCCCTGTTGCAAAAGTGCATGTGGCTGTTAGGTTTTGTAACTTGTGACGAGATGCCTAGTTGAGGAGCTCGTTGCTATTGTTGTGTTTGTCCCCATGTCACATGCTCATATGTTTTAGATTCTCCATCATGTGATCTTTTCTGTGGTGCAAACCTTTTGCCATGTTATGCTTTAAGATGACTTAAACATGCTCGGAAACATGCCATGCTAATATTACTGTTTTAACACTTAGTGAAATTTCACTAAGTCTGGAATCTGTCTTATCCTGATGCTATGTTTGCTTGCTGTCCTAGGCAAATCCATGTTAGTTTTTGGGTGGCCATTGATCATTCCTTGTTGTATATGTTGTTTCCTATCCATCCATGTCCTCACTTGCTCATTTGGGTTGCTGTAGCTTATTTAATTCTTGCTCCCAAGTTGCTATAAAATATTACTGTCAGGTTTTTAGTGTCATGATCAAAATGTTGTAGCTTGTTCCTATTGATCCATGCCTCCTATGGAGATGCTCAAATGGAGTTGTTTTCTGTATGATATGTCTACTTCATGTCCATGCTTCTTGTCACCATGTTTGAGTGATGTAGAGTATATATATATATCTTGCTTCCAAGTTGCTATGTGGCTGTTAATTTCATCTTTGCATTGTTTCTTGTTTCGGGTGTATCTTTTAGTCCGTTGCTCCGTTTTGAGCGTGTCCTATATAAAACTTGTGTGTTTTTGCATGTAGATTCATAATATCATCTTGTCAACATGTTTGGAGTATGTTTGCTTGATGTTTGGGTGCATCTTGCATCGTTGCCATGCTTATCTTGTTTTGATCATATCTTCTAGACCGTAGCTCCGTTTTAAACAAACTTTATATGAAACTTGACTAGAATTTTGTGCAGATTATCTTGGTGCATGTTAACTTGCTGTTTAACAACTTTAACTTAAGGTTTGCTCAGAACTGGATTAATTCCAAACTATGCATATGAGGACTTACCGGATTTGTCTTAAGTAGTTTCTGGCCTCATTTAAACTTGTTGTTCTTATGTTGTTTCTCTGTGCTTCCTACTTTGCCATGTTTTGCATCCTATATAGATCTGTCTTGCATCCTACTTGCTTGAGCATATTGTCTTGTTCTTGTGTTGTTCTGGTGTGCTTCCTATGTTGTCATGTAATGCATCCTAAGTGCATCTGCAGTGCATCCTAAGTGCATCTGCAGTGCATCCTGTAGTTTGCGCATTGCACCTTGTTTGATTTCGTGCCTCGTGTGTTCTTGTGTTGAGTAGAGCCGGAAGCCGAGACCGAGTACGAGAACGAGGTTACTACCGAGGTTGAGAACGAGGAGCCGTCTTACGATCCCATCGACGACTCGACAGGCAAGATGACCTGACCCAGATATCATTACTATCTTTGCCTATTGCTAGAAGTCTCGCTCTTTAGCTTATTGCCTCGATGCCCATGTTTGTTTGTCAGCCTCCTATTGTAACCATGAATCTGTTTAACCACCCAACTTAGCAAAACCTTTGTTTGGCTACGTAGGCTTCGCTCAGCCCCTCTTATAGCATTGCTAGTTGCAGGAGAAGATTTGAAGATTCATGCTTCATGTTGAAGTTTGTTGGGATATCACACTATATAAATTCTTAACTAAATCATCTATATATTGGTAATGGGTGGAAGGCTAAGCCTCTTGCTTGGTGATTTGTTCCACTCATGCCGCCCTAGAAACCGTATAAACCGGTGTTACGTTCCTTGATTATGCGTTCCTCACACGGTTGGGGTTATGGGACCCCCTCGATAAACCGCTTTGCGCTAAGTCTTTTCCAGCAAGTCCCAACATTGGTACTATTTGCCTAAACAATTAAAACTTGCATAGGGAGTTATAAACCTTCTTCTTAATCAACAACCCGGGCCAGTGCTCCACATGAGTGTTGGTCCAAACTGGGGGTCCTGCAGGGCCACCTTGGGGGAACCCGAGGGCTGGTAAAAACCTGTAGCATCGCCCAACCGGTCGTGGCCTGAGACGAGATACGCACGGCTACTATCAGGGTGTCGGCACGTTGGGAGGATTTGCTGGATTAGTCCTACCTTAGTCGGAGTATCTTGAGCACGGGATTCCGAGAATACTCGGGCCTTCACACCTTGGAGTTGCGACTCCGCGGATCGTGGGCTTGTAATGGGCCAAGTTGGAACACCCCTGCAAGGTTTTGAACTTTCGAAAGCCGTGCCCACGGTTATGTGGCAGATGGGAATTTGTTAATATCTGGTTGTAGAAAACTTGATACCATGTTCAGAACACACTACCAGCGTAAGTAACCATGACAGTCATTTTCCGAAAGGGGTTCGGAAAGTGAACACGGTGGGGTTATGATTGACGTGTTTAGATAGGATCACTTCATGATCACTTTGACGCTCGTGGCACTTCTCTTCTCGCTCTTAACACGTAAGCTAGTTCTAGTGCAGCTGCAACCTTTTATCTTTCTTCAGCCTTGTTCCATACCCAAGGCTTAGATAGTTTTGCTACCCGGGAACGGGATTGCTGAGTCCTCCGTGGCTCACAGATTCTACACCACACCAGATGCAGGTACCATGGTGAACTACTCAGGTGGCGGCACAGAGCTGTACTGGGAGTACGATTGTCACACCCTGCATTTTGTAACATGACATTTGCATCAATGAAGCATGAAAATTTGGACCAGCAATTTTTTTTGGCATCATTTGGCTTTTATTTGGAATTGAGTTTTTCTTCATGTGCTGTTTATGTGCTCATTAAAGTCAACTATTACCTCTTGTAGAATTCATCTCCATACCCAAAACTTCTGCCCAATGATCATGCCAAGTGTTATATAGCAGCATAGTATTTTCTTACAAAATTAATTTGGCCAAAATATAATTTATAAATTTAGTTTTCCAAAAACCCCTGAATTAAGGTTTGCACTTCAAGTGCTTGATTTAGGGTGAGAAAATTATTTCAAAAGGTATATTTGAGACCTAGTAGTCATAGGACTCCTAGAAACCACAAGAGTATAATTTTAAAAGTTATTTTCCTATTTTATTTAAAAGCTTTTTCTTAAGGCCAGAAATGGTCTTTAATAGGGAAACATTATTTAAGTATTTCAAAAATATTTGCCAAAATTCAGGGAGACTCATAGGACATATATTGTCCATATATAAGAGTTTCAACACTTGGTCATGTTCAAAATAATGGGCTAATCCCTCTAAAACCCTTTCTGGATATTTCAAGCTTTTGAAATATTTACAAAGGAAATATTCTCCACAAATTCCAGGGAAATTCTATCATGTCATATATGACATATTTGATGATCTTGCCAAGTCCCATGCCTTGGGAAGCAAGAAGACATCCTCAAAACCCTTCATAACCATTCTGTCCATATTTGAAGTTTGAGCAACTTTACATTGCCAAACTTGTCCAAATGCTCTCAAATTTGGTGCACATGCTAGAAATGCCTAATAAGGCATCTAGACCAAATGGCACAAGATTTTGAGTAGAGCAACTTGATCAGAACACCCCAAAACCCTTTCTGTTCAAATGCAAATTTGAACAACTTTACATTACCAACTTTTTACCTGGAGCTTTAAACTTTGTGGGCATGATCATAACCCCAAATGATGAAACTACACCAAGTGGTGCATCAAGGGGAGATGATTAGCTTGACTCAAACAAGATGAAGCCATTTCTGTTGATTTCTAGGGTGCACCAAAGTTACATTGGCTAGTTTCTTCAAATGAGCCCAAATTTGGTGAAACACCCTATTTTCACATGTCTTTCAATCCTGTTAAGTGTCATGGCAAGTGGAGATCATTTGCTTGACCAAACACTGATCAAACACCTTCTGGGTTTTTACTAAAACCCTCTTCTTGATCACTTTTACCTTTTACCTTGGCCTCAACTTTCTACCACACGTTCATCTAGTTACTAGCTACCACCAGTAACTCTCCCATGTCTCCAGCTCCATGATTGAGGGGTCAAAAAACCCTAGTTCACCCTGCTGGACAGCCATTTTCTACCAAGTCACCAGCTCCTCTTCTCTCTCACAGCATCTCCAGAGCATCCAAAGCTTCAACCGTAGTGCTTGCATCACCCTGGACCCCCCCAGACACGGTGGACGCGTCCAGAGGGCCAATGGCATGCCATGGCATGCGATAAGGGCGCTCCAGAGCGCGCTACAGTGCGCCCGCGCACTGTAGCTTCGCCCAATCGCCTGCCCCCGACAACCTCGAGCTCTCCCCTCGTGCCTCCCAATGCGCCTCGACGTCCGCAGCCTCCACCGGTGATGTCCCCCTCCTCCTGCGCCCTCCAGTGGCTGTCGCCACACGCGCACCGACCGCCCGCGACGTCCACTCTTCGGCTTCACACGCGCGCTTCGTCTGGAAGCCTCCCCGCTCCTCCTCTCTCCTCTAATGGGCGTAGGGCTCGTCCAGCAACGCCGCTGACACACTCCCGGCGCCTACCGTGCGCTGTAGCGTCGAGCAGCAGCTCGCTGGCGCATAGGTCCACGGGACCTCGTCGTTCCCCTATATATAGGACCCCCCGAGCCCTCCACTCAGCACCAGCAGCTTCACCACATCCTCATTAGTCCTCCAGCACCGCTAGTTCCTCCCCGAAGAGCTTCAGTGCTCGGGATCGACCGGGGCTCCGCCGCGTCGGGCAGCCGGTGATCTCGCAGTACGGGCCTCCTCCGCCCCTCCTTTAGCTCGATTTAGAACCGCCGCAACTCACTGATGCGTTCCCCTCCATTTTCCCCTTCTGCAGCTGCCGGAAACGAGCTGGCCAGCAGCTCCCCGACGACCCTCCACCGTCCCGCCTCGCCGCCGACGAACCCGACCTCCCCGGCGAGCCGCACCACCACCACTACCTCCGCAACTCATCGCTGAACCCGTCCCCGCCCTCCGTTGCCGTCGCCGTGGCCGGAATCGTCGCCGGTGAGCTCGCAGTCGCCGTGGCCGTGAGGTTGAAGATGACACGCGGGCCCCGCCTGTCATCCTCACCCCTCTCTCCCTCCCCTCACAGCCACTGACCGCCGGGCCCCGCCCGTCAGGTTTGAAAACCTGACGTGCGCGCGCTGGCGCCCGAGCGGCTGGGCTGGATGCCCTGGGCCGTGCACTGTGGCCACTCTGGCCCAGTAGCACAGGGCCATTTCTTTTTATTCTTTCTGTGATTATTTCAAATAATTTTACAGAAATGAATATTAGTCCAAATGAAATAATTCCAACTCCTAAAATCTTGTAATATTCCAACCTATTTAATGGTGTCACTTTCACACATATCCATGAAACTTTTCTGTTCTGTTCAAATTTAAATTCAAATTTGAGCAATAAAACTCCTGTTCTAAAATCCCTAGATTCCATTCTGTAACTCCAAAAGTCCAACTAAGAATTTTCTCCATCTTACAGTTCCCTCTGGTATTTAACAAAAATAAGTTGACATTTTTCTGAGCACTTTGATTTTTCTGTTTTATTTGAGGTCTTATTTTTCCATTGTTATTATGCGGCGTATAGATACCGTATTTGACGAAGTTGTTGAAGAAGGAGAAGGAGAAGGAATTGAAGACTTTGAAGTCCAAGCCAATCCAGGAAAGCAACCCTTTGACCATGATACACTTGTTCTTCGGAACCTGTTTGTTTCCGATGCATGATGGTAGAGTTATGGTGGTGACCTAGTTGGATCACCACATGATGCATGCCTTGCTCTTAATCTTGCTATGTGCTAGATGACGTGCAAATAGTAATTGGTGATACTTAGTGATGCATGTGTGGTATGAACCTTCGTGGTTGAAACCCTTGCATAAAACCCATCGGGTGCCCCTAATGCCCGAGGGTGATGTTGAGTTAGGTCATCACTTGAGGAAGAAGTGATGTGCCGGTAAGTCTTGTGCATGGGTGAAATGATGGATTAGATTTATGTGTGACTACCGTCCCAACCAAACATGTGCAACCACATTACCCCTTATGGGACGGGGCTTTATTGATTACTTAGGTCGATACTAGCATGGTGCCCGCATTACTAGTGACGGGAAGACTTGAGGTCTTTCCCGGGACGGGGTCGTGCTTGGATAGACGACCATGACTGTTTTCACAGGGCACCGGACACACCGTTGGTCCCTTCGGGTGCGCGTGACATTGAAATTAGGGCAAGTCCCGTAATCTATTGTTTGTACCCGAGGGCCGTGTACCAACGAGTGGACTCTATGTTAGTGTCGTCTAAGGAAAGATAATGACCGGGTGCTTCCCCCGAGTACTTGAGGTACTGCGGGATCGTGGATGACACGAAAGCTTCCCGGATCTTGTGGGTAAAGTGCGCAACCTCTGCAGAGTGTAAAACTATTCGAATAGCCGTGTCCACGGTCATGGACAGTTGGGTGGTGCTACTTAAACTATGTTTAGAATTTTACGTCATTGGTGAAAGTGTGTGAATGATGAGTCAAGGTGGTGACTTGACTCGATAAGTTGAATCATATTCATGTTGATATCGGTAGCCTGTTTTCAAGGTTACTTGAACTCGTTGATGCATACACTTGATGGTAGAATATTTATTCTAGCCCATTGCTAGATTGCTCATTATTGTTCAGTTTGCATTGTTATTTTGAACCACATCATGGGTTGCTTGCGAGTACATTTAAAGTACTCATTGGCTTGCCACTGGTTATTTAATTGGCCAGGCATGGAGGAAGAGGAATATGATGAAGAGTTCTTTGGAGACGAACATGCGAACTAGGACGCTATCGCAGTCAGAATGCCTGTAGGGTTAAGGCAGATGGCATGGGTTCTACCTATCATCGAAGACTTCCGCTATTTGAGTTATTTGCTATTCAGCCCGTGAGGCTTTATCTATGTAAGACTTGGCCATAATGGCCTTAATTTGTGTAAGACGATATGTATGGATGTAAGACTCTTGTTATTGAGCTTCTGTGTGTTCAGTGAGCATTGATCTCTGGGATCACTGTACACGTGCACTCGGTGATCTCGGCTTCTAAGTCGGGGTCCCGGCAGAGCTGGTATCAGAGCCATCTTGACTGTAGGAAGCCTTAGTTAGCATGGGCGTTAGTTAGATGAGACCCTTTTTCAAAAACCTTCTGAACCTCTCTTCTTTTCTAAACCTGAGATTTCATCAGCTTATTAACCCCTCCTATTCCACCTTTGTAGATGGCCGCTGTACCCGAAGAGCACCTGACCACTGGGTTTCCCTTGCTCCTCGAGGATAGCCTCCAGGAGTGTCAGTTCCACCGAGCGCCCGTCCTCACCTACCTTGAGCATTGGGTTAGCGACACTGAGGTGGAGTACCATGTGGAAGTGATCGTGAAGGCGAACGATCCTCCCACAAGTTGGTTCTTCGAGGGACCCCAGATGGCAACACTACCTCTCGCTGTCGAGGCTGCTGCACTCAAGGCACTAACCCGTCTCCGTGAGCTTCTTCCGGAGATGGCAGCCAAGATGAAAACTCGCTTCTTACCTTACCGGAAGGAAGGTGAAGATGAAAGCAGCGCACTAGCCCCTCCACTGAAGGAAGGACTCTCGCTTCGGTTCCAGACCTACTTCAGTCTATGTGCCGACAACTTGGCACAAGACTTGGCCTCGGAATCGATGAAGCTTCGAGAAGAACTTCACAAGACCAAGGCACTTCTTCGTCGAGCTCAAGAGAAGACAAATAGGATCAAGAAAGAAGGAGCACCTTCTGGACAATCCGCTATCGCATACCGAGGCGGAAGGCCCTCCGAGGATGTATCTTCCAAGAATGAAGAACCACCTCGGCGACGCCGGATGACGGCAAGGGAATATCGCAAGATTTTCCCTGCACCACCGACGAAGCACCGTCGTATCCAACTTCTCTACTACCCCACACCCTCAAGCGACAAGGGGGCCCAGATAGATGAAGACAAGGAGGAAGACCCAGAAGAGCCGGAATACGCGACCGAGCATTCCGCCGCTTAGGCATTATTCGCTACTCGGATATGCCAGTTGTGACCTCTACGGTAGGATAGGTCGTGTAACCCCTATGCACAGTCGAGTCCTTGTATGGTTCATATGAAACCATCTAGTGTTTGCTTTTGTTGTGTCTGGATGTATGTCGTATTCTTCCTTCGGGAATGTGTAAACGACTGCATCACCCATTTGGATTTTAATGAATGTGTTTTGGTCTTTCGGCCTTTGCATGATTTGATTAGTGTCACACCCACCCCCTTACTAGGCACCCATCTATCTTGCTTTCCCTCTTCCGAGTCATGAGACCTTTTACTGTTCCAACAGGATGCCTGTTGTAACTCGTACTGATACCTCTACCCAGCAGCCTGAAGCCGGAGCATCCGCTCAGTCAGAGGCAGGCCACGACCAAACCAACGACCAAGCTCCACCACCACCACCTCCTCCGAACATGGACATGGCTCAGCTTCTCCAAGCTTTCCGAGAGGAACGCCAAGCCAACATTGTAGCCCTTCAGCTGATTGCTCAAGCTGTCACTAACAACCGCCAGCCGGCGGGGAATGGCAATGGACGTTCCACGTTGGCAGAGTTCAAGAAGCATGCACCGCCAACTTTCATCGAGACTGCTGAACCCCTAGATGCAGACGACTGGGTCCGCTCCATAGAGGACATACTGGAACTAGTCGGATGCACCGAAGACTGCGAGAAGGTGGCTTATGCAGCCACTGCCTCGGGGTGACTGCTAGAGCTTGGTGGGATGGATTCAAGGTCATGCATGCTGAACAAGACATCACTTGGGTTAACTTCAAGGCAGAATTCCGCAAAGCCCACATTCCTTCCGGAATCATGGCTATCAAGAAGTGTGAGTTCCGAGCCCCGAAGCAAGGAAGTGGCACTGTCAAGGAATACATGCAGAAGTTCAGTGTTCTGTCAAGGTATGCCCCTGAGGATGTCAGCACTGATGCTGCAAAAAGGGAGCGCTTCATGGAAGGCCTCAACCAGACTCTGTAGTATTCGCTTGTCGTGTGCGACTGCCCAACCTTTCCTGACCTGGTGAACAAAGCACTTATGCTTGAAGACAAGAGGCGTGCTTTGGAAGACACTCGCAAGCGCAAGATGGTCAGCAAGGGAAGTTCCAGCAACCAGAAACCTCGTCCGTGGCAGTCAGCCCCGGCCAAGCCAACCTATCAGCAACCAAGTGCTCCTGCACCTCGCACCAACTATCAGCCTCAGCAGTATGCCAACCCAAGGCCAGCTTTCAACCCCAATACCAGTGGTGGCAACAAGATCAACATTCCAAACCAAGTCACTTGCTTTGGATGTGTTCAGTCCGGACACATCTCAAGGGTGTGCCCCAACAAGAAGCCTGATGCCGCGCGCCCAATGCGCAGAACCAAGGACAAGGCCATGGGATGCCACCAAGGAACCCAGCTCCTCGCAATCCACCTAATCATGGGAAGGGACGTGTGCATCACGTCACTGCTGAAGAAGCCCAGGAAGACCCGGACGTCGTGCTGGGTACGTTCCTTGTCAACTCAGCACCTGCAACTGTCTTGTTTGATTCTGGAGCAACGCATTCATTTGTCACTCAAAGATTTGCATTAAAAAGTGGCATGACCCCTACACCCCTGAATAACCCTATGGTGGTACAAACCCTCGGAGCAGAGATGAGAGCCAAGATAGGCTGTAAAGGAGTCAGTATTACCATTAACGGTGTAGATTTCTTAGCAGACCTCATCATCCTAAGATCGCAAGGCTTGGATGTGATCTTAGGGATGGATTGGCTCAGTAAGCACCAAGGCTTGTTAGACTGTGCCAATCGGACAGTCACTGTGACCAATGACCAAGGAGTCGAAGTCAAGTTTGCTCCCAACCCCTCTTCCGCTCAAGCCATTCAAGTCAACTGTCTGTCTGAAGTTGGGCTAGAGCAAGTACCGGTGGTATGTGAGTATCCTGATGTCTTTCCGGATGAACTACCGGGAATGCCCCCTGACCGTGACATTGAGTTCATCATCGAGCTCGTGCCCGGAGCAGGACCCATCTATAAGAAGCCTTATAGAATGGGGACGGAAGAATTAGCCGAGTTAAAAAAGCAGCTGGAAGAGCAGTTGAGGAAGGGATTTATCCGCCCGAGTGCCTCCCCTTGGGGATCACCCGTTCTGTTTGTGGCAAAGAGGGACGGTACCATCCGCTTATGCATTGACTATCGTTCCCTCAATGAAGTTACAATCAAGAACAAATATCCACTTCCCAAGATCGAAGATCTGTTTGATCAGCTCAGCGGAGCCAAGGTGTTCTCCAAGATCGACCTCAGATCTGGGTACTACTAGCTGAAGATCAGACCCCAAGATATTCCAAAGACGGCATTCATAACCAGATATGGCCTGTACGAGTGCACGGTCATGTCCTTTGGGTTAACCAATGCTCCAGTTTACTTCATGTATCTCATGAATAAAGTCTTCATGGAATATTTGGACAAGTTCGTTGTTGTCTTCATCGATGACATTCTTGTCTTCTCGAAGTCGGAGGAAGAGCACGAACAACATTTGAGGATGGTCCTAGACAAGCTTCAGGAGCACCAACTGTATGCCAAATTCAGCAAGTGTGAGTTCTGGCTGCATAAAGTTTGATTCTTAGGTCACGTCTTGACCGAGGAAGGATTATCAGTAGATCCCGCAAAGATCGAAGCTGTGACCCAATGGCAATCTCCAACGACCGTCAAGGAAGTCAGAAGCTTCCTCGGACTTGCGGGCTATTACCGCAAATTCGTGGAAGGATTCTCTAGCATTGCCCGGCCAATGACTCAGCTCCTCAAGAAGGACAAGAATTTCGAGTGGACGCCAAAATGCGAAGAAAGCTTCCAAGAGCTCAAGAAGAGATTGACCACCGCCCCAGTTCTGGCAACACCTGATATTCACAAGGAGTTCGTGATATATTGTGATGCCTCTCGAACCGGATTGGGAAGCGTTCTGATGCAAGAAGGCCGAGTCATAGCCTACCTCTCCAGGCAGCTACGACCTCATGAGGAGAACTACGCTACTCACGATCTTGAGTTAGCAGCAGTGGTTCATGCCTTGAAGACATGGCGGCATTACCTCCTAGGGAAACGGTGTGAGATATACATGGACCACAAAAGTCTGAAGTACATTTTCACCCAAAAGGAATTGAACATGAGGCAGCGGAGATGGTTGGAACTCATCAAAGACTATGACATCAGTGTTCAATATCACCCCGGGAAGGCTAACGTGGTGGCCGATGCCTTAAGCAGGAAGGCTTGCTCTTTGAATGCCGTTATTCAAGAAAGGCAGCCAGCCTTATTTAAGGAGTTCGAACAATTCAGTTTGGAATTGGTCACCCCTGGATTTCTGGATCATTTGGAAGTCAGACCGACCCTGATGGACGAAGTCAAGAAGGCACAAGATGGACACGCAAGCATTGAAGGCATCAAGAAGAAGATGAAGCTAGGCAAGGCCCCAGGATTCTCTGAAGACGAGCACGGGATTGTTTGGTACAAAGGCCGCATCTGCGTACCAAACAACACAGAGCTGAAGAACCTGATCCTGCAAGAAGCCCACGACACTCCGTATTCCATCCACCCCGGAGAAACCAAGATGTATCAAGACTTGAAGGCACGATTCTGGTGGCACGGGATGAAAAGAGAGATTGCAACCTATGTTGCAAAGTGTGATGTGTGCCAAAGGGTCAAGGCTGAATATCAGCGACCTGCTGGATTGCTTCAGCCACTCAAGGTTCCTGAGTGGAAGTGGGATAAAGTCGGAATGGACTTCATCACTGGATTACCAAGGTCGGATAGAGGACATGACTCTATCTGGGTCATAGTCGATCATTTGACCAAGGTGGCCCATTTCATTCCTGTCAAGACCACTTATGATGGCAACCGTCTGGCAGCTCTCTACATCGACAGAATCGTAAGTCTTCACGGCGTTCCCAAGGAGATTGTGTCAGATCGAGGAACCCAGTTCACCTCAAGGTTCTGGAAGAAGTTCCAAGAAGCCTTGGAAACCAAGTTATCTTTCAACACGACTTTCCACCCACAAACCGGAGGTCAGACAGAACGAGTCAATCAGATTCTCGAAGACATGCTCCGAGCCTGTGTCTTGGCATATGGAGCCAAGTGGGAAGATTGCCTCCCTTTTGCCGAGTTCTCCTATAACAACAGTTACCAGTCGAGCCTTCAGATGGCACCATTTGAGGTGTTGTACGGACGCAGATGTCGCACACCCCTCAACTGGTCAGAGACTGGAGAAGGACTAGTCTTTGGACCGGATATTCTCCGCGCAGCAGAAGAGCAAGTCCAACTAGTCAGAGAACGATTGAAGGCAGCCAAGTCAAGGCAAAAGAGTTATGCTGACACTCACCGTCGGGACATAAGTTTCCATGTCGGGGACCATGTGTACCTGCGGGTAACTCCTCTGAAGGGAACCAAGCGTTTCCACGTCAAGGGGAAGCTCGCACCAAGGTTCATTGGACCCTTTGAGATCACTACACGACAAGGAGAAGTGGCTTCCAGTTGGAACCGCCACCCGAGCTATCCGGTGTGCACAATGTATTCCATGTGTCACAACTCCGGAAATGTCTCCAAGTTCCGGACAAGCCTAATCTCTACAAGGATGTTGATCACCAAGCCATTGATCTGCAGACTGATTGGACTTACCGCGAGAAGCCCATCCGCATTCTGGACGAAGCAGAACGACGGACGCGAAGCCATACCATCAAGTACTTCAAGGTCCAGTGGAGCAATCACACCGAAGCAGAAGCAACCTGGGAACGTGAAGACTATCTTAGATCCGAGTTTCCCGATCTGTTTTAAGACCGAGTTTAGGAATCTCGGGGACGAGATTCTTGTAAGGGGGTAGGTCTGTCACACCCTGCATTTTGTAACATGACATTTGCATCAATGAAGCATGAAAATTTGGACCAGCAATTTTTTTTGGCATCATTTGGCTTTTATTTGGAATTGAGTTTTTCTTCATGTGCTGTTTATGTGCTCATTAAAGTCAACTATTACCTCTTGTAGAATTCATCTCCATACCCAAAACTTCTGCCCAATGATCATGCCAAGTGTTATATAGAAGTATAGTATTTTCTTACAAAATTAATTTGGCCAAAATAAAATTTATAAATTTAGTTTTCCAAAAACCCCTGAATTAAGGTTTGCACTGCAAGTGCTTGATTTAGGGTGAGAAAATTATTTCAAAAGGTATATTTGAGACCTAGTAGTCATAGGACTCCTAGAAACCACAAGAGTATAATTTTAAAAGTTATTTTCCTATTTTATTTAAAAGCTTTTTCTTAAGGCCAGAAATGGTCTTTAATAGGGAAAAATTATTTAAGTATTTCAAAAATATTTGCCAAAATTCAGGGAGACTCATAGGACATATATTGTCCATATATAAGAGTTTCAACACTTGGTCATGTTCAAAATAATGGGCTAATCCCTCTAAAACCCTTTCTGGATATTTCAAGATTTTGAAATATTTACAAAGGAAATATTCTCCAAAAATTCCAGGGAAATTCTATCATGTCATATATGACATATTTGATGATCTTGCCAAGTCCCATGCCTTGGGAAGCAAGAAAACATCCTCAAAACCCTTCATAACCATTCTGTCCATATTTGAAGTTTGAGCAACTTTACATTGCCAAACTTGTCCAAATGCTCTCAAACTTGGTGCACATGCTAGAAATGCCTAATAAGGCATCTAGACCAAATGGCACAAGATTTGGAGTAGAGCAACTTGATCAGAACACCCCAAAACCCTTTCTGTTCAAATGCAAATTTGAACAACTTTACATTACCAACTTTTTACCTGGAGCTTCAAACTTTGTGGGCATGATCATAACCCCAAATGATGAAACTACACCAAGTGGTGCATCAAGGGGAGATGATTAGCTTGACTCAAACAAGATGAAGCCATTTCTGTTGATTTCTAGGGTTCACCAAAGTTACATTGGCTAGTTTCTTCAAATGAGCCCAAATTTGGTGAAACACCGTATTTTCACATGTCTTTCAATCCTGTTAAGTGTCATGGCAAGTGGAGATCATTTGCTTGACCAAACACTGATCAAACACCTTCTGGGTTTTTACTAAAACCCTCTTCTTGATCACTTTTACCTTTTACCTTGGCCTCAACTTTCTACCACACGTTCATCTAGTTACTAGCTACCACCAGTAACTCTCCCATGTCTCCAGCTCCATGATTGAGGGGTAAAAAAACCCTAGTTCACCCTGCTGGACAGCCATTTTCTACCAAGTCACCAGCTCCTCTTCTCTCTCACAGCATCTCCAGAGCATCCAAAGCTTCAACCGTAGTGCTTGCATCACCCTGGACCCCCCAGACACGGTGGACGCGTCTAGAGGGCCAATGGCATGCCATGGCATGCGATAAGGGCGCTCTAGAGCGTGCTACAGTGCGCCCACACACTGTAGCTTCGCCCAATCGCCTGCCCCCGACAGCCTCGAGCTCTCCCCTCGCGGCTCCCAACGCGCCTCGACGTCCGCAGCCTCCACCGGTGCTGTCCCCCTCCTCCTGCGCCCTCCAGTGGCCGTCGCCACACGCGCACCGGCCGCCCGCGACGTCCACTCCTCGGCTTCACACGCGCGCTTCGTCTGGAAGCCTCCCCGCTCCTCCTCTCTCCTCTAATGGGCGTAGGGCTTGTCCAGCAACGCCGCTGACACACTCCCGTCGCCTCCCGTGCGTTGTAGCGTCGAGCAGCAGCTCGCCGGCGCACAGGTCCACGGGACCTCGCCGTTCCCCTATATATAGGACCCCCCAAGCCCTCCACTCAGCACCAGCAGCTTCACCACATCCTCTTTAGTCCTCCAACACCGCTAGTTCCTCCCCGAAGAGCTTCAGTGCTCGGGATCGACCGGGGCTCCGCCGCGTCGGGCAGCCGGTGATCTCGCAGTACGGGCCTCCTCCGCCCCTCCTTTAGCTCGATTTAGAACCGCCGTAGCTCACTGATGCGTTCCCCTCCATTTTCCCCTTCGGCAGCTGCCGGAAACGAGCTGGCCAGCAGCTCCCCGACGACCCTCCGCCGTCCCGCCTCGCCGCCGACGAACCCGACCTCCCCGGCGAGTCGCACCACCAGCACTACCTCCGCAACTCATCGCTGAACCCGTCCCTGCCCTTCGTTGCCGTCGCCATGGCCGGAATCATCGCCGGTGAGCTCACCGTCGCCGTGGCCGTGAGGTTGAAGATGATAGGCGGGCCCCGCCTGTCATCCTCACCCCTCTCTCCCTCCCCTCACAGCCGCTGACCGCCGGGCCCCGCCCGTCAGGTTTGAAAACCTGACGTGCGCGCGCTGGCGCCCGAGCGGCTGGGCTGGATGCCCTGGGCCGTGCACTGTGGCCACTCTGGCCCAGTAGCACAGGGCCATTTCTTTTTATTCTTTCTGTGATTATTTCAAATAATTTTACAGAAATGAATATTAGTCCAAATGAAATAATTCCAACTCCTAAAATCTTGTAATATTCCAACCTATTTAATAGTGTCACTTTCACACATATCCATGAAACTTTTCTGTTCTGTTCAAATTTAAATTCAAATTTGAGCAATAAAACTCCTGTTCTAAAATCCCTAGATTCCATTCTGTAACTCCAAAAGTCCAACTAAGAATTTTCTCCATCATAGAATTCCCTCTGGTATTTAACAAAAATAAGTTGACATTTTTCTGAGCACTTTGATTTTTCTGTTTTATTTGAGGTCTTATTTTTCCATTGTTATTATGCGGCGTATAGATACCGTATTTGACGAAGTTGCTGAAGAAGGAGAAGGAGAAGGAATTGAAGACTTTGAAGTCCAAGCCAATCCAGGCAAGCAGCCCTTTGACCATGATACACTTGTTCTTCGGAACCCGTTTTTTTTCGATGCATGATGGTAGAGTTATGGTGGTGACCTAGTTGGATCACCACATGATGCATGCCTTGCTCTTAATCTTGCTATGTGCTAGATGACGTGCAAATAGTAAGTGGTGATACTTAGTGATGCATGTGTGGTATGAACCTTCGTGGTTGAAACCCTTGCATAAAACCCATCGGGTGCCCCTAATGCCCGAGGGTGATGTTGAGTTAGGTCATCACTTGAGGAAGAAGTGATGTGCCGGTAAGTCTTGTGCATGGGTGAAATGATGGATTAGATTTATGTGTGACTACCGTCCCAACCAAACATGTGCAACCACATTACCCCTTATGGGACGGGGCTTTATTGATTACTTAGGTCGATACTAGCATGGTGCCCGCATTACTAGTGACGGGAAGACTTGAGGTCTTTCCCGGGACGGGGTCGTGCTTGGATAGACGACCATGACTGTTTTCACAGGGCACCGGACACACCGTTGGTCCCTTCGGGTGCGCGTGACATTGAAATTAGGGCAAGTCCCGTAATCTATTGTTTGTACCCGAGGGCCGTGTACCAACGAGTGGACTCTATGTTAGTGTCGTCTAAGGAAAGATAATGACCGGGTGCTTCCCCCGAGTACTTGAGGTACTGCGGGATCGTGGATGGCACGAAAGCTTCCGGATCTTGTGGGTAAAGTGCGCAACCTCTGCAGAGTGTAAAACTATTCGAATAGCCGTGTCCACGGTCATGGACAGTTGGGTGGTGCTACTTAAACTATGTCCAGAATTTTACTTCATCGGTGAAAGTGTGTGAATGATGAGTCAAGGTGGTGACTTGACTCGATAAGTTGAATCATATTCATGTTGATATCGGTAGCCTGTTTTCAAGGTTACTTGAACTCGTTGATGCATACACTTGATGGTAGAATATTTATTCTAGCCCATTGCTAGATTGCTCATTATTGTTCAGTTTGCATTGTTATTTTGAACCACATCATGGGTTGCTTGCGAGTACATTCAAAGTACTCATTGGCTTGCCACTGGTTATTTAATTGGTCAGGCATGGAGGAACAAGAATATGATGAAGAGTTCTTTGGAGACGAACATGCTAACTAGGACGCTATCCCAGTCAGAATGCTTGTAGGGTTAAGGCAGATGGCATGGGTTCTACCTATCATCGAAGACTTCCGCTATTTGAGTTATTTGCTATTCAGCCCGTGAGGCTTTATCTATGTAAGACTTGGCCATAATGGCCTTAATTTGTGTAAGACGATATGTATGGATGTAAGACTCTTGTTATTCAGCTTCTGTGTGTTCAGTGAGCATTGATCTCTGGGATCACTGTACACGTGCACTCGGTGATCTCGGCTTCTAAGTCGGGGTCCCGGCAACGATGAAGAACGTAGTCGATACTATGTGCACTATCCCGATGATCAGTAGTGGTTTCTACTAGGGGTGATTCGAACCTGTGGCTTTTATGTATTTGGTATCTTTCATTTGGATCTTCACCCGTAGTCGGGTTGTGATGTTATTTGGATGATGATTTGCTTATGTAATGAATTGTGTGATGTGGCGAGTTTAAGCCAACTACCTCTTTTGCATTTCATCCCTATTTTACATGAGTCGTGCAAAGATACCGAACTTGAGATCATTCCAGAATGGGCTTATACCTTTAAGTCATGCCTCGTCACGTAGGAGGTATAGTCCCATCCTGGGCATTACAAGTTGGTATCAGAGCCTTCTCCGACCTAGAAGCCCCCATTGATTGATCGAATCGTTGACGGTTGAGTCTAGGCACACACTTAAAATGTTTTGAGTCCTATATATATATATATATATATATATATATATATATATATATATATCGGAGAGTAGGATTTATTTTGCTCCTCATCTCTTTTCACTCTGGTGAGGACTCCTGACGATTACTCTTGTCTCTTCTACTCTCAAAAGTTCACCAATTTTTTTTAGGATCATGCGGGTATTGTTTGGATTGTTCCGATGTCTTTGTGACGAGAACATTGTTCTCGACGCCTCCTGTCATTTAGGGGTTGTGGCAGTGTCCCGGGGAGTTGAGCTCCGAGGTGTTTTCGTCACAAATATATCGCAGCAGTTCTGGAATACTTAAGACGGCCGACATCGAAAACTCTCCTATGCGGTTAGTGGCAAGATAACCCCGACATCACCCAGTACTGGGGAGGTAGTTCGGGAGTATTGCCATAGCTTGTATAGTGGATGCGTTTCGAAGGTCCGAGGTAGACGGTTTCCGGAAATAACTGGTTATGTGTTGAAGGATGGATACAGCTGGGTGTAGGATTAGAGTTGAGTGCGCGATGCTTCCCCTGTATCCCCAACACCTGATTGCATAACTGGAAATTTTCGGAAATTAATAGGTGGGTTCATCTAGTAGTTCGTAGGCATTCTTCCAACGAATGCATGATATGGAGTTCGGGGTTCTACATTGAGTGAAGTAGTTTTATGGGCGTTGTTCCGATCGGGAGTTGCATCTTAAAGGGTCCTTGGCTATGCTGATCCGGGGATTGCAAAACCCTTTTGTAACACGTTCCATAAGCTTTCAACACGAATATGTCGAACGAAGCTTCTATCTTGTATTTGTTCTATCTGCTCCTTGTTGTTTTTTATTTACCTTTTGTTCTCCCAAGTGGCTTCTCGTGAAGATTGTTGTTACTATTAAACTGTGAATTTCATTCGTTCATCTTGTTCGAATGATTCTTGTGAAGACTTATGTTGCAAATTCTAGCCGTTGATTCAGCTTATATATTCTTTCAATCAATGGCTAATAGTTGTCATCTCATTCAGGATGGCTCCTAAATGGGTTCCCAACGCTAACCCAGAGGGTGAAGAGGTTCCTGATTGTCCTCCTTCCCCTCCTCCTCCGTCTGAGGCCTGGAGAGAAATTATGCAAGCGACGAACCAGAACATCCAGATGCTTTTGCAAATGATGCAGAACATTCAAGCAAATCAAGCAAATCAAGGTGCTCATGGGAACCAAGGCCAAGGCAATTTGTTCAACCAACCTCACTTTGCTACGCTCAACCAGTTCCTGGCAAACCAACCAAAGGCATTCAGTTACTGTGTGGACCCTCTAGATGCTGAAGACTGGATAAGAGATATCAAGAAGCATTTCGAGTGCAGTAATGTAAGGCCCGAGGACTATGTGAAGTTTGCAGCCTTCCAACTCAAGGACCAAGCCGCTGATTGGTGGCAGCAGTACAAGGACTCCAGCGAAGGATGTGTAATCTCCTGGGATGACTTCTGCAAGGACTTTCGTTCTCACCACATTCCAACAAGTGTCATCGAAGGTATGCGTGAGCAATTCCGCAACCTGAAGCAAGGCTCAATGACTGTCTACCAATGTAATGTCAAGTTCCAGAACCTTGCCCGCTATGCCAAGCAAGACATCCCAGATGCCAAGAGCAAGATCTATCAGTTCCATGGTGGTCTGAAGGATGAACTCCAACTAGCTCTCACCTTGTTCGAGCCTGATGAGTTTGATCAATTCTATAACATGGCACTTAAGCAAGAGGCAGCCCAGCTCAAGATGGAAGCTTCCAAAAAGAGGATCAGAGATGCTGTTCACTCCTCCTCTTATTCTCAAGTGGTCGCAAAGCAACAGAAGTTTTGGCTTCCACCTCCTCCAGTGATCCGAGCTCCCAACAACAACAACAAGAATTCTGGTGGCCGTGGTTTCTCCCACCCACCCAACCCAAGCAACCAGTCAAAGAATCATTTTCAAGCTTCCAAGTCAAGTGCTCCTTATCGCCGTCCTCTCTTAGAAGTGGTTTGCAACAAGTGTACTCAGAAGGGTCATTATGCTAACAAGTGCCCCAACCCAAGGCACCTTCCGCCTGCTCCACCTGTCAGCAGTGCTATTGTCAAGCACAATCCCAAGCATGCAAGAGTGAATATGATGAATGCAGCTCAAGCAGAGAATTCTTCAGATGTGATAATTGGTAATCTTCCGGTTAACTCTATTCCTGCAAAGGTCTTGTTTGATTCTGGTGCATCACTTTCATTCATGTCATGTCCATTTGCAACCAAGCATAATGTTGTCACCAAAAATTCGCCAAGGGAGTTATCAGTTATTTCTCTAGGGAGACGAATGCATTCTAGTGTGTATGCTCCGGATGTATCCATTCGCATGGGTGATTACCGATTTCTGGCTTCTCTGGTTGTTCTCGACAACTCCGACATTGATCTTATTCTCGGGATGGATTGGCTTTCCCAGCATGATGCTCACATTGATTGTGCAAATAAGGAAGTCAAGATTACTCATTCCGACGAAGACGTGATTATCTTCGCCTCTCGAGATAACACAATCATGCTATTCTCTCTCAGTGACAAGGGCGAGATTAATGCCATCTCTCAAATTCTGGTGGTCAATGAATATGAAGATGTTTTCCCTGAAGAGCTTCCAGGCATGCCTCCGCCTCGTCAAGTTGAAATCGTCATTGAACTGGAGCCTGGTACTGAGCCAGCATGCCGGCGTCCGTACAAGCTTTCCCCTGAAGAGTTGAAGGAGTTGAAGAAACAGCTCAATGAGCAAGAGCGTCTGGGTCTAATCAGGCCTAGCACTTCTCCTTGGGGCTGTGGTGTCTTATTTGTCAAGAAGAAGGATGGCACGGAGCACCTTTGCGTTGATTACCGGCCATTGAACAAGAAGACAATAAATAACACGTATCCGCTCCCCGACATCAATGAACTGTTCGAGCAGCTCAAAGGAGCAAAAGTGTTCTCAAAGCTCGATCTCCGGATGGGTTATCACCAGATCCGCATCCGTGAAGAAGATATTCACAAGACCGCATTCAGAACAAGCTACAGCTCCTATGAATACATAGTCATGTCTTTTGGCCTCGCTAATGCTCCACCCACCTTCTTGAGAATGATGCACTACATATTCAACCCCTACACCAACGAATTTGTGCTTGTGTATTTGGATGACATCTTGGTATTCTCCAAGAATGAAGAAGATCACGAAAAGCACCTCCGTCTGGTTCTCGACAGACTCCGTGAACATAAGTTCTATGCCAAGTTCTCCATGTGCGAATTCTGGCTCGATAAGGTCTTATATCTGGGCCATATCATTTCTGCTGACGGTATTGCGGTCAACCCCGAGAAAGTTGAAGCGATTGTCAACTGGGAACCTCCTCAGAACGTCAAGCAACTCCGAAGCTTTCTTGGTCTTGCTAGCTATTGCAGAAGGTTCGTTGAGAACTTCTCCAAGATTGCCAAGCCTCTCTCCAACTTGCTGCAGAAGAATGTCAAGTACAACTGGTCTCCGAATTGTGATGTGGCATTCAAAACTCTCAAAGAAAAGCTCATCTCTGCTCCAGTTCTTACCCCTCCAGATGAGTCCAAGCCCTACGAAGTATTCTGTGATGCTTCTCTTCAAGGACTTGGTGGTGTTCTAATGCAAGACAAGAAAATTGTGGCATACGCTTCTCGTCAATTGAAGCCAAGTGAGAAGAACTACCCCACACATGATCTCGAGCTAGCAGCTGTGGTACACGCCTTGATCACGTGGAGACACCTTCTGTTAGGCAGAAAAGTCAACATCTTCACCGATCACAAGAGCTTGAAGTACATCTTCACACAGCCGAACCTGAACCTTCGCCAGACTCGTTGGGTTGAGATGATCCAAGAGTATGATCCAAGCATCGAATACACACCTGTCAAGGCCAATGTCATTGCAGATGCCTTGAGCTGAAAGGCATATTGCAACAGTCTCCTTATCAAGCCGTTTCAGCCTGAGCTTTGTGAAGCATTCAGGAAGCTCGACCTCCAAGTTGTTCCGCAAGTCTTTCTTGCAAATCTTCAAGTTGCTCCTACCTTGGAAGATCAGATCCGTGAGGCCCAACTCAGTGATGCTATGGTGCACAAAGTGAAACATGGTATTGCAAAGGGTACTCCCAAATACAAGTGCTATCGCGTTGATGAGAGAGATACCTTGTTCTTTGAGGACAGACTTGTGGTTCCCAAGGGTGATCTCAGGAAGCTCATAATGAACGAAGCACATGACTCCCTCCTCTCGATTCATCCTGGAAGTTCCAAGATGTACCAAGACCTCAAGCAATCTTACTGGTGGACTCGCATGAAAAGGGAGATTGCCCAATTCGTGAATGAATGTGATGTCTGCAGAAGAGTGAAGGTAGAGCATCAACATCCAGCCGATCTCCTCGAACCTCTTCCTATTCCCGAGTGGATATTCGACCACATTGAAATGGATTTCGTCACTGGGTTTCCCAAGTCCAAGAAGGGGAATGATTCTATCTTTGTGGTGATTGACAAGCTTACCAAAGTAGCTCACTTCCTTCTAGTCAAAGAATCCATCAATGCAGCTCAGCTGGCAGAGTTCTACACTTCCAGAATTGTGTCCCTGCATGGCATTCCTCAAGTTATCTCCTCAGACCGTGGAAGTTTGTTCACATCCAAGTTCTGGGACTCCTTTCAGTCTGCCATGGGCACTAAGATCCGTTTCAGCACTGCGTTTCACCCTCAGACTAGTGGTCAAGTCGAAAGAGTGAACCAGATCCTCGAAGACATGCTTAGAGCTTGTGAATCTCTTTTGGCATGAAGTGGGAAGATTGCCTTCCGTTTGCCGAGTTCTCTTACAACAACAGTTTCCAAGCAAGTGCCGGCAAAGCTCCGTTTGAAATCCTCTATGGCAGAAAGTGCCGTACCCCTCTCAACTGGTCCGAAGCCGAAGATATGTGCAAAGTCATACGTGAGAATCTCAAGGCCGCTCAGTCGCGTCAACTTCTTGGCAATGACTTGATCTCAGAAGCCGAAGATATGTGCAAAGTCATACGTGAGAATCTCAAGGCCGCTCAGTCGCGTCAAAAGAGCTACTATGACGGCAAGCATCGTGATTTGGCCTTCAACATTGGTGATCATGTCTATCTCCGTGTTTCTCCTATGAAAGGCACCCAAAGATTCGGTATCAAAGGAAAGCTTGCTCCTAGATACGTGGGCCCTTTCAAGATCCTTGGCAAAAGAGGCTATCTAGCCTATCAACTTGAGCTCCCTTCCAACTTTGCAAATGTTCATGATGTATTTCACGTGTCTCAGCTCCGCAAGTGCTTCAAGGCTCCTGAATGCACTATTCCGTTTGAGGAGATTGATATTCAACAAGACTTGTCTTACCGAGAGCACCCCGTTGCTATTCTTGAAGAAACCGAGCGCAAGACCCGCAACAAGTCAATCAAGTTCTTGAAAGTCAAGTGGTCACACCATACCGACCGAGAAGCTACATGGGAACGAGAAGATCAACTTCGTTCCGAGTATCCTTCCTTCTTCCAGTCCTAGATATCGGGACGAGATCTTTTCGTAGTAGAGGAGAGTTTGTAATGCCCCAGATGTAACACCTTTCCAATATGGCAATATATAAACTTTGGCTTCATTAATTCCATTCCGGGTTCTTCTTCTTTTCGGGTTTCGTCGTTTTGTTGTGTGCGTGTGTGCATTTCTTCCATGTCATGTTGTCATGTGCATTGCATTGCATTGTGTTGTCACTTGCATCCGGTCCAATTCGTCTCTTTCCGTTGTCCGTTTCGAGTTCCGACGCTCTCACACGTGCCCGTGGCATCCCCGAGTCCTTCTTTCGTGTGTGGCCGTGTAACGTTTCCGGAATGGCGTGAGACTTGTCATGCGATGTTGTTTTGGTACGTGTAGGCCGCCTGTCAAGTTTCGTCGCGTTTGGAGTTCGTTTGGTACTCCAACGGTTAACCTAGTGGGCTAAAAGAATCTCTTCTTTGAGGCCCAAGACCCCCTCCACAACAGCCCACCAACCCAGCACAACCCTTCCCATCATCTCGGTCGTCGAATTGTGATCGCGTGGCCGAAAATCGCTCCCCATTTGGAGTCTCCTAGCTCCTTGTGCCTATAAAAACGCCCCCATCTCCATTTCTCGCTCAAACCCTAATTTTTCTCCTCCCGCAGCCACCGGACGTGTCCGCTCCGGCCGGACACGTCCAATCCGAGCCCCTCAGCCAATCGTGACGCGCCACGTGTCCGCCGCCGATCCCCACCACGCCGGCCCACGAGGCCCGATGCGGGCCCTCCGCCGCCGCTTCCGGGCCGAGCCGAGCGCCGCCGCCGCCCCGCTTCTTCTTCTCCGCCGGCCAGCCGCCTCCGGCCACCTCGGGCCAGCGTCGCCGCCCGCCGGTGCCCGAGTGACCGAGCGCCCCGCCGCCAGCGCCAAACGCCCCCACCGCCGATCTCTCCTCCGGGCCCCTCGCCGCCGGGCGCCCAGGAGCCCAGCCGCCGCCCGCCGCCCGTCGTCCTCCGGCCATCGCCGACCGGGATCGAGGCGTCGGATCGCTAGATCCCCAGACCCCCGATCGAGATCTCCAGCCGCCGCACGGGCGAAACCTAGCGGGCCCGTGGACCCGCTTCGGCCGTGACCCGCTCCGCCCGCGACCCGCGTTGACCCGCGTTGACCAGATCTGAGGTTGATTTTGCCTCTAAGTCTTTGTTGTTTTTGTTGTCTGATGGCATTTTTGCATGGCTATAACTTTTTGTGTGTATGTCCGATTTGTGCATATGATATGTCAAAGTGATCGTGGTGATGTGTACTACATTTTGTTCCATTGTGTCATGCTTGTTTGAGTCCATCTAGATGTCTTAATCTTCGTGAAAAAAATGCTACTTGATATAAACTGCTGCTACTTGTTATTTTCATGCCATGTTTGAGATGTGATAACTTGCTGCATGTTTATCCAAATGAAGCAAATGAGATGTCAAAATGTCCATCATGAGATGCTCTACATGTTGGTTGCTATAGCATGCATGTTAGAGTTCTTATTGCCATGTTTATCCCTGTTGCAAAAGTGCATGTGGCTGTTAGGTTTTGTAACTTGTTACGCGATGCCTAGTTGAGGAGCTCGTTGCTATTGTTGTGTTTGTCCCCATGTCACATGCTCATATGTTTTAGATTCTCCATCATGTGATCTTTTCTGTGGTGCAAACCTTTTGCCATGTTATGCTTTAAGATGACTTAAACATGCTTGCAAACATGCCATGCTAATATTACTGTTTTAACACTTAGTGAAATTTCACTAAGTCTGGAATCTGTCTTATCGTGATGCTATGTTTGCTTGCTGTCCTAGGAAAATCCATGTTAGTTTTGGGGTGGCCATTGATCATTCCTTGTTGTATATGTTGTCTCCTATCCATACATGTCCTCACTTGCTCATTTGGGTTGCTGTAGCTTATTTAATTCTTGCTCCCAAGTTGCTATAAAATATTACTATCAGGTTTTTAGTGTCATGATCAAAATGTTGTAGCTTGTTGCTATTGATTCATGCCTCCTATGGAGATGCTCCAATGGAGTTGTTTGCTGTAGGATATGTCTACTTCATGTCCATGCTTCTTGTCACCATGTTTGAGTGATGTAGAGTATATATATCTTGCTTCCAAGTTGCTATGTGGCTGTTAATTTCAGCTTTGCATTGTTTCTTGTTTCGGGTGTATCTTTTAGTCCGTTGCTCCGTTTTGAGCGTGTCTGTGATGGCCTGGCCTATTAGGTATGATAGACTACTCATATCAATAAGGAATTCCTTCTTTTCCGGGAGCCCATTCGGATAGAACTCCAAAGTTAAGCGTGCTCAGCTTGGAGTAGTTTCAGGATGGGTGACCGACCGGGAAGTTGCTCCCGGGTGCGCACGAGTGAGGACAAAGTGCACAGAAAAGGCTAGTATTGATATGTGAGGCCAGTCTAGATCCCGCCAGGAGTAACGACCCCCGGCGGGTGTGTCCGGGGCGTTACAAGTTGGTATCAGAGCCGACCCTCGCGGTTACACGGATGTTTGCAGACAGTTTGCAGTCATGTTGTGCATGACGTTTGTGACCCGTCGTGGTACACGGCATGGCACATGTGCTGTCCTGGAAGCACAGACGGTTGTGCCAAGAGGGAACGTTCCTGTGGCCCGACGAGGACGTCGGTTCCTCTGAGTGAGGGTGTATGTGATGGCCTGGCTTATTAGGGATGATAGACTACTCATATCAATAAGGAATTCCTTCTTTTCCGGGAGCCCATTCGGATAGAACTCCAAAGTTAAGCGTGCTCAGCTTGGAGTAGTTTCAGGATGGGTGACCGACCGGGAAGTTGCTCCCGGGTGCGCACGAGTGAGGACAAAGTGCGCAGAAAAGACTAGTATTGATATGTGAGGCCAGTCTAGATCCCGCCAGGAGTAACGACCCCAAAGTGCGCAGAAAAGACTAGTATTGATATGTGAAGCCAGTCTAGATCCCGCCAGGAGTAACGACCCCCGGCGGGTGTGTCCGGGGCGTTACAGTGTCCTATATGAAACTTGTGTGTTTTTGCATGTAGATTCATAATATCATCTTGTCAACATGTTTGGAGTATGTTTTCTTGATGTTTGGGTGCATCTTGCACCGTTGCCATGCTTATCTTGTTTTGATCATATCTTCTAGACCGTAGCTCCGTTTTAAGCAAACTTTATATGAAACTTGACTAGAATTTCGTGCAGATTATCTTGGTGCATGTTAACTTGCTGTTTAACAACTTTAACTTAAGGTTTGATCAGAACTGGACTAATTCCAAACTATGCATATGAGGACTTACCGGATTTGTCTTAAGTAGTTTTTGGCCTCATTTAAACTTGTTGTTCTTATGTTGTTTCTCTGTGCTTCCTACTTTGCCATGTTTTGCATCCTATATGGATCTGTCTTGCATCCTACTTGCTTGAGCATATTGTCTTGTTCTTGTGTTGTTCTGGTGTGCTTCCTATGTTGTCATGTAATGCATCCTAAGTGCATCTGCAGTGCATCTGCAGTGCATCCTAAGTGCATCTGCAGTGCATCCTGTAGTTTGCGCATTGCACCTTGTTTGATTTCGTGCCTCGTGTGTTCTTGTGTTGAGTAGAGCCGGAAGCCGAGACCGAGTACGAGAACGAGGTTACTACCGAGGTTGAGAAAGAGGAGCCGTCTTACGATCCCATCGACGACTCGACAGGCAAGATGACCTGACCCAGATATCATTACTATCTTTGCCTATTGCTAGAAGTCTCGCTCTTTAGCTTATTGCCTTGATGCCCATGCTTGTTTGTCAGCCTCCTATTGTAACCATGAATCTGTTTAACCACCCAACCTAGCAAAACCTTTGTTTGGCTACGTAGGCTTCGCTCAGCCCCTCTTATAGCATTGCTAGTTGCAGGAGAAGATTTGAAGATTCATGCTTCATGTTGAAGTTTGTTGGGATATCACACTATATAAATTCTTAACTAAATCATCTATATATTGGTAATGGGTGGAAGGCTAAGCCTCTTGCTTGGTGATTTTTTCCACTCATGCCGCCCTAGGAACCGTATAAACCGGTGTTATGTTCCTTGATTATGCGTTCCTCACACAGTTCGGGTTATGGGACCCCCTCAATAAACCGCTTAGCGCTAAGTCTTTTCCAGCAAGTCCCAACATTGGTACTATTTGCCTAAACAACTAAAACTTGCATAGGGAGTTATAAACCCTCTTCTTAATCAACAACCTGGGCCAGTGCTCCACATGAGTGTTGGTCCAAACTGGGGGTCCTGCAGGGCCACCTTGGGGGAACCCGAGGGCTGGTAAAAACCTGTAGCATCGCCCATCCGGTCGTGGCCTGAGACGAGATACGCGTGGCTACTATATGGGGACCCCGACTCATAAGTCATGATCACCGAATGCACGTGTACAGTGATGCCAGAGATCAATGCTCACTGAACACATAGAAGCTGATTAGCAAGAGTCTTACATCCATACATACCGTTTTACACAAATTGTGACCATAATGGTCAAGTCTTGAATATAACATTGCAGCGGAAATCTTTAATAACAACTTGGACCCATGCCATCTGCCTTAACCCAACATGCATTCTGACTAGGAAGCGTCCTAGCTCGCATGTTCGTCACCAAGAAATCCTCATCATATCCTGTTCTCTTATGCCTGGACAAAAAAATAAACAGTGGCAAGCCAATGAGTACTTTGAATGTACTCGCAAGCAACCCAAGTGTGATGACAGAATAATAATGCAAGGCTCTACTGCTAAACTGGCAGCTTTGCGGAAAGCTAGTTTTTCATGTGCAAGTATGATCAACATATAACAAGGGCATGTCTGCGTCCGCAACAAGTACCAGGAGGTTACAGACATCAACATCAGAAAAGAGTTAAGAACAACTCTTGCTCACGCTCATCGTGACTTTCTCACAATCACATCAACAGATTTACCAAACTGTGTTGTTTTCCAGAAACTTATGGACATAGTCTAAGTAGCACCACCCAACTGTCCTTGACCGTGGACACGGCTATTCGAATAGTTTGACACTCTGCAGAGGTTGCACACTTTACCCACAAGATCGGGGGAACTTCCGTGTCATCCACGACCCGCGGTACCTCAAGTACCCGAGGTAAGCACCCGATCACTATCTTTCCCTAGACGACACTAACATAGAGTCCACTCGATTGGTAGTAACCCCCGTGCCCACATTTCACATCTTAATAATTGTGGAGACTCGCTCCCATATTCATCACATACCACTGACACGGGGTACCAATGGGTTGTTCGGTGCCCTGTGAAAACAGTCATGGCCGCCTATCCAAGCACGACCCCGTCCCGAGAGTGACCTCATGTCACCCCCGTCACTAGTAATGCGGGCACCATGCTAGTATCGACCTAGGTAATCAATAATGCCCTTTCCCATATAAGGGTAGAGTGGTTGCGCATGTTTGGTTGGGACGGTAATCACACATAAATCTAATCCATCTCTGTAAACAACACTTTCATCAAGCCTCGGCACACTACTTCTCTACCAAGTAGTGCCCTAGTTTCTCATCATCTCCCATGGGCATTAGTGGCACCCACTGGGTTATTTGCAAGTATGTCAAACCACACTTGTTTCTTTCCATGCATAACCCTGACCCATATTGCGTAGCCAACTACTATAGCATTTATATATATCCACTCCCACCCACATAACCCTCATAGGAAGGTAGGGTCATGTTAGATGCAAGTTTCAATAGTAAAGTAACAAAGGTACCAACCAAAGTGGTCACCACCTCTACATGATTCCGATGCATTGATAATAAGGTGCTATGAGACATGCATAAAAGGTTTCTCAAACATGGTCAAAGGGCTGCTTGCCTTGTCCTTCCGAGTCTTCAAACCTTCTGGTCCATCTCCGAGTACTCCGTTTATTTCGTCAACTAACGATGGAAACAATCATAATAAGCAACACAACAAGGCAAAAACAAAAGTGCTCTAAAAATAGGAGTTGGACTTTTCTAGGATACCTCTGGTCATATGAGAAATGTCCAAGGTGGTTTCATAGGTATTGGATCAATGGATAGTTTGGAACATTTCAATATGATGGAATCAAGGGGTTTATGGATTTGAAAGAAGTGTAGAGAAATATATTTCTGGAAACTGAGCAAAGGCACCCATTTAACAAATCATGATTTTAGAAGCATCTAGGAGTTGGTTTCAATGAATTTGGAGTTCAAATGAATTTCCTAGGATTTTGCAAAGTTGACAAATATGAAGAAATAGGCCATTATTTTGTGGGGCACAGAAAGTATTAGGAAAAATGTTCCAAAACTAAGTTTTGATATTACAAGTATCTAGGAATTTGAACCATTGCATTTGGATCAAATTTGAGCTCTCTGTGGTTTTCTAAAGTTCATCACAGAAATGGAAAAATGACATTTCATAAATACTTGTGAAGAAAAAGTCTCTGGAAAAATGTGCATGATGCACCATGTGATAGATCATGATTTTTTAAACTACTAGAAATTTGAATCATCCAATTTGGAGTTCAAATGATTTGATTATGGATTTTAGAAGTTACAGGAAAAGAAAAGAATAAGGAGTTACCCTTATTACATGCACCGGGCGTGGCTTAGTTAAATGGCGGCCACTGAGCTCAGCCCTGCGCGCGAGCGAGGTGACGTCGATGACGGATTCGGCCAGTGCGCCTTCCCAAGGTGGAAACGGATTGAGTGGAACCCGCCTCCACTTAACCCGGGCGGGTCCGGCGTGCCACGTCTGCTGAGGCTGACTGGTGGGGCCGCCGGTCCCACCGGCCGGCCTTCTTCTTCCCCGCTTGATCTCCCCGTGCCGCAGGAACAGCGGAGCGAGGCCAGGCCCGTCCCGGCGAGGAGGGGCACCGCTGCGAGCGCCCTGAGTACCAGCGAGCTCGGGGGAGAGGGGCGCGACCACCTGGATGGGTCCTAGGCCCTGGGGTGGTCGAGGTCACGAGCGGCGTCAGCCATGGCGGAAGATGGTGATGCCGATGATGGGTTCAGTGCTACGGCCGCCGGGAGAAGCGAATGGAGCTCGGGAGAGACCCGCGGTGAGGTTGTAGGTGTCCTAGTGGAGTCTAAAATGGGAGGGGGAGGCCACAGGGCGTGAATTTAGGAGGAGGCCGACGGCGACACGTCGGCCATGGAGAGGGGAAGAGAGCACCAGGGGGAGAGGGGGCTTGTCCGGGAGGTTCACGGGAGAGAGGGGGTTCTAACCAAGACGAGAGAGAGGGTCGGGGTGGCTTAAATAGGCGTGGCCGCGGTGCACCGTGAGCAATGTCCATGGACGCGCTCGGGCGAGCTCACGGAGGGATAA
>LR738714.1:230367766-230395190 GCA_902687465.1 Secale cereale
GTGGACATCGAGGCGACCTGGATGGACACGCTCGCTCTGCCCAATGCCGCCTGGGTGCCTCGGGAGGGCCGAGCTACAGTGTCTTGGCGTACTGTAGCGTGCTCGAGAGCGTGTCTTTGGCCGGCATGGTCATGTCCCTTGCACCCTGGCCGTGTCCCCCCGGTGTCCAACAACTCTAGGGGTTAATAAACAATGCACAGACGGCCTGGGATGCCCTGGGGAGCCAGTAGGAGAAGAGAGAGGCAGAAGAAGAGGGAGAGAGGGGCTATCCAGGGAGGTAAAATGAGGGTTTTCACCCCTCAATCATTGAGCTCTGGTCATGGGAGAGTTACTGGAGGTAGAAGGTGACTAGGTGATGCTGTGGTAAAAACTTGAATCAAAGGTTAATAGTAAAAGGGGGCAAAACAGTGGTTTTGGTAAAATGGCAGAAGGTGTTTGATGTGGTTTTGGGCAAGCAAATGACTTTCAATTGACATGAGACTTAACAGGATCAAATGTGACATACATTTAGGCCCTTCCACCAAATTTGAGCTCATTTGGGCAAAGTTGCCAATGCAACTTTGGTGAACCCTAGAAATCAACAGAAATGGATTTCTCAAGATTAGGTTAAGCAAATCATCTCTCCTTGATGCACCACTTGGTGTAGTGTCATCATCTGGGTTTGTGAGCATGCCCACAAAATTTGAGGCCCCAAGTAAAAAGTTGGCAATGTAGAGTTGTTCAAATTTGGATCTGGTCAGAAAGGGTTTTGGGGCACTTAGATCAAGTTATGCTTCTCCAATACTTGTGCCATTTGGTCTAGATGCATATTTACATCTTTTGAGCATGTGCACCAAGTTTGAGAGCATTTGGACAAGTTTGGCAATGTAAAGTTGCTCAAACTTCAAAATGGACAGAAATGGTTTTGAGGGGATTAGATGATGTTTCCTTGATCTTCAAGGCATGAGGCTTTGTAAGATCATCAAATATGTCATATCTGACATGATAGAATTTCCCTGGAATTTTTGGAGAATATTTCCTTTGTAAATATTTCAAAAGCTTGAAATATCCAGAAAGGGTTAATGAAGGATTTGTCCAATATTTTGAACATGACCATGTGTTGAAACTCTTATATATGGACAATATATGTCCTATGAGTTTCCTTGAATTTTGGCAAATATTTTTGAACTAGTTAAATAATGTTTACCTATTAAAGACCATTTCTAGCCTAAGGAAAAAGCATTTAAATAAAATATAAAAATAACTTTTAAAATTATAATTTTGTGGTTTATGGGAGTCCTATACCTAATAGGATTCAAATATACTTTTTGAAAGATTTTTCACACCCTAAATAAGGTACTTGTAGTGCAAACCTCAATTTAGGGGTTTTTGGAAAACTAATTTTAGAAAATACTATTTGGCCAAAATATTTTTATAAGAAAATACTATACGGTTCTATACACATGGCATGATCATAGGGAAAAGGTTTTGGATCAAGGAGATGAAGTAGAAGAGTTGGAGGATTTATTTGATTTTTAGAGCACTAGCAAACAACAAACATAAAACCAATCAAGCAAGGTCAAAAACACTCAAAAGTTTTTGTTAAACCATATTTTAGCACGATTATAAGCTTAAGTGTTGTGGCATGACAATCAGGGTGTGACAGACCTACCCCCCTTACAAGAATCTCGTCCCCGAGATTCCCAGACTAGGCGTGGAAAGGAATACGGAGTCTTGGATATGGGGTAGTCTTCACTTCTTCTTGTTGGTCCTGCTTCCGAGTGGTGCTCCCTGGAACCTTAAAGTACTTGGTGGTGTGGCTTCTTGCTTGTTGCCCTCTTTGATGCAGGTTGCCGAGGGGTCTCTTGTATGTGTTAGTTTGAGCTAGATGTCAAAGGCTCGGTGATCGATGTCCTCGCAGGGACCGGGCTAGTTAGGAAGTAAGAAGTACTTCCAGAGTGGTGACCCGAGGAATATTTGGTGTACGGTGGGTATCTCAGGTGGTAAATCTAGCTGGTAGCCGTCTACTATTTGTCTTGTAGTGGTCTTGAAGAAAGTCGATAAATCTTGGTGTGAGCGTCCCTTCGACATGGAAATGCTTGGTTCCTTCGAGAGGAGTGGTTTGCAGATACGCCCGGTCTTCGACGCGGAAGTTTATCTCTTGATGATGGTGGTCGATGTAGTTCTTCCTTCTTGACATGTCGGTCTTCAATCGTCTTCTAACCAGCTGCACAACTCTTCCTTCGTCTTCGGGTAGTCAAGTATGTTGCCAAATAAAGATGACAACTAACTTGTCCAAGTACTCCATGAAGTGTATGGGGTACGCAAGGTAGGCTGGGGTATTGGTGGTGGTCTCCGTTGAGTATTTGCAAAGGCCTTCCTGACTTAGAGCCAAGGCCCGTGGTCGGGATTTGACCGTGTTGTGGCTCGGTGGGGCTTAAGGGTTTCAAGGATTCTAGTGTGTGAGTGAATGTTTATCACCTTATCCTTAAGCACGGTTTCTGAGATGCCAATAGCTCTATCTAGTATTCCAAACGAATAACCTTACACCACTAAATGCATCCTCTCGTATAGACCAACTTCAATCACCACACATGCCATACACATCCTCATGACTGCCAAGAGGCGGTCTAACAAAATCGTACATATCTACGATCCCAATAATCATATGCATGGCTACCCCTAAAAATCCACGGGTAGGACATACAAGCTGCCAAGCAAGGGTCAAACACCACAATCCAAGCGCCCAACCTATTCTTGCAAGGTTCAAGATAATGCATCTCTATTCTAAGGAAACACGTCATATGCCACTCCAAGATTTTGTTTCCTTCCTATAGATCAACTCCAATAGCACGGTAATTTCCATCAATCACCACATAATCCAACAATTCAACAAATCCGATGTCTACGGTGTTCCGCAAGATCTCAAGTCCCTATAATATCCAAACACTTGGAAGAACTATGCATTACGATAGTAAGTCCACCAAATTCCCATCATCAGGGTCAAGTAATCTCCACGGTCATGATTATATAGATCCCTAAATCAACTCCGACCAATAATCCAGTCTCCTAGTTTATTGTCCACCGGGAAACATGGTATCAAGATCAACGGTCTAAATCCAATTTACTCCGAACCATGCAGACATATCTAGTATCTATACCCAACCAGAATCACCTACTTAAATCCAAATCTCAGGTCCAACGAGAACTCCTACATTTCCCCCAAGTCATTCTCAAAATGTCAATTATCTGCTATCGATATCCCCTGGCTAAGTCAAATCCTTATACCTCCAAGAATTTCATCTTGCAACCACAATTGCCCTTCAAACCCAAGTTATTCCAGGGTGATGAAAGTTACGCCACCCCATTAATAATGATCCCACCAACATGAAAACCTCACAATCCATCAAGGTCTCAGATAATTCCTCGAAGTCACTGATATAAAGCCACCAAGTCATCTGTCTTATATCCTCAAATTGGTCTATCTATGGCATCATCAGTTCTTGTGCTATATTAGGACGAAAATGTGCTCACTCACTGTGTCCACTAGTTCCATTATGAACCCAGGGTTGTGCAAGGTTATAGAGGCTTAACTGGTTTTCTTGTAACACTATGGGTCTGGCACATCGTTAAGGATTCGTGTTGGGGTATCTCGTGAAGTCTCAAAAGGGTCCAGGAATAGGTTTCTAGCCTCGAGGGTTAAACATAACTTCACGGGGTTGCACTTGGTCGTGGAGGTTGTAGCAGAAGTCTTCAATGCCAGTTGGTTGTCGAGGTAGAATCCTTGGTGCATCTTGTCTTACCGGTCTTCAGTGGAGATAGAAGAGAGGGAGAAAGTAGCATAGAGGGGGGGATGCCTAAAGGGGGTTCTATAGTGCAGGTGCAAACAAACAGGTGCAAAAAGGCCGAAACAAAAGAAACAAGGCAAGGAAGATGATATAGCCATGCACTTGTTGCCTAGGGCAAAAGTGCGAATTATATCAAAACACAAACAAATAAAAGAAAGCAACACACAATCATGGTTCTATTCGAACCATCATACGGACTCGACTGCACATAGGGGGTACACGACTCATCCTACCCTAGGGGTTCTTGGACTCAGCAGTCGTGACTTGTGCCTCGTGCAGTCTTCTGGGTTTTCCTCAGGTGTTGCTATGTCCCTTGTAGTTGTTTGATGAACGATCCGGGTTGAGCCTGAAGAATCTTCAACTACTTCTCGCCTGATGAGGTGATGCGGTGAAGGTGTCTCCTCGTAGCTGGCATTGGCTTGGTATTCTCTTGTCTCTTTAATCACGACGATCACTTGTGCCTTCTGGGGCGTCGAGGGTATCAGGTAGGCAATCCTTTATGCAATGATATTAACAAGGCATAGTAGAGGGGCAACATGTCGGTTACGTTGATGACAACATCGACACCAAGAGCGGGGGACGAAGAGAACCGTTTTCCTGCTCACTATAGTGAGGCGGACCAAATGGCGAGGTTCTCATCCACCGGTGGTTGCCAATACAACAACGGTAGTGACAAGGTTACTCTGTTAGCAATGTGTATCATGATCTTGCATAACTCATGCCATGTTCATCGTAGGCCAAGGTCGCACCATCTTCTGGATCTTCATGTACTCATTCCTCGAGGATGTATCTTCTGTTGGCATCATCTTGTTGCGGTGTCGCCAATTTTGTGTTCAGAAGAGGTGGTCAAGATATCATCCTTCTAGATTATCCACGAGGATCTCAGGAAATCCAGTGGTCTGGGGCATAAGGGTTATAGCGACCAAAGTTTTGAAGGGGAAGAGATCAAGTATAGCCTAGTTTTTAAAAAACTGAGGAGGGAGAGAAGTATAGATAGTTTTGAAAACTAGTAATAGTTTTGGAAATAGTTTTACCCTAACTAACGACCATGCTAACTAAGGCTTCCTACAGTCAGGATGGCTCTCATACCAGTTCTATGGGGACCCCGACTAATAAGTCGTGATCACCGAATACACGTGTACAGTGATCCCAGAGATCAATGCTCACTGAAAACACAGAAGTTGATTAGCAAGAGTCTTACATCCATACATACCGTTTTACACAAATTGTGACCATAATGGTCAAGTCTTGAATATAACATTGCAGCGGAAATAACTTGGACCCATGCCATCTGCCTTAACCCTACAGGCATTCTGTCTGGGAAGTGTCGTAGCTCGCATGTTCGTCACCAAGAAATCCTCATCATATCCTGTTCTCTTATGCCTGGCCAATAAAATAACCAGTGGCAAGCCAATGAGTACTTTGAATGTACTCGCAAGCAACCCAAGTGTGATGACAGAATAATAATGCAAGGCTCTACTGCTAAAGTGGCAGCTTTGCGGAAAGCTAGTTTTTCATATGCAAGTATGATCAACATATAACAAGGGCATGTCTGCGTCTGCAACAAGTATCAGGAGGTTACAGACATCAACATCAGAAAAGAGTTAAGAACAACTCTTGCTCACGCTCATCGTGACTTTCTCACAATCACATCAACAGATTTACCAAACCGTGTTGTTTTGCAGAAACTTATGGACATAGTCTAAGTAGCACCACCCTACTATCCTTGACCATGGACACAGCTATTCGAATAGTTTGACACTCTGCAGAGGTTGCACACTTTACCCACAAGATCCGGGGAACTTCCGTGTCATCCACGACCTGCGGTACCTCAAGTATCCGGGGTAAGCACCCGATCACTATCTTTCCCTAGACGACACTAACATAGAGTCCACTCGATTGGTAGTAACCCCCGTGCCCACATTTCACATCTTAATAATTGTGGAGACTCGCTCCCATATTCATCACATACCACTGACACGGGGTACCAACGGTGTGTTCGGTGCCCTGTGAAAATAGTCATGGCCGCCTATCCAAGCACTACCCCGTCCCGAGAGTGACCTCATGTCACCCCCATCACTAGTAATGCGGGCACCATGCTAGTATCGACCTAGGTAATCAATAATGCCCTTTCCCATATAAGGGTAGAGTGGTTACGCATGTTTGGTTGGGACGGTAATCACACATAAATCTAATCCATCTCTGTAAACAACACTTTCATCAAGCCTCGGCACACTACTTCTCTACCAAGTAGTGCCCTAGTTTCTCATCATCTCCTAGGGGCATTAGTGGCACCCACTGGGTTATTTGCAAGTATGTCAAACCACACTTGTTTCTATCCATGCATAACCCTGAGCCATATTGCGTAGCCAACTACTATAGCATATATATATCTACTCCCACCCACATAACCCTCATAGGAAGGTAGGGTCATGTTTGATGCAAGTTTCAATAGTAAAGTAACAAAGGTACCAACCAAAGTGGTCACCACCTCTACATGATTCCGATGCGTTGATAATAAGGTGCTATGAGACATGCATAAAAAGGTTTCTCAAACATGGTTAAAGGGCTGCTTGCCTTGTCCTTCCGAGTCTTCAAACCTTCTGGTCCATCTCCGAGTACTCCGTTTATTTCGTCAACTAACGATGGAAACAATCATAATAAGCAACACAACAAGGCAAAAATAAAAGTGCTCTAAAAATAGGAGTTGGACTTTTCTAGGATACCTCTGGTCATATGAGAAATGTCCAAGGTGGTTTCATAGGTATTGGATCAATGGATAGTTTGGAACATTTCAATATGATGGAATCAAGGGGTTTATGGATTTGAAAGAAGTGTACAGAAATATATTTTTGGAAACTGAGCAAAGGCACCCATTTAACAAATCATGATTTTAGAAGCATCTAGGAGTTGGTTTCCCTGGATTTGGAGTTCAAATGAATTTCCTAGGATTTTGCAAAGTTGACAAATATGAAGAAATAGGCCATTACTTTGTGGGGCACAGAAAGTATTAGGAAAAATGTTCCAAAACTAAGTTTTGATATTACAAGTATCTAGGAATTTGAACCATTGCATTTGGATCAAATTTGAGCTCTCTGTGATTTTCTAAAGTTCATCACAGAAATGGAAAAATGACATTTCATAAATACTTGTGAAGAAAAAGTCTCTAGAAAAATGTGCATGATGCACCATGTGATGGATCATGATTTTTTGAACTACTAGAAATTTGAATCATCCAATTTGGAGTTCAAATGATTTGATTATGGATTTTAGAAGTTACAAGAAAAGAAAAGAATAAGGAGTTACCCTTATTACATGCACCGGGCGTGGCTTAGTTAAATGGCGGCCACTGGGCTCAGCCCAGTAGCTCAGCCCTGCGCGCGAGCGAGGTGACGTCGATGGCGGATTCGGCAAGTGCGCCTTCCCAAGGTGGAGACGGATTGAGTGGAACCCGCCTCCACTTAACCCGGGCGGGTCCGGCGTGCTATGTCTGCTGAGGTTGACTTGTGGGGCCGCCGGTCTCACCGGCCGGCCTTCTTCTTCCCCGCGCGGCCTCCCCGTGCCACAGGAACAGAGGAGCGAGGCCAGGCCCGTCCCGGCGAGCAGGGGCACCGCTGCGGGCGCCCTGTGTACCAGCGAGCTCGGGGGAGAGGGGCGTGACCACCTGGATGGGTCCTAGGCCCTGGGGCGGTCGAGGTCACGAGCGGCGTCGGCCATGGTGCAATATGGTGATGCCGATGATGGGTTCAGTGCTACGGCCGCCGGGAGAAGCGAATGGAGCTCGGGAGAGACCTGCGGTGAGGTTGTAGGTGTCCTAGTGGAGTCTAAAATGGGAGGGGGAGGCCACAGGGCGTGAATTTAGGAGGAGGCCGACGGCGACACGTCGGCCATGGAAAGGGAAAGAGAGCACCAGGGGGAGATGGGGCTTGTCCGGGAGGTTCACGGGAGAGAGGGGGTTCTAACCAAGACAAGAGAGAGGGTCGGGGGTGGCTTAAATAGGCGTGGCCGCGGTGCACCGTGAGCAATGTCCATGGACGCGCTCGGGCGAGCTCACGGAGGGATAATGGGGGGGGGGCAAGGGAGGAGGGGCCCGGCAGCGAGGCGTGTCGTGGACGTTGAGGCGACTTCGATGGACACGCTCGCTCTGCCCAATGCCGCCTGGGTGCCTCGGGAGGGCCGAGCTACAGTGCCTTGGCGTACTGTAGCGCGCTCGAGAGCGTGTCTTTGGCCGGCATGGTCATGTCCCTTGCACCCTGGCCGTGTCCCCCGGTGTCCAACAACTCTAGGGGTTAATAAACAATGCACAGACGACCTGGGATGCCCTGGGGAGCCAGTAGGAGAAGAGAGAGGCAGAAGAAGAGGGAGAGAGGGGCTGTCCAGGGAGGTAAAATGAGGGTTTTCACCCCTCAATCATTGAGCTCTGGTCATGGGAGAGTTACTGGAGGTAGAAGGTGACTAGGTGATGCTGTGGTAAAAAGTTGAATCAAAGGTTAATAGTAAAAGGGGGCAAAACAGTAGTTTTGGTAAAATGGCAGAAGGTGTTTGATGTGGTTTTGGGCAAGCAAATGACTTCCAATTGACATGAGACTTAACAAGATCCAATGTCACATACATTTAGGCCCTTCCAACAAATTTGAGCTCATTTGGGCAAAGTTGCCAATGCAACTTTGGTGAACCCTAGAAATCAACAGAAATGGATATCTCAAGATTAGGTTAAGCAAATCATCTCTCCTTGATGCACCACTTGGTGTAGTGTCATCATCTGGGTTTGTGAGCATGCCCACAAAATTTGAGGCTCCAAGTAAAAAGTTGGCAATGTAGTGTTGTTCAAATTTGGATCTGGTCAGAAAGGGTTTTGGGGCACTTAGATCAAGTTATGCTTCTCCAATACTTGTGCCATTTGATCTAGATGCATATTTACATCTTTTGAGCATGTGCACCAAGTTTGAGAGCATTTGGACAAGTTTGGCAATGTAAAGTTGCTCAAACTTCAAAATGGACAAAAATGGTTTTGAGGGGATTATATGATGTTTCCTTGATCTTTAAGGCATGAGGCTTTGTAAGATCATCAAATATGTCATATCTGACATGATAGAATTTCCCTGGAATTTTTGGAGAATATTTCCTTTGTAAATATTTCAAAAGCTTGAAATATCCAGAAAGGGTTAATGAAGGATTTGTCCAATATTTTGAACATGACCATGTGTTGAAACTCTTATATATGGAGAATATATGTCCTACGAGTTTCCCTGAATTTTGGCAAATATTTTTGAACTAGTTAAATATTGTTTACCTATTAAAGACCATTTCTGGCCTAAAGAAAAAGCATTTAAATAAAATATAAAAATAACTTATAAAATTATAATTTTGTGGTTTATGGGAGTCCTATACCTAATAGGATTCAAATATACTTTTTAAATATTTTTCACACCCTAAATAAGGTACTTGTAGTGCAAACCTCAATTCAGGGGTTTTTGGAAAACTAATTTTAGAAAATACTATTTGGCCAAAATATTTTTATAAGAAAATACTATACTGTTCTATACACATGGCATGATCATAGGGAAAAGGTTTTGGATCAAGGAGATGAAGTAGAAGAGTTGGAGGATTTATTTGATTTTTAGAGCACTAGCAAACAGCAAACATAAAACCAATCAAGCAAGGTCAAAAACACTCAAAAGTTTTTGTTAAACCATATTTTAGCACGATTATAAGCTTAAGTGTTGTGGCATGAAAATCAGGGTGTGACATACTATCAGGGTGTCGGCACGCCGTGAGGATTTGTTGGATTAGTCTTACCTTAGTCGGAGTATCTTGAGCACGGGATTCCGAGAATACTCGGGCCTTCCCACCTTGGAGTTACGACTCCGCGGATCGTGGGCTTGTAATGGGCCAAGTTGGAACACCCCTGCAGGGTTTTGAACTTTCGAAAGCCGTGCCCGCGGTTATGTGGCAGAAGGGAATTTGTTAATATCAGGTTGTAGAAAACTTGACACCATGTTCAGAACACACTACCAGCGTGAGTAACCATGACGGTCATTTTCCGAAAGGGGTTCGGAAAGTGAACACGGTGGGGTTATGATTGACGTGTTTAGATAGGATCACTTCATGATCACTTTGACGCTCGTGGCACTTCTCTTCTCGCTCTTAACACGTAAGCTAGTGCTAGTGCAGCTGCAACCTTTTATCTTTTTTCAGCCTTGTTCCACACCCAAGGCTTAGATAGTTTTGCTACCCGGGAACGGGATTGCTGAGTCCTCCGTGGCTCATAGATTCTACACCACACCAGATGCAGGTACCATGGTGAACTACTCAGGTGACGGCACAGAGCTGTACTGGGAGTACGATGAAGAACGTAGTCGATACTATGTGCACTATCCCGATGATCAGTAGTGGTTTCTACTAGGGACGATTCGAACCTATGGCTTTTATGTATTTGGTATCTTTCATTTGGATCTTCACCCGTAGTCGGGTTGTGATGTTATTTGGATGATGATTTGCTTATGTAATGAATTGTGTGACGTGGCGAGTGTAAGCCAACTATCTCTCTTGCATTTCATCCCTATTTTACATGAGTCGTGCAAAGATACCGAACTTGAGATCATTCCAGAATGGGCTTATACCTTTAAGTCGTGCCTCGACACGTAGGAGGTATAGTCCCATCCCGGGCATTACAAAATGAGGACGTAGTCTTGGAACTCGAGAGATGCCATGTCAATCTTCTTCTCCTCTTCAAAGTTGTAGAGGAAAAATATCTTGTCAACCTTCAATGCCCATGAGAGATACTCCTCGGGGTCGGTGCTTCCGGAGAACTTGGGTATGGTGAACTTGAGCTTGCCGAAGTGTTGTTCTTCATCATGATGATGATGGTGGTGTCTCTCGTGACGAGGTGGACGCTCCTCGAATGCTTGCTCCTCACGATGCTCTTGTCGGTTGGGACGCGGTATGTTGTTCCGGTTTCGTCGCTTTTGCTCCGCTTCGCGACAAGCGGCTTCCTCTTGTTGTGCTTGACGAAGTTCTTCTTTTTGTTCACATACTTGGCAGTTGCGGTCAGCGAGGACTCGAGAGGATTCACGAAGAGCCTGTTGTGCGTTGCGTGCTTGATTTTCACGTCTTTCTTGTGCTTGCCGAAATGCATCGTCATGTTGATGTACTTGATGTTGGGGTTGTTACTCTTGGCGTATCGCTTGCTCACGTGCTCGTACTCGATCTTGTAACCCATTGCCATGGAATGGATTGTCCAGAGATTGTCGATCTTGATTGACAAATTGTGGAGGTTGACGAGGCCATGGAGGACTTGCATCCTACAAAGAGTAAGCCGAAGAGTGGTCACTTGACCATCGACTTGAATGGCGCCGTCTTGATGAAGAAGTCGAAGACGCGTGGTTCAAGATGATGTTGCAGAACACTTCCATTTGCGTGCGAAGGTCGGAAGCAAGGTGCTCGATGCGGTCGCCCAAAGCCTCACTTTCTTGATGAAGAGCTCGTTGGACGCCGAAGAGGTGATTCTTGGTGACGTAGTTTGGTGCTTCAACTTGATGCTTGACTATCGGGTTTGTAGAAGAACTTGGCCTATCCATCATGTAAACTGGGGGTGAGAAGGAAAATGAAAAGACAATACCAAAGTTACCTTTTCTGAAGATTGAAGGTGTATCAAATATCACTCAATGTGATGCTACAATAGGGGAACTGGTACCGGGTTTGTTTCTCACACCTACACACATAAAGCTTATGGAGGAGCTTGGTGAGGATAAGTGGCACAAAATCTTCAAGCAAATGATAGTCAAGATATCGATAATGTTGAGAAGGTTCACGAAATGCAAGTAAAGCAAATAGATCAAAGCCTAGTTTATCACTTGGAAACACACACGCAAAGATAAGTGGGATCCGTACAACCAAGGAATGAGCGGAATAATTGTGACCACGGAAAATGCTCTTGTTGCATGGATACTCGAGAGACTCTAGCTTGATTGCTTGAATGTGCTAGATACGAACTTGTGCACCAACCTATTAGAGTAAACATGCCGTCTGCGAATCCCAACTTCCTATGTACGGACTATCCAATGATGCAACTATGCAAATGGCACGATTCTATTGCTACCAAGCTCTTTTGTTTCTTCTCCTTTTTGCTTAAAATCTTTTTCTCTTTTCTCTTTTTTTCTGCTTGATGCTTGAGCCAAGTATGATACTAGACAAGTATGTAAGATATGCACGGGAGGGACTAATGGCACAATGATGATAGCAAGATGATTGCATGCTAAATGTGGCTATGCGGGATATGCGTATCACTAGGGTGCACAAAGAACATGGCCCGACAATTCTCAACGAGCTAGTCTCAATAGGTAAGCAACGCAAAATGGCGCGGGGTGATCAAGTGCAATGGCAAGGTAATAGATAAGATGTCGTCGATGTTACCGACCTTGCTTACGGTTGGCGATCTTGATTCTGGGTTGATGGCGGTGACGTCGAAGTCACACCATTCCTAAGTAGCCGAAACACCTTAGGAAACATAAACCGCAACACAAAAACTTATCAAATTCTTATGGAAGAAAATGGTTGTGGCAATGATCTAAGAAGATGTGGTATGTCAAGAGCTACAAAACAAGCTAAAGAACACGAAAAACGGACTTCGGGAGCGGAAGTTATGGAGAAAACGGTGTTGGTGGTGGGCTGATTCGTGGGGTGCGGGTGCCCGGGGGTCTAGGGTGCGGGCACCTTGGGTGGTCTGGAAAATGTGGCCGAGGGGTGTGGGCACCCGGTGGTTCGAGGTGTGGGCACCCGTCTTGGGGAGATGGTCAATTTCGGTGAATTTCGTGGTGGGGTGGATGGGCATGGGTGGGGGAAGGCTAGATCCACTTGCTAAACAACAAATCCCTGGACCAAAACAACAAAATCTCACAAGATCTAACAGATTGCAAGAAAATATTTTTTTGGTATATTTTTGTGGGAATTTTCGAAATTGGGCAAGAACACACAAAATCAAGCTAGCAAATGGGGGAATGGGACTCCAAGATGTGAATCAACCTTGCTCCTGATACCAAAATGTTGTAGGGTGAAACCCTAGGTGAGATCTTTTCACACTTGGAGGGGGAAAAGTGGCAAGAACACAAGAACACAAGAGGAATCTCTCAAACAAAACCACAGTCACACATCCACTAGAGTAGCATATATGAGATCCACAAACATACAAGATCAATCCATGGAAATAAGCACTAGGTAGATGTTCTTCCCACTCCTAGGAGATGAGGTATTGATGGCGATCTACTCCCTTGGGAGGTCTTGAAATCCACAAGGATTTTTTCCAAGAGGGGTCTTGATCTCCATGAGGAGGGGATACAAGGAGCAAAGATCTCAATGTCTATCAAATACTTTTCTAACCCCTCCAATGAGCTAGGGATAGAGTATATATAAGTGTAGGGACAAAATAGGGGGAGTTGGCGGTACAAAGGACCAAAAGGTCCCTAAAATAAAAACAAGCCGGAGAGGGGGCCGGGCACCCGGGGGTCCTAGGCCCAGGCACCCGAGGTGGATGCTGGCGGTTGGAGCGGCCGGGGTCAGGCACCCGGGGGCCCAAGGCCCGGGTATCCGGGCGGGTGCGGTGGCTGAAGGGGGCCAGGCCGGGCACCCAGGGGTGCGCTGGGCTGGCCCAGGTATGAGGCCGCGCACCCGGGGCTGGGCGGTCGGGCACCCGGGGTGCCACCCAGGCGGCAGCTGGGGACTTGGCCGGGCAGCCGGTGCTTGGCGGCCGAGCACCCGGGGCCGGCTGGGGATGCCGTCAGGAGGTGGCCGGGCACCCGGGCAGTCTAGGGGGCTTGGCCCATTCCTCGTCTTCCTCCTTCTTCTTTTCCTCCGTGCATAGTTGTGTCTCCATCACCTCCTTCTCATGATCATCTTCTTGGTAGCTAAGAATGCATAACATTTCCTTGTTAGGTAGAATCCAATTCTCATGCAAATCCGAATGAAACTTGAAGAAGAAAGAATTCACCTTGTTCCCGTTAGCGCGTGCACGTGCCCTTGTCATTGATTCCGTTGGTGCCGGAGTGTCCATGGGGATGATGGATGGATGCTCCGCATCACTGGACCAAAGCTGCCGGCCCAGCTACCTCCCCCCACACCTGAGACGAGCCCATCTGGTGAGATTCTGGCTCTGTGCTTGCTTTTTTCTCGTTCGGCGATTTCCCTAATTGTCCAAAAAATGACTAAGTCCCTAAGAAAATCATGTCACATGTGCTTCTTGTGGGGGTGATATCTTTGTGCATGTTTGTCCTAAGATGTTGTATGATATGTCAAAATGTTCATCTCAGAGTGGTCTACATGTTGGTTTCGTTTACATTCATCTTAGGTTGCATCTTGACATGTTAATCTCTGTTGCAAAAGTGTTAAGTGCTGTTAACTCCTGAAAACTGTTATAACTTGCTCATTTGTCATTTTCATATCTTCTGTGCGATTTACTTTTGAGCATCATGTCAACATGTTTTAGGAGCACAATCATGTCATCTTTGCAGTGGTGTTATTCATTTGTCATGATATGCCTTCTGGTGAGTGAAACAAGCTTGCAAAGTGGCCTACTCGCTGTTTGCTATTTTCTGAGACTTAGCAAATTATGTCAAGTCTGAATATGTTATATTGTGATGCCATGTTTGCTTGGTACTATATTCCAATCAATGCGTAGTTTGAATACCATGTTATGATCTATCCATACATTCCATTGTTCGCATTTATAGCATGCAGTAGCATGTCTCTTTATTGCTCTCAAGTTGTCATCATGATAAATCTGTCAGCCTGTAGACAACATGTTCCATTTGGCAAAGCTCATTGTAATCAATCTATGCATCTTATGGAGTTCTGCCAATGGTGTTATTTGAATTATGCCATGCCTATTACCTGTTCATGACATTTGCATGCTTATTAGAATTGCTATGATTGCGGTTATATGCCTCCGAAGGCAGCATCATGATGTTGTTTGCATTCCCAGATTTTCACTAAGTCTGAGAATCTGTTATATCATGTTTGCATCTTGTTTTGGTGAATGCCATGAACTTGTTACTCTTATGTACATGCCATGTGGTGTTCTTTGAACTCCATGTTATGTTCCAGCATGCCATGTTTTTGCTTTCCATGTTATTGCAATGTAGCTTTATTATTTCTTGCCTCTAACATGTCATCGTTTTAATTCTGCTCATGTGTATGCCCAGTTTTTCACTAAGTCAAAATCTGTGATATAAAGTTTGCTTCTTGCCTTGATCATGTTGGATTAATCTTGATGCCTATGAACCTGAACCTTGATGATAATTGAAGCTTGTAATTTGTACTTTGAGTGCATGCCATGCTTGTGCCTATCTTGTACTTGTAGCATGTTGTTTCGATGCTTGTAAGATGCATAGTTGCTGTTTTGGACAGTTTGTCCTTCAAACTTGTTTCGTGTGTATGCCTTGAACCGTGGCTCCGTTTGGAGCATTCTCTATATGAAACTTGCTTGGTTTTGCATGTATATGAATCATGTCATGTTGCATCCATGCTTTGAGTGTGTTTGCATGATGTTTGAATGCATTTTGCATCAATCCCATGTGTAACTTGTTTTGCTCATATCTTCTAGGCCGTAGCTCCGAATTAAATGAACTTTATATGTAACTTGAGTAGAAAATTGTGTAGATTATCATGGTGCATCTTAACTTGATGTTTAACAAATTTAACATAAGGTTTGTTCAGATCTGGAACAATTTTGAAATTTGCATATGAGGAATTACCAGAATTGCTATATGTTGTTTCCGGCCTCATTTAAACTAGCTTTGTTGTGATGCCTTGTATGCTTCTTATCTTGCCATGATTAGCATCATGTAGCTCTGCCATGCATCATACTTGGTTGAGCATCATGTCTTGTTTATGTGTTCTGTGTTTACCATGTTGTTTGCTTCTTCTCGGTAGTTCCTGTTTCGTTGCGATCGTTAGGATTCGTTCGACTACGCTCGGTTCATCTTCGTGGCTCCGTCTTCTTCATGGACTCGTTCTTCTTCCTAGCGGGATCTCAGGCAAGCACTACTAGGAAAAACCTTCCCAGTAGCGTGGGTTTTTGGAATACCAGTAGCGTAGGTTCCCACACTACTGCTATGACGCTACATCTATTTTTTAGCAGTAGCGTGTGTTTTACCCCACGCTACTGCTAAACAGACATACCAGTAGCGCTGGTGCCCCACGCTACTAGTATTCACACCACACTACTAGTAAAGGAATAGCAGTACCACTTCTATGATACACCCACACTAGTAGTAACAAATTAGGATTTAAAAAAAAGTCTACCTATTTCAGTTTAGACATGCATTTCACAATACGTACATGTTATGCATACGGCCAATCATCAATCATACATATCTGATGTAGATAATTAACACACGCACACGCACACACGCACGCACACACACACAATATATATATATATATATATATATATATATATATATATATATATATATATATATATATATGCCACACGTCTACGTCGTCGGCATCGGCGCCTCCACAAGGCCGTGTTGATGGTGTTGATGTCATCGTCGTCGCCGCCACCGCAGCACCATGACGATGTCGTCGTCTTCGTCGCCGCTGTAGCCCTGTGTCGATGTCGTCATCATCATTTTCGCCGCAGCCCCATGTCGATATCGTCTTCGTCGCCTCCGTAGCTTCATGTCCATGTGTTCCCTACTAGGAACTCACAAATCCTGGAATTAAACAATGAACCAAGACCACTACTAGGAACTCAAAAGAACCTAGAGCATTAGTACAGTATAACAGTAACCTATAGAGCACTAAGTAACAATAGCAGAAACAAAAGCATATAGCAGCAGCATAGTATATATGAATTATAAGCAGTACCTAACAGACCAATCCTAGAAATTGGGAAAACCCAACTTAAGAAGGATACAATGCTAGGCATGACCAAATCTTATTATAGATTCTGAATCCAAGCTTTTGAGGCAAATTCCAACAAGCAAAGTTTGTGCACCAAGTAGGAGTAATTTCCAGGTCATTTGCAAGCAAGCAAGCAAGAAGGCATCAACAACAACATATTATTACCAACATTGTACCCTTTAATGTCAGGTCATTTCAATTTAACTCTTGGTTGCAGATGTATTCTTGTTGTATTACTAGTAATCATTAGCAGTAACATCACTTGGTCATTATAAATATCACTGGTCATTATAGTCGACATGACAACTTCCCATTTATTACTATATTTATAAGGAAATTTTCTAATAACATTCATTCATGTGACATAAGAGACTTAGAGCAACACTTCATATATTAGTGACAGTTAAGCTGCCGCACTTGCAAATTTGTAACACCAATCAAATAGATGTGTTATGTATATTCTCTAGTGCGGTCTTAAATTGGAAGGAAATGAGGAGTTTCTTCTTTCAAACCAATGTAGTGATTTTATTGAAAAGTATGAGCAGGTGCACTTATATTACATCAAAGATATGAATATTAGTACATTTTTTATCTCACATGGATGTTTTAAGTAATAATGTGTGTGTCTGTGTGTAAAATAGACTATTCCAGTAAATTTAATCCTTGATTCCACCTAATAAAGAACAATATCTTGAGGAACTACATAGAGTATCATACTGTTGCAAAAATTAAGAGTGAAAAGGTAAAATTATAGGCACAAAATCTTAGATATTCTGTAAAGTCATTTTGAAAGCTAAATATTCAGAAGCATCAAAGATATTTATTTGGAGAATAGAAATATATACCATAACTCGTTGGTTGTTTCTTGTAAGAATATGTAGATAGAGTACCATCTAGAAAGACTCTCATGGCTCAGTTGTTGTTGCTTGTAATGCTATACAGATAGAGGGCCATCCAAAAAGACTAAGCTATCAAAATGTTCCAATGCTCGCCTTAACTTCACTACCAGTTGTTGAAATAATAAAAATAGTAACCATAGAAACAAAGTTTGATGGATAAAACTGTAGGACTGCAGCATTGTAGTTGGTATTATTTTTTTGCAGTAAGGCCTTGCTGGGAAGCTGAATCGCATAACATCCTTTCTGTGGATTGATATATTGTAGACCAAAATACACTTGCCGTTAGAAATAATGCTATATGAGAAGATAAAATTTTATACCCGAACTATCAGCGACATGATCGTTCCTTCCCAGTCACAAGTAGTAGATGGACCGAAACCGACTTATCCAAGCTATCAGCGACACGAGAATCACAATCGCGCGGACTGCTGCAACATATATAGGCGTGAATAGAAAATTTTATACATGAACTAAACTCAACTTGAGTAGCACTACAATGAACGAAAACTGAACTTGGCATTACTGAACTAATTGCGCATCTATCTGCTAACATCTATTTTGTTTGTCATACACTAGTACTACACTGAACTATAACTAATATCCCAAAGCCTACACTAGTACTACACATAACTAAAACTGAACTTGGCTGTTTCACTTACGAAAATTCAAAAAACGCACTTGGCATAGCTAGCCGCATTACTGAAAATTTAGAAACGAGCAGCTGCAGCGGCGTCCAAGAGCAATTCGCTGTCAGCCAGCCACCGGAATCCACAGACGACAGTGCCTTACCGCGACTCCGGCCGGCCATGAACGACGAGCCGACCCGACGGTCACCGGATCCTCCACCGTCATAGCTTCTCCTGCCGTCGTGCCTGCACTCGTCTTCGTTCACTACCAATCCACATACTGCTCGTCGGCCTGGGCACTTGCAGGTGCGGGGTGCTGCTCGTTGGCCAGCGGGCCGACTTGGGCACTTGGCGGCAAGAACACGGGGGAGCCCGAATACCTATTCGTGGGCAAGGGTGTAGACCTTGAGGCATGGATCTGGATGGAGGGGGCGGAGCTTGGGGTCATGTTGCATGCGGCCGGAGATCGCTGGAACCGGCCGGCGTGGGTGGTGGCGGCGGCGACGATATCGTGGGGGAGAGGAGCTCGATCGAGATCCAGGGGTACGGTGGGGGTGAGATTTGTGTGAGAGAGTTTTTTATCTGGTTTGTTGGCATGTGGAGGTAGTGGACACGCTGAGTAATAGCGTGGGTGTATCGCCTGAGCTATAGCTATTCACTTAGTAGTAGCGCAGGATTTACTACCCGCGCTACTAATATTTTTTTATCTGGTGGTGTGGTGTGGCGCACTTACCAGTAGCATGCCCAAAAGAAACCAACGCTACTGCTATGCCATACCAGTAGCACGCTTTGTACCCAGCGCTACTGGTAATTACCAGTAGCATGGGGACACAAACAAACACTACTGGTAAACTTCGATGTATAAGCATTTTCCTAGTAATGAAGATGACCGTCACCTTGGATCTCATTACTATCATTGCTATGCTAGTTGTCTCGTTGCTATCGCTATATGTCGTGCTACCCACCACTTGTTCTTCAAGCCTGCCAATATGCCATGAAACAATCTCTAACCTTTTTCACCATCCCAACAAACCGTTGTTTGGCTATTTTACCTCTTGCTCAGCCCCTCTTACAGCGTTGTTAGTTGTAGGTGAAGATGACGTTTGCTCCATGTCGGATATTGGATGCTGGAATATCACAATATCTATTACTATAATTAATGCACCTATATACTTGGTAATGGGTGGAAGGCTTGGCCTTTTGTCGGTGTTTTGTCCCACTCATGCCGCCTTAAGAACCGATAAACCGGTGTTATGTTCCTTGATTTTGCGTTCCTAACGCGGTTGGGGTTATGGGCCCCCCCTCGAAAGTTTGCTTTGAATAAAACTCCTCCAGCAAGGCCCAACTTTGGTTTCAATTCTCCAACATAATAAAACTATTAATTTATTAATTAATTTTGCATAAAGGGTCGCATCCCTGGGGATTCTTAATTCAACATAATACAGGGGGCCAGTGCTGATGGTGCCGGTCCAAACTAGAGCATTGTGTGGGCTACCTAGGGCAACCCAAGGACTTTAGTACTGTATGCGTAGCTCATCCGCCATGTCCTGAGAACGAGATACGCGACTCCTATCGGGATTGTCGACATGTCGGGAGGTCTTGCTTTACTTGTTTTACCATTGTCGAAATGTCTTGTGCATCGGGATTCTGAGTCTGATCGGGTTGTCCTTAAGATGAGAGGTTTTACCTCTGCTCGTGAGAGCTTGTGATGGGCTATGTTGGGACACCCCTGTGGGGTTATGATCTTTCAAAAGCCGTGCCCGCGGTTTTGTGGCAGATTGGAATTTGTTAATGTCCGGTTTTAGAGAACTTGACAGAGGATCCAAAATAAAATACACCAACCGCATGTGTAACCATGATCGTCTCTTTTCGAGTAAGTTCGAGAAGAGAACACGGTGGGGTTATGTATGGACGTAGGTAGTTCAGGATCAGTTGGTGATAATTACTAGTTTTCTACCATTTGCGTAGCTTCTCATCTTTCGTTGGAATCGTAGGTTAGCCACCATATAATGCTTAGCCGCTGTTGCAACCTCACCACTTATCCTTTCCATACCCATTAAGATTTGCTAGTTTTGATACCCATGGTAATGGGATTGCTGAGTTCTCGTGGCTCGTAGATACTACAACAACAGTTGCAGGTACAGGTGTTCGGTGACTTGACATGAGAGTGATGTTTACTTGTGTTGGAGTTGTTCCTTCTTCTTCTTCGTCAGTCGTGGGATAGGTTCCTAGTCGGCAGCCTGGGATATCATGATAGATGTCGTTGTGTTTTTCATGTGTTTTCATCCGTAGTCGGATGTCTTGTGTATGATGTGTTGTATTTAGGTGGCAATTGTATGACTTGTATGTATCCCCATCTATTTATGTAATGGTACGATGTAATGATATCCATCTTGCTAAGCGCCCGAAATGCGGTTGTGCCCCAATCACGAGGTTAACACGTGATTGGGATATAATCGCATCTTGGGCGTGATAATATGCAGATGACAGTGAAGATGACAGTGAGGACTCGGGCAACAGCGAAGAAGTCGATTCACCGCCCCCTCGATGCGTCGTTCCAAACAATCGCTGGACCCCGCAGGGGGACGTGGCAAAGTTGTCGTGTCGAGTGCAAAGATTCCAAAATGCACTCGGACGTTGACTCACGAGCCATCAAAGAAAGCGGCAAAGCAGGCGAGAGTAACCACGCCCCAACCTCGGCAGGCCCTGCCTAGGATCAAGGTGGCTGTGCCTGTTGCTTCAATGTAAGAGTTTTTATCCTTTGTACTTCTGTGTTATTGTGGACTCATTCGCTTGCTTGACCGAGTGAACTCCAGAACTTTTAGTGCTTCTACTTCTACAACATCCATGGACATCGACGAGTAGTGTGGTGATGTTGAAACTGCAGACGTGGCCATCTCTCGGGCAGGTATGGTTCCATAGCTGCGTCCATGCTCCGTCAATTGTCTTTCTGGTCGACTGAAATTTCATTGTTGACTGTATGCAGTACCAAAAAATGTTATCCAGCTTCCTGAAGATGATGATGAGGATGTACCTCTGAGGAATACCGAGAGGAGACGCAAGACTTTGAGCAAGAGGGTGCGTGCCAGTAGAACGTCATGCTCGATATCCGAGCCTGTAGTTCATCGACTTGAAGGTCCAGTACGAGCTACAGTCTCTTTGCTGATCCACTGTCGACTGACCAACCTTCGGCATTGACTATTCAGGCTTCTGGTCCGATTTCACTACCTCAAGCTCCAACTCCACCGGCCACGTCATCTCTTCCATCATCTCTTCCATTTGTCATGCACCACGTCCCGGAGGACCAAGTAGGAGCTGCCAAGGAAGCCATGATACAGGCAGGTCTGATGATGGACCGACTGAAGGTGGTGTATGACACCAGCAAGGCCGCCTTCGACGCCAGTTCTGCCCTCCAAGCTAATGTCTGAGTAAGTGGGATCGTAAGTTGATTTCTGATACGTCTCCAACGTATCTATAATTTTTGATTGTTCCATGTTATTATATTATCCTTCTAGGATGTTTTATGGGCCTAAATATACACTTCTATATGATTTTTGGGACTAACCTATTAACCTAGAGCCCAGTGCCAGTTTCTGTTTTTTCCTCGTTTTTGAGTTTTACAGAAAAGGAATACCAAACGGAGTCCAATTGACGTGCCAATTTTTGATGATTTGTTCTGGACCAAAAGAAGCCCCCGAAGTAAAAGAGTTGGGCCAGGAGAGCCACGGGCTGCCCACGAGGGTGGGGGCGCGCTCACCCCAGGTGGTGGTGTGCCCCTGTCTTGTGGACAGCCCGGAGACCCCCCCTGACTTGTGCCCTACGCCAAAAAATCCTATAAATACAGAAACCTCCAGAAAATAACCTAGATCGGGAGTTCCGCCGCCGAAAGCCTCTGTAGCCACCGAAAACCAATCTAGACTCCATTCCGGCACCCTGTCGGAGGGGGGAACCCTTACCGGAGGCCATCTTCATCATCCCGGTGCTCTCCATGATGAGGAGGGAGTAGTCCACCCTCGGGGCTGAGGGTATGTATCAGTAGCTATGTGTTTGATCTCTCGTGTTCTTGAGATGGCATGATCTTGATGTATCGCGAGCTTTGCTATTATAGTTGGATCTTATGATGTTTCTCCCCCTCTACTCTCTTGTGATGAATTGAGTTTTCCCTTTGAAGTTATCTTATCGGATTGAGTCTTTGAGGATTTGAGAACACTTGATGTATGTCTTGCATGTGTTTATCTGTGGTGACAATGGGATATCACGTGATTCACTTGATGTATGTTTTGGTGATCAACTTGCGGGTTCCGTGACCTTGGGAATCTATGCATAGGGGTTGGCACACGTTTTCGTCTTGACTCTCCGGTAGAAACTTTGGGGCACTCTTTGAAGTTCTTTGTGTTGGTTGAATAGATGAATCTGAGATTGTGTGATGCATGTCGTATAATCATGCCCACGGATACTTGAGGTGACAATGGAGTATCTAGGTGACATTAGGGTTTTGGTTGATTTGTGTCTTAAGGTGTTATTCTAGTACAAACTCTATGATAGATTGAACGGAAAGAATAGATTCGTGTTATTTTACTATGGACTCTTGAATAGATCGATCAGAAAGTATAACTTTGAGGTGGTTTCGTACCCTACCATAATCTATTCGTTTGTTCTCCGCTATTAGTGACACTGGAGTGACTCTTTGTTGCATGTTGAGGGCTTGTAATATGATCCAATTATGTTATATTTGTTGAGAGAACTTGCACTAGTGAAAGTATGAACCCTAGGCCTTGTTTCCTATCATTGCAACACTGTTTATGCTCACGTTTACCACTTGATACCTTGCTGTTTTTATATTTTTCTTATTACAAAAACTTATATCTACCATCCATATTGCACTTGTATCACCATCTCTTTGCCGAACTAGTGCACCTATACAATTTACCATTGTATTGGGTGTGTTGGGGACACAAGAGACTCTTTGTTATTTGGTTGCAGGGTTGCTTGAGAGAGACCATCTTCATCCTATGCCTCCCATGGATTGATAAACCTTAGGTCATCCACTTGAGGGAAATTTGCTACTGTCCTACAAACCTCTGCACTTGGAGGCCCAACAACGTCTACAAGAAGAAGGTTGCGTAGTAGATATCAAGCTCTTTTCTGGCGCTGTTGCCGGGGAGGTGAGTTCTTGAAGGTATATCTTTAGATCTTGCAATCGAATATTTTAGTTTCTTGTTTTATCACTAGTTTAGTTTATAAAAGAAAACTACAAAAAATGGAATTAAGGTTACCTCATATGCTTCATCTTTGTAATATCTTTCATGAAAATGATGGGAAGGAAAATTGTTCTCAAGTACTAGAAGAAGAATTACATAGAATGCTTGGCATAAAATATGTGCATGATGAGCATGATTGCAATGTTGTTAGTATGAATTCCTTGAATACCCATGAAGCTAATGATATGCAAAGCCACAAGCTTGGGGATGCTATGTTTGATGAAGATGATATGTTTAGTCCCCCAAGTTTTGATGAGAAAATTTATTATGATGAAAGCATGCCTCCTATTTATGATGATTATATCGATGAAAGTGGATTTGGAGAGGTCATGACTTTATTTAGTGATGAAACCACTATTTCGGAAGAGGTTCCAATTGATTATGAAGACAAAGTTGCTATCTATGATGATTATTGTGATGACTTGTATGCTATTAAGAATAATGATAACCATGAAACTTGTCATCATGATTTTAGTTTTCAATTGGATTTTGCCTCACGTGAAAATTATTTTGTTGAGTTTGCTCCCACTGCTATACCGAATGAGAAGAATTTTGCTTATGTGGAGAGTAATAATATTTATATGCTTGGGGATCATGACAAGAATGCTTTATGTGATAGTTATATTGTTGCATTCATTCATGATGCTACTGAAAATTATTATGAGGGAGGAATATATGCTTGTAGGAATTGCAATAATATCAAGTTTCCTCTCTATGTGTTGAAAATCTTGAAGCTATGCTTGTTTTCCCTTCCTATGCTAGTTGATTTTCGTTCCCATAAGTTGTTTGCTCACAAAATCCCTATGCATAGGAAGTGGGTTAGACTTAAATGTGTTAGTCATATTCTTCATGATGCTCTCTTTATGTTTCAATTCCTATCTTTTATGCGAGATTGTCATCATCATGCCTAGCTAAAAGGCATTAAAGAAAAGCGCTTGTTGGGAGGCAACCCAATTTTATTTTCTTTGTTTTTGCTTCTGTTTAGGAATAAGTATTGCATCTAGCTTCTATTTAGATGTGATTTTGTGTTTTAATTAGGTTTTGTGCCAAGTAGAACCTTTGGGAAGACTTGTGTGAAGTTTATATGATCTTGCTGTGAAAAACAGAATCGTTAGCGCTCGCTAGAATGGTCACCGGATTTTACTAGAGTATGCTATTTAGTTGATTCTTTTTGCAGATGATTAATAGACAAATTCATCACGTTTACCAATTTATTTCAATATTATTGGAGTTACAGAAGTATGCGAAAGTTACAGATTACTACAGATTGTTCTATTTTTGACAGATTCTGTTTTTCGTGTGTTGTTTACTTATTTCAATGCAGTTGGAACACAGTAGGTTTAAGACCAATATAAACAAAGAATGAATTCATTGCAGTACCTTTAAGTAGTGGTTTGTTTTCTTATACTAATGGAGCTCACGAGATTTTTGTCTAAGTTTTGTGTTGTGAAGTTTTCAAGTTTTGAGTATGGCTTTGATGGACTATGGAACAAAGACTGGCAAGAGCCTAAGCTTGGGGATGCCCCAGAAGGCATCCCCTATTTCGTCTTCATCTATCGGTAACTATACTCGGAGCTATATTTTTATTCACCACATGATATGTGTTTTGCTTGGAGCGTCATTTTGTTTTATTTCGTTTTGCTTGCTGTTTGAATAATATGCCAAGATCTGAAATTCTTATATGTTCGAGAGTCTTCACATAGTTGCATAACTATTCAACTACTCATTGATCTTCACTTATATCTTTTGGAGTAGTTTGTTGTTTGCTCTAGTGCTTCACTTATATCTTTTAGAGGACGGCGGTGTTTTTATTTTGAAGAAATAGATGAACTCTCATGATTCACTTATATTTTGAGAGTCTTTTAGAACAGCATGGTAATGTGCTTTAGTTATAAAACTAGTCCTAATATGATAGGCATCCAAGATCAATGTTGTAAAACTTTCATACAAAGTGCATTGAATATGATGAGAAGTTTGATGCTTGATAATTGTTTTGAGATATGACGATAGTGATATTAGATTCATGCTAGTGGAGTTATTATGAAATTGAGAAATAATTGTGTTAAAGTTTGTGATTCCCGTAGCATGCACGTATGGTGAACCGCTATGTGACGAAGTTAGAGCATGAGGTATTTGTAGAGTGTCATCCTTTGTGTGGAGGTCGGGGGCGCGCGATGGTTAACTCCTACCAACCTCCCCCCTAGGAGCATGCGTTGATTGCTTTGTTTTGATGACTCGTAAATTTTTGCAATAAGTATATGAGTTATTTTGACTAATGTTGAGTTCATGGATTATACGCACTCTCACCCTTCCACCATTGCTAGCCTCTCTTGTACCGCGCAACTTTCGTCGGTACCATACACCCACTATATACCTTCCTCAAAACAGCCACCATATATCTTCCTCAAAACAACCACCATACCTACCTATCATGGCATTTCCATAGCCATTCCGAGATATATTGCCATGCAACTTTCCACCGTTCCATTTGTTATGACATGCTTCATATTGTCATATTGCCATCCATGATCATGTAGTTGACATCGTATTTGTGGCAAAGCCACCATGCATAATTTTTCATACATGTCACTCTTGATTCATTGCACATCCCGATACACTGCCGGAGGCATTTATATAGAGTCATACTTTGTTCTAGTATCGAGTTGTAAATCAATATAAGTGTGATGATCATCATTATTATAGCATTGTCCAATGTGAGTAAAGGCTAAATAAAGAAAGCCCCTCCAAAAAAAGAAGGAAAGGCCAAAGAAAAAAAAGAAAGGCCCAAAAAAAAAGAAAAAAAAGAAAAAAGAAAAGAAAAGAAAAAGGGACAATTGCTACTATCTTTTTCCACCCTTGTGCTTCAAAGTAGCACCATGTTCTTCATGATAGAGAGTCTCATGTTTAATCACTTTCATATACTAGTGGGAATTTTCATTATAGGACTTGGCTTGTATATTCCAATGATGGGCTTTCTCAAATGCCCTAGGTCTTCGTGAGCAAGCAAGTTGTATGCACACCCACTTAGTTTCTTTTGTTGAGATTTCATACATTTATAGCTCTAGTGCATCCGTTGCATGGCAATCCCTACTCACTCGCATTGATATCTATTGATGGGCATCTCCATAGCCCATTGATACGCCTAGTCGATGTGAGATTGTCTTCCTCTTTTTGTCTTCTCCACAACCACCATTCTATTCCACCTATAGTGCTATATCCATGGCTCAAGCTCATGTATTGCGTGAAAGTGGATAGGTTTGAAAAAATTGAGTATGAAAACAATTGCTTGGCTGAAACCGGGGTTGTGCATGATATGAATATTTTGTGTGATGAAGATGGAGCATAGCCAGACTATATGATTTTGTAGGGATAACTTTCTTTGGCCATGTTATTTTGAGAAGACATGATTTCTTTGTTAGTATGCTTGAAGTATTATTAGTCTTATGTCAATATAAACTTTTATCTTGAATCTTTCGGATCTGAACATTCATGCCACAACAAAGAGAATTACGTTGAGAATTATCTTAGGTAGCATTCCACATCAAAAATTCTGTTTTTTATCATTTACCTACTCGAGGACGAGCAGGAATTAAGCTTGGGGATGCTTGATACGTCTCCAACGTATCTATAATTTTTGATTGTTCCATGCAATTATATTATCCTTCTAGGATGTTTTATGGGCTTTAATATACACTTTTATATGATTTTTGGGACTAACCTATTAACCTAGAGCCCAGTGCCAGTTTATGTTTTTTCCTTGTTTTTGAGTTTTACAGAAAAGGAATACCAAACGGAGTCCAATTGACATGCCAATTTTTGATAAATTTTTCTGGACCAAAAGAAGCCCCTGAAGTAAAAGAGTTGGGCCAGGAGAGCCACGGGCTGCTCACGAGGGTGGGGGGGGGGGG